>OX377618.1:232912217-233512217 GCA_947397865.1 Polietes domitor | reverse complement strand
ACTATAAATAAATACAATGCTGTAATTATGAAAGTGAACATGCCTGAAAGTGTCAGTCGCCATTAGGGAGAACCATTTTCAGATACAGACAAAGTGACTGTATTATTTTGATAAGAAAAGTACAAATTTTAAAGATATCCCCATTCGCCCCATTCTCCGCCCAAATGTACAAATTTCGAAAAAAAAAACATTTTGTTTCGAGTCTTCATAGTCAGAACACCGAATATACACACCGAATTTCATAATATCAACTTCAGCGGTTTGGAAGGTCCCATTTTTATACCTCTTTTTCAATTATATCCCTTAAACTTACGAATTTCCAAAAATTCCTCTATTTAACGTGTCTATGCAATTAGAGTTATGTACACACCGAATTTCATGATTCTAGCTGTTGTCGTATCATTGGTACCATATCTTATCCCTTTTTGTCCCAGATCGCCCGCTAAAACTTTTATTTTCTTTGTGGTGCTTCCAAGCTACAGGAGCAATGTCCGCAACAAATTTCAAATGTATGAAAATTAGAAATTTAATTAATAAACCAAGGCTAGCAATATTTTTATACTATGTATATATAATGGAAATAATACTTCAATTCATAAAGTATATATAAGGCAGCAGTCATAAATACCCTAAATATTGGGGGATAGAGAGTGTATTTTCAGCTACAGTCGTTTGGTTTGTTGTATTTCCATCCTAGTTTAATTTAAAAAGTATAAATTTTGAAAATACGGACATTTTGTTGGTACCATTTTTATTCCCTTTCTCGCATTTTACTCCCTAAAAGTACGACTTTCGAAAATTTCATCATTTTATCTGTAGCCTTTTAGTTGCTACAATTTTTATCCCTCTGCTCCCATTGAATCCCTTGAAAGTACGAATTTGGAAAAACCTTTTTTCGTGTCTACTCAGTCAGAGGAATGTATACAGCGATGAACATGGTTCTAGCTGCATAAATTTGTTTGGTACAATGTTTATCCCCTTTTTCCATTTTGCACCCTAAAAGTTCGAAATTCGAACATTTCCTTTATTTTATGTGTCTACGCAATCAGAGAATTATATACACCGAATTTCATTATTGTAGGTCTATTTTTATCCCTCTATCCCCATTTAACCCATTAAAAGTACGAATTTAGAAAAAAATACTTTTATATTATGTATCTACTCTATTAGAGGAATGTACACGCCAAATTTCGTGTTTCTATCTGTTGTCGTTTGATAGGTACCATTTGTATCCCTTTTTGTCCCATTTCGCCCCCTACAAATAAAAATCACTATATCGTGCCCATTTATGCTATAAAGGGATTGAGAATTGCAAATATCAACGAAATACAAGCTATTATGTTCAAAAAACATGCTGAAGTACTCTAAATATTAGGGGTATTTTCAGTCCTTGTGAGGGAAAAATTTTTCCCTCTGGGCCGATTTCGCCCACTTTCAGTCCCAACCGATCTGCAATCATTTTTTTCACATTTAGGAAAAATTTGAACCTCCTAGCTCATTTCGTTCGGCCGCTATCGTGCTTTCAACAGACAGACGGACATGGCTATATCGTCTTAGAATTTTACCACGACCCAGAATATATATACTTTATGGGGTCTCCGATGAATATTTTAAGGTGTTACAAACGGAATGACAAAGTGAATATACCCCCATCCTGGAGGTGGAGGGTATAAAAATGTATGGTGACCATCTTAAGGTTTGTAGATAGAGGGTAGGTATGTTCTGAGAAAATATTGGGGTTGAAGAAATATTTGACACCTCTTTCTAGGGACCACTTTGGGCCAGTTAGAGCGGTGGGAGCAAATTTTATAAAAAAAATATGGAAACCCCCTTTTGGGGTGTGTTTGAAAAAAATTTTCGATATGGAAAATTAATGGGGATTTGTCAAACATTTAGCACCTCTGGTAGCGACTCCGAGGCAGTTTTGGGGCATTTTGTATTTTTACCCCTTTTCCATTTTAATTTTTGTTCCGAGCCTCACAAAATTAGAAATCGAAAAGTCGTGTAGTGGGCGTGGCTCAAAGATCTTTAAAACAATGATGAGGACTCAGTTGCTCCTGTGAGTCATTGCACTTTTTCTTCGCCTCAAATTACATGGATGATTTGACCGATCCAACAAATGTTTTCTCGCTTTCAACATATGTACCGCTAATTCTCGTAGACATCCCTTTTGGTCAGTTTGGGGTCCATTCATAATTCAAATGGGTTTAAGCATTTAGTTCGCTTAATCCGTAACACTGTGCCTTGCAGCTCTCAGCCTTTTTGTGTGTGTGTGTCCGTGTGCTGTGTCTATTTTTCTAATTTCCTTAACTTTGTTATTTCATCTTTTCTTGCTGGCGTCGGCCGGCCGTCTGTCCACACGCTTTGGCTTCCATCTCCAGCAAGCAATGTTGAATGTTGTGCTGCTGCTGTGTACACAGTACACAGAGAAAATGTCAACCTTTCTTTGAGGCAATTTATCATTTTGTGTGTGTACTTTTTTTCCTTCAGCCGTTCATCCTTCGGATTGCTAATGTTGTTGTTGCTGTATCTTTTTTTCTCCATCCATCTACGTTGATGGGTGCTGCTACTGGCCTCTGCAGTGCAGTGGGTTCTCATTGTCGTTGTCGTCGTCGTCGTGGCCATCGTTGGTGCCATTTTATGTTACTTATCGGAAATGAAACCATCAGCATTTTTATTTTCCATTTTTTTTCTACTCCTTCCTTCCCGGCGTTCCTCGTTTTTTGCGCTCTTTTGGTAGCCATTATACGTATTTTCGCTGTAATCGAATATCATCATTGTTTGCTTCATTGTCTTCTCGTTCGCAATTGCTCCTGCTGTTGTTGTTGTCGTTGTTTTTCTTTTTTAAACCGTTCCCTTTTTTTGCTGGTCCTGATGTGTGTGCGTGATAGGAGGTCAGCAGTTGGTAGATTTGAAGGGTCTTAGAATTGTTTGCTGAAGCTAATCAAGGATATTTAAAAAGAGCTTCAAAATTAGAAATATGTATTTTTATGGTGTGCTATCTTGTCCAAGGGAAAGAGGTTATGCCAGTGGTGGTTATAACCCGGTTATTAAATTTATTTTAAAGCTTTTGGAAAATGTTGTCTAATACAAAGGCAATTGATCTTGAAAAGGACCGCGGTATCTTGTTCAATAATGCCTTCTTAAAACCACATGTCATCCACATCGGTTATATTGTCGCTCTATTGAGCAACTCTCTTACTGTTGCTCTCTTACTCTTTCATCATCATTATCATCATTTTCTAAGTAGTATGATTCACTGACGACTCCAGCCTAGTGCATTTCTTTTTCGATATCCACCTGTGGATATTGAAGACGACCTGCCAGGGAGTTTGTTGACCAAAATCGAAAGACATTAAAATAAAAAGATAATAAATGCTTTCAAGTGAAATGATTTTTTCGCCATTCTGGAAAAAACTGATAAAAATTCTATATTTTTTGAATTTAGAAGCGTCCCAGCAAAAACTAGGTAATGACACCTCATTTTTTAGCATTACCTAGTAATGAGAGCCCATTACGCCCTGCATTATTTTGAAGTATGAAATAATTACTTCCTTAAAATGGTTTAAATAAATAGTTATTGGTAAGTTAAATTTCATAGAACTTCAGATTTTAAAAATTAAAAATTAATTTTCTACATTTTTGTGGTGAGTCAGATAATAGTAGTGCTGTTATCCAGACTTAAAAAAAAGAGCCCTAAATTCTGTATTCAGATTGTTAACAAATCGATACAACTTATTAAGTCCATTATTTATAATACATTATTTGGCTAGTTATCAATAATGACTTATTTTGTATCTTCCTGGTGCCACTTATTTTACAACTCGTTTAGAAGTACTTATTTACTAAATTTTCGTAAGCGTGCGTGGAAGTACTTATTTCTCAACTTTTTATATGCGTGCGTGGAAGTACTTATCTTTTTACAATCCCTTTATAAAAATAATTAGAAACGGATCCGAAAAATAAGTAGTGAAGGTTTTTGGTTTTGCCTTATTCTCCACATTACTTGGTAATGAGAGTTTTTGCTGGGGTATAACATTTTTCATTCGTTTATTTTGAATTTTGGTAGCAATCTACATAACACACGGGAAAAAAATAAATACGATTTCAATTCAAAAATCAACATATTCGATACACTTTTCTTTGAGTTTTTATTAGAAAATTGTATAATATTAATTATGAAATTGCAATTTTGAGATCAATTAAACGCATTGTGGATTGTGTATCGAATCATTTAAATAAATAAATAAATTATCGAAAATACTCTAAACGATTTGAATAAAAGAAGTGTTGCCATAAAATCATAAATAGACTTTGGTTCAGTTACTACATTTTTGTAATTGTTGTTTGTGTTTTTATACTCTCCACCTCCAGGATGGGGGTATACTAACTTTGTCATTCCGTTTGTAACACCTTGATATATCGACCTGACACCCTATAAAGTATATATATTCTTGATCGTCATAAAATTCTAAGACGATCTAGCCATGTCCGTCCGTCTGTTGAAAGCACGCTAGCATCTAAACGAAAATGCGTCTTATAGTCGTAGATCGGTTGGAATTGAAACGGGGCGAAATCGGACCAAAGGGATTTTTTTTTCCTTCACAAGGACTAAAAATGCTCATAATAATCTCTAATATTTTAGCGTATTTAAGCTTGTTTTTTTAATATATTTATATAATATCTCTTTATATTTGCTTGATATTTGGTATGCACATTCCCCTCATAGCAAAAACGTGCACCATAAAGTGATTCTTATTTGTAAGGGGTGAAATGGGGCAAAAATGGGATAAAAATTGTACATACTAAACGACAACAGCTAGAAATTCGAAATTCGGTGTGTACATTCCTCTAATTGAGTAGATACCTAATATAAAAGTATTATTTCCCAAAAATCGTACTTTTAAGGGGTAAAATGGGAATAGAGGGATAAAAATGGTACCAACCAAACGGCTGTACCTAGAATAATGAAATTCGGCGTATACATTCCTCTGATTGCATAGACAAGTGAAATACACGGATTTTTCAAAATTCGTACTTTTTGGGGTTAAAATGAAAAAGGGGATAAAAGGGGAGTCATGAAATTCGGAGTATACATTCCTATTTTATCATTATAGAAAATTATGCATATCCTGGTAGAACAAGTTGAAAACTTCAAAATATCCCTATCTAGCCTTGAATAGCCTTATCATCATAATTTTTAACATCATCTGGATTTTTTGGAAAATATTTTCCAAAAAAGCCCATCATTTGCTATAAAACCTGTCAAAATTTCAGGATGGGATCAGATGATATAAATATTTTTGTGAGGGGTTGACTATTTGGATTGGGAGATTTTAACAAGATTTGTTCTTCGTACTCATCTGGTATTTCAAACCAATGAATGATGATGAGAACATACCTCGGATAATGCAACTATTATAAGTCAAGTCAGTTTCTAAAACGCAGTCTGCAAATTATTGTTCTATTTCATATATTTACAATGAATAATTATAATTTTATGTACATTATATTATAGTCTTCATTGCTTTAGCTTATACAATTTTATGCAAAACTTGCCTTAAGTATGTATTGAATTGACTGAAAACCTTATAAATTGCATACAAAATGCCGTTAACTGTTAACACTTTCGAAACGAAGCTGAGATTTAAAATAGTACCTTGGATGAATAGGAACCTACAATCCGTAGTATCTCTTAAATATAAATTGTTGACTACACGTCGTAAATTAAAAACACAAACATATAATAAGTAATAAAAGATCTTAGCAAAATTACCAAAATAGCCTGTAATATATCTCGAAATAACTACTTCGATGATAATTTAAGGAAAGTTGGTTCAGATCCTAGAAAGGGCTGGAATTTTATAAATACCATACTGGGGAGAATTTCAGAGAGAGAGATATTAAGTTAATAAGTGCAACAGGTGTTTTGATTTCCAGTGATCAGGTGAAAGCAGATATTCTTAATCAGCATTTTATAGAATCAATAATTTTCCCTGATGTTAATTGTAATAGATTGAGAACATTATGTCAAACATTAAATCGTTTTTATCTTCATCCGATTACCGTTGAGTATGTCAAAATTATTATAGATACTTTGAAATTAAAAAAATCTACTGGTTCTGACATTATTATTTCTCATTTCTAAAATGTACATTAGGGCGTACCTCAAAAAAAAAGTTCGCCGTACACCTTCGAATATGAAGTATTATTGAAAGGTAGTTTCAAAAAAAAAATTTTTATTTTTTTATGCCGAACGTAGGGGTCGCGCTTTTACATTTTTCTATATAACTTGTATTTATAAACGGATTTTAAAGTGTGATACATCGATGTTTTTGTCTCGACGAGGCCGATTTTTTTGTCTTTGAAGTCATTGAGCTCAAGCACCCCCTTCTGGTACTTACCCATCATTTCTCAGTTGCTACTACCCTAATGTACCACTCTAATAATCGAAAATTAAAGCTCGCATAAAATCATGAATCATGTTTGAGCTCAATGACTTCAAAGACAAAAAAATCGGACAAAAACATCGATGTATCACACTTTAAAATCCGTTTATAAATGCAGAAGTTATATAGAAAAATGTAAAAGCGCGACCCCTACGTTCGGCATAAAAAAATAAAAAAAATTTTTTTGAAACTACCTTTCAATAATACTTCATATTCGAAGGTGTACGGCGAACTTTTTTTTTTTTACTTGTAACCTGGTACGCTCTAATGTACATGTTTCGTTTATAATCGACGGGAAAACGCTCATTTTTTGGCTTTTAAAGAAAAACACAAAAGCTAAAAAAATACAAATATCTTTAAAATAAGCTTTCATTCTTTGAATTGTACCTACGCATATTGTAATATATTTCTCTAAATTAACGCCAATATAATAAAGTCGGAGAACAGATTTAAAATCCTCTAAAATTAGCAAAGAAAATCGCCAACTATTTTATAAAAATCGCCATGTCGCCAAATCGAAAATAAAGTCGCCAAACATATTTAAAATTCGCCACGTTTGACGAGAAATCGCCATATCTGACAACCCGGGTATATGGTCAGATGTGTGTATGGTTGAGTGTGGTTCTCCTCCGTTCCATTATCAAAAACAAAAATTTCCTTCTTAAGAAGAAATTACTTGATCGAATTAGCTGAAATTCGAATGTATTAAATTCAAGTCATAGAAAATCAATCGATCACTAATCAAACAACACAAAAACTAATAATTTTGAATTTCAGCCAAAAAGAAAGGATTTGAAATTTTTCTAAGACATTGTACTCACCACGCCCGTCTTAGGTTTGGGAGCCTAGGTAGTAACATTATTTTAATATTCGTAGGGCCAAATGTAAAAACAGTATCAATATTTCGACAATAAAAATTAATACAAATGCCCTCTTATGCCCTAAGGATGGGGAATCTCTATAAAGTATAAGGGTAACGATACCCAAATATAAAAAATAATCAACTAACATTTTTTGCTAATCGATATTTTTGTTTATTATGACCGAAGTTGTTGTGTTTTGCTAAAATAACCAAAAATCTCGATTTTCTAAAAATCTTTATACACTCCACGAGAGTATTATGTCTTTGTGCATTTGTTTGTAACACCCAAAAGGAAGGGAGATAGACCCATTGTTAATTATACCGATCGGCTTAGAATCACTTTCTGAGTCGATTTAGCAATGTCCGCCTTTTCACTCTAGATAACACATATTAGAACAGATTTCCTTCAAAATTGGCAAAACACCTTACGTTTCAACTAGAAACACCTGCGGTAAAAATGTGTTAGATCGGTTCAGATTTATATATAGCTCCCATACAAATTTCGCTCCCAATTTGATTTTTTCCACTCTATAAACCACATATTGTATCAGATTGTTCACATTTGGCAAAACATCTTATATTTAAACTACATACAGCTCCCATACAAATTTCGCTCCCGGATAGACTTTTTCCGCCCCAGAAACCACGAATTTTCACCGGATTTCTTCAAAGTTAGCATAACACGTTATATTTGAACTGGAAGAACTTATTGTGGAAGTTAGTCACTTTATTCCATGTTTGGATATAGCACCGATACAAATATTCTTCTCGATTTGACAAATGGGGTCAGGTCATATTAGCCTATGATTAGGAAACATACAAAAATTCTTCCCGTTTTCACTTTTTTACCGAGTTGGATTATATTCGGACAGAAAGTGGAGTGTATCATATAGTCGGCCCCGCCCGACTTTAGCCTTTCCTTACTTGTTTTATATTTGTGTAGCGATGTATTCTGGGAAGTGGTAAAATTCTATGACAATCTTGCCATGTAAAGGGTGTTTTTTATTGAGGTATAGAACTTCGAATTGAAATAAAACACAAGAAAATCGTTTTAATCTCCATCAATTTGGCTTTATTGGAAGGATAATTTTATGCCATTAATGTTTAAATATGATTTTGGGCATGTGGCCGCCGTGGCTGGCTCGAATATAGCCAATTCTACAGGTCCAATTTTCCGTATGTTGGCAATAACGCCACGAATGTTGGCTTCCAAGTCCCCTAACGTTTCTGGTTTGTTGGCGTAGACGAGCTACTTCACATATCCCCAAAGAAAATAATCCAATGGTGTCAAATCACACGATCTTGGTGGCCAATTGACAGGTCCATTCCGCGAAATTATGCGGTTAACCGAATTAATTGCTCTGATGGACGATTATGTCGACCATAAAATGGACGGAGCTTGCGGTGAACTTCGCGAACTAAACCATTACTTTCGAAATAAATTTGCACGATTTGCAAGCGTTGTTCTTTCGTCAACCTGTTCATGATGAAATGGCAAACCAAACTAAATATTAATCACTTGACAGCTGACAAAATGGCCGCCAGTTAAAAAAGTGATGCCAACTTAAAGTTGTATACCCAATAAAAAACACCCTTTACATCTGAGCTAGTAGGTTCCAATTTTCTCTAAATAAATGGTTGCAGGTAGGATGGGATTGAAAGTGGGCGAAATCGGCTTAGAGGTAAAAAAATTTCCTTCACAAGGACTTAAAATACCCCTAATATTTATAGTATTTCAATATGGTTTTTTATAGCATAAAAGCGCAAAAAGGGATAGGAATGGTACCTATCGAACGACAACAGATAGAAGCACGAAATTTGGCGTGTACATTCCTCTAATGGAGTAGCACATAATATAAAAGTATTTTTCTAAATTCGTACTTTTAAGGGGTTAAATGGGAATTGGGGATACAAATAGTACCAACCAAACGGCTGCACCTAAAATAATAAAATTCGCTGTATACATCCCTCTGACTGAGTAGACATGAAAAATAAAAAGATTTTTCCAATTCGTATCTTCAAGGGATTCAATGGGAGCAGAGGGATACAAATGGTACCAACTAAAAGGCTACAGCTAGAATGTGTACATCCTGTGTACATCCCTCTAATTGCATAGACACGTTAAATACATAGATTTTCAAAGTATATCCCTTAAAAGTATATAATTGAAAAAGAGGGATAAAAATGGGACCTACCAAACCGCTGAAGTTGAAATCATGAAATTCGGATCAGACTATGAAGACTCGAAAGAAAAAGGTTCTTTTTGGAAATTTGTATAAAATAATACCAAGGGATAAAAATGGTACCAACCAAACGGCTGCAGCTATAATAATGAAATTCGGTATGTACACTTCATTGACTTCGTACCATAAGGATCTAAATGGGACTAAATTTGGCAACAATCAAATGACTGTGGCTAGAAACATAATATTCAGTATTTGCACGCGTCTGTCTACGTAGACGCGGAAAATAAGAGGTACTAATTTTTCTAAATTTATACTTTTAGGGTAAAAATGGATAAAAAGTGAAACTGGTACCAATCAAACGGCTGTAGCTAAAAACATGAAATTAGGTCTGTAACATATTGGATCTTCAATATTAGCACTTTTACTATTAAAATGTACATGTATTTAGGCTGTAGCTGCAATCAAGAACTTGCGAATTGGGAAATTCTTTATTGAGATAAGTTGTTTCTACCTAATAATATTTAGGGCACAATTTTGAAGATTGCTGCCTAATGTTACTTTTTGATTTCACTTGAAGTTTTATATTTATAAAGGGCGATTTTTTAAAAGCTATAGGAAAGTTTTTCAAAAAACACGTAAAATTCAGAAAAATGCATGAAATCTTTATTTGAATCGATAGTACGGTCCATATAATTTAATATTTGAAGATTATTTCATGCAAATGTTGACTTTGACTGCGCCTCAAATGGTCCATCCGCTTAGTCCAATTTTGGCATTTCCACGTTTTTGAGTAACAGAGGCCCAATTGCTGCGAACGGCGACGAATCGATAATTGATGGTCATCATTAACACTGGCCGATACAGCTGCGATATTTTCTTCAGTTCGCACTCTACGTAAGCGTGTTGGTGGTTTAATGTCCAACAATGTAAATTTGGTGCGAAATTTAGTCACAATAGCCCGAATAACCGCTTTAGTGGGTCGATTAAACTGACCATAAAATGGAAGCGCGCGATGAACTTTCTTAACAGAGCACGCATTTTGATAATAAAGTTTAATAATTTTCAAATTGTTCGTTTGTAAGACGATTCATGGTTAAATTATAGACCAAACTGAAGATGATGAGGGTATATAAGATTCGGGCCGGACGAACTTAACGCCTTTTTACATGTTTTATCTTAAAATTTGGAAAATTTTCAAAACTGCAAACCAATTTCCGGAGGTAATTTTTTGACACCAGAAAATAGTAGCCACTATGATGATTTCTCTATAAGAATTATTATATGACTTTTTATATATTTTAAATGTCATTTAAGACATTTTGGGATGATTTCTTTATAGAACTTTTACTTTTTTGACTTTTTATCCATTTTAAATGTCATTAACGGATTACTATGCTCGCAAGGGAGATTACATTTGAAACTGAAGTATTAAGACATTTCCTAAGATTGGATATATTGTTGAGGATTATTGAGAAACATTATTTCCAACGAAGAATATATGTACAAGTATCAGCTCCGCCCAACCTGAATTTTTTACTTACTTTTTAATGACTATTAATATAAAAGCTAAATGGGCATCAACTTGCTGCAACGATTTTAACACGTGTCTGCATCCTTATTAGCTGCTGCCTGCTCATCATGGACAATGTTAATGTGTAAATTTTTCTGTCCAATTTTAAGGACATCAAAATGCGCACGGCCCAAACTGACAAAAAGTTTTTAATTTTTTCACTTGATTTCATTCATATTGTCTGCTTAGACGCCCGCCCCTCTTCCAAAGAAGAAGAAATGTTTTATTCATTAACAAAAGATGGCAAAAAAATAGAAATTTTCCGTTTTCCGTCATTTTCTTTATCACGTTGACTTCCTGGGGACACACAAACACACACACACTCTCGTGCGCTGTCGAAATAGAAGGACCAGAAATCATTCTTGGGGTCCTTTCCTTCCTTAGTTGTTTGTTTTTTTTTTTGTTGCGCCACCGGATTCCCTTGATTTGGAATGCTCCCGAGGATGACGATGGCGATGATAATGATGGCGAATGGTGCGATGGTGGTGCAATAATTATATACATTTTTGTCAACATTGTGAGCTTTTCCTGTTTCGTTGTTGTTGTTTCTTGTTCTGCCGCTGCTGGTTGTTGCTATTCAATGATTGAAGACTTTTTAATTATTTTTTATTATAATTTCGAGAAACATTTCTCATTTCATTGTTGTTGTTGTCGTCTTGTCTTATTGTCGTTGGGTTTGTCCTGTGCATGGAGTCCTTATCATTTCCGTTATTTCTTCTCGTCGTTTTGTTTCACTCACCATTGTTACAATTTTCTTGAAATCTTGTTGTTTTTTTTTTGCTGTTCCATTTTTTCGCCTTCGCTCTCGTTCTATTTATTTTTGCTTGAATGCATTTTATTTTCGGAATGTTGCTGAAGAAAAATCATTAAAAAACGTTAACAAGATTAATGATGTTTCGTCGTTGTTGGCGTTTTTTCTGCTTCTGTTTCGTTTTCTTATTCTCTGGTTCGCTCGTCGTTCTTCGTTTTTCAATTTCAGATAAGGTTAATTATAATATAAATGAATGTTTAAACGCAGCAACGCCAACGCCAAGTGTACGTACGGCTGTCCCTTTTGTATTTCGTATGCTTATCGAGGATGTCTCAAGGAAATGATTTCGTTTTGTTTCACTTTACTTAATTTGTACATTTGAGTTGAATTAAATTGGCATATTAGGGCTCACTTTAATAAGGACCCTTGACAACGAGGCGGTGTGAACTTTTCTGTAAAAATCTAATCAATATGAACTGTAATACCATATAGAAAATACCACAATTCCTGAAACGGGTACAATAAATCCCAAAAGTGTGATTTTTTTTTGAAAAATTACCTTCATTCCTTTATTTCGTTTGTCGATCTATGTCCTTGAATAAAATGCAATTATTTGTCTATATAAATGATTTTTTACGAAAATTAGCCATAGTCTAGAGAACTGACTGAGCGAATTGTTGAAGTTATCCAGAATGGATAATTTATTATTTACTTCAAATGTATAAAATTATGCTATCCTAATGAAGATACGACAAGAACTACCAACGACAAAGTCTTTGCAATAAAAACACAAATTAAGAAAATCTTACCATTTATCTCCATAAAAACCATATTTGTCAACTGATCTTAATGCACTTTAATGCATATCACTATTTTTATAGTCGGTGCGTTTACATTCTTATGAGTCATTCCATGTCAAGTGGTGGGATTTTCGACCTCACTGGCTTGGATTTTTTTTTTTTGAAAATTCCTGCAATTAATGGATAAATAAATATTTTCATTTTTCTGGTAGTACAATCGCACACTAAATCGAAAAATTAAAATTTACTTTTTTTAAGTAATTGAAATTACCTTTAGAACGATGTAGTATCCCAGCAAAACTCCTGCTCCGTCTTTAGCAGGTTAGCAAGGGAGAGATACAGGATCTCTCGTCTTTCTTTTATTGCAACCGAAGCATGCAGAGCTGTATCCGAATTTTCGGATTAATCGATGAACGATAGACAAAATTGTAACGAATAAAAAAAAATTGAGTCAAATGGGTTCTGTAGATTTGGAATTAAAATGAACGCCAGTTTGAAAAAAGTCGTTTTTAGAAAAGCGCAAAAGAAAAGTATATATTGCTTTGTCGCTGCAACTTCGGAAATAACGTGAATTTCTTTATGCGGATACGCTTAGAATAATTTTTAAAGTATGGGGTCCGCCTCTAACGTTTTTTTTTTTCAACTATTCAATCGTTGGACTATTATGGGGTGCCCTCAGCAGCCATTTGAATGAAATTATTTTCCATATTAACCGGAAGGATTGTACTTTCAAATAAAAAAAAGAAATTTGAGGAATATTTTCTCAGTAGATTTTTTAATAGCATTTTCAAAAAAAAAGTTATTTATATATCGAGTATTTATCATAAATGACTTTTTGATGCCAAACTATTCATTAAATTTGGAGAAGAAATTTTTTCTAAAGCCATTTTTTTTAAATTATTCTGATTTGGCTATCGACTCACATTTTAGTTTGTGACTGCATAAGTGGCTATGAACATAAAAATAATAGAAATAACATAGTTCAACAAGAGAGCAGCATATAACCAAAGCTTGTAATTCGCTACAACGATTTTGTTTAAGACATTTTTCTACATTTAGGGCATATATTACAATCAAATTCCCTCATTTCGCGTTAATAGCATTTCGATTCCCATGTTATAAGGCTAAAATAGTATAAATAGTGTCTGTATAGTCTAAAATTTGTGAAAAGTATCTTTAGAAAAACTCGCGTAAATTTTTATTATATTTGTTGACATGTGATTGATGACTTGAACTGGGATATTGTCCTGGCTCAAGACCATTTTGCATCTATATTAAATAGAATGCAAATTTATTTACAAATGGCATGATGACTTTTATTACTTGGCTGCAGACTACCACGATCATGATTTCGACATGGTCGAAATGGCTTCGCAGCGACTTTTCAACATCAAACCGGCCTTTTTAAGGAGATGATTCTCACAAACGAACGAGAAGCACAACTCACTTGCCGAATTTGCGTTTAAAAAATCGCACCAAGTAATAAAGTACACATGTCATCTTACAAGCATCTCATTGTGTTGCATATGTAAGTATGTGTATATGCAGGTATAGTAACCCAGCAATACTTCGGCCGTGCCAACGCTCATTTGTTTTAGTTTTTTCGTTTATTGTTTTTTTGTGTCAGAAAAGTTTCAGAATCCTGAACAGAGAAAGTTTAAATATAAGCAATTGCAAGCGCGAATTTAGGATTCTAGGTCAATTGCAGCGATTTTCGCGACTGACTTCATAAATGTTACAAGCGACATTGACTTTTAATACACAAAATGTCATGAATGAAAATAATTTTAGCCATATTTCCCGCGAAAATGAAAATTTTACACAAAATGTCAAATTTTTTTGTTTGTTTTTGTCCTACCACAATATCCATTTTTTGTTAATATAACAAGTAAGGAAAGGCTAAAGTCGGACGGGACCGACTATATGATACGCTCCACTTTCTATCCGAATACAATTCAATTCCTTAACCAATTGAAAACGGGAAGGGTTTTTGTATGCTTCCTTATCATAGGCTAATATGACCTGACCCATTTTTTCAAATCGAGAAGAATATTTCTATCGTGGCTATATCCAAACTTGGAATGACGTGACCCACTTACACAATAGGTTCTTCCCCTTCAAGTATAACGTGTTATGCTCTATATGAAGAAATTCTATGAAAATAAGTGGTTTCTGGGGGAAAGTCAAGCTGGGAGCGAATATAAATATGAAGCTATATATAAATCTGAACCGATCTGACTCATTTTCACCATGGGTGTTTCTAGTGGAAACATTAGATATTTTGCCAAATTTGAAGAAGATCTGTTAAAATATGTGATATCTGGAGCACCAAAAGTCAAATCGGGAGCGAAATTTGAATGGGAACTGTATATAAATCTGAACTGATCTGACCTATTTTCACCATAGGTGTTCGTAGTTTAAATATAAGATGTTTTGCCAAATTTGAACACAATCTGCCAAAATATATGGTTTCTAGAGCGTAAAAAGTCAAATTTCCAATTTGTATGGGGGCTATATATAAATCTGAACCGATCTGACCCCTTTTTATTATGGATGTTTATATTGGAAAAATAAGATGTTCTACCAAATTTGAACCAAATCTGTTAAAATATGTGGATCCAGCGTAAAATGTGTCAAATCGGGAGTGAAATTCGTATGGGGGCTATATCTAAATCTGAACTGATTTTCTTCAAATTAAATAGCGTTCGTCCTTATCCCGAAAAACTTCGTTGTGCAAAGTTTCGTTTGGTTCTGGCTACAATTGCGACCTGTATCGTAATTACAAGAATTGATGGACAGACAGACGGAAAGACGGACGGACATTGCTAAATCGATTCAAAAAGTGATTCTAAGTCGATCGGTATACCTAACAATAGGTCTGCACTCTCGTGGAGTGTATAAAAATGGTACTGACGGATGAAGCTGTAATCTTTAAATTCGCTGTGTACATCCCAGAAAATGCATTTTCTATACAACATTGCCAACATTTCATTAAAAACGTCAATGAGTTTACAATAAATCTTATTTATATATTTAGGCATAAATGGCTGTATGCTTATTTCAACATTCATAATGCTCATTTTCAAACATGCAAAAGTGGCTATGAACCATAAAACCGCGAATAATAGAAAATTTCGAAAACTTTTTAATCGTAGTAATTAGTAATTCTCTATAGATTAAATTCTAGAAGAATAATTAATAATTACTCTTAAAATTAAATGTTTTTATGATTTATATTAAACATTTTTATTGTCGGCTTCAATCACGTTTATTATTGTTGTTCCAGGAATATCATCATTAAACAAATGGAGCATCTTATTGACCTTATTAGCTAATAAAAAATTTTATTCTACAAAAATCGAAGCTGTATTTGTTTATAAAAAATCTTTTAATTAAGAGTACTAGAGAGTATTTTTAGAGAAGGTTGTTATGAGGCGGGAGCCATGATAGTGGTAGTGTGCAGCTAAATAATAAATGTTACCATGCAATTTGTAAATAAATGTGAATTCTACAAAACTGATATGAACAGGGACAATTTTTTATTTAATTATTTTTCTTCTAGGTAAGACGATTTCAGTTAATTTTACTTGTTGGGTAATTTATTTGAAGCAAACTAATAATAAAATAAAAACATGAACTATAATTCTGAAAGTGCATGTTTTGTAGATTAAACTTAATTTAAAGTTAAAGTTTTAATTTTTTGTTTGAAGTGAGCATTATACTAAATGAAAAAATTGTATGTTAATGTCTGAGAGAATGCTTATTATCAGAACTATATCTTAACCTAACCCTCTAGCTTATCTCTCTGTTCTAAGCGTATTATATATTTATACCCTCACTCTACAGTGTAGGAGGGTATATGTATATCATTTGGGATAGTAAAAAGTGTAACGCATTGAAGCAGTGACTTAAGACCCTAAGTATGTTTGGACCAAATCCGTATCACGACTTTTTAAGACGTTTGAGCCACGTCCGTTCGTCTGTCTGGCTGGCTGCTGTACACGATAACTCTCGAAAGGAGTTAAGGAATCGATTCAAACTTTGCACATGGTAATATTTCTCCCAAACTTAGTTAAAGTTCGAAGATGGCCGAAATTGACACGGCCCATCTGGTACCTCCCACACAAATGGTCCACATTTATATGTTAAAATAAAACCTATGTAATCACCTTAAGTGTGCAAAATATATCAAGTTTTGCCACGCCCCATCCAGTACCTCCAAAACAAATCTCCCTAAACTACGTAAAAATAAAGCTGTTATATCTTCTATACGGATGATAGGAATACTATGAAATTTGATGTTTAGCAATGCTTTTTCAGTGGTTACATTCGCATGGAATATGGGCGATTTTGCCACACCCCTTCTGGAACCTCCCACACAAAGTGGCATAAACATTGGTTACAGTAAAACGGATAGTCAAAATCATTTGCAATTTCAACCAAAAAAATATTTACGCATTAGCCAAGCCCCTTGTACCTCCCACACAGTTGTCTCTATCCTAGCTAGAATTAAATCCTTCATAACTCTCTATACTGGTGAATGGAACCCACTATGTTCTCTAAGAGCGAGGGTATATAAAGGGTGTCCCAAGAAGAGCGCAATTTTTTAATTTTAAATAAAACACAGATATTTAAGAAAAAATCGTGAAACTTTATTATATCGTAAAGTAGACAGAATGAGGTTATGTATGGAACAATATATCGTGGAGATGGCCGCCGCGGCTTTGCTGGCATGCACGCGATCTTTTAATGAAATTTTAATGACCGTTTTGCATGAATGCTGCGGTATTTCATTAATGCAGCGTCCAATTTCGTCTTTTAAGGCTTGAGTCGTCGTCGGCTTATTCGCGTAAACCATCGACTTCAAAAAACCCCAAAGAAAAAAATCTAATGGTGTTAAATCGCACGACCGGGAAATGACTGATGCAGCAATTGAATTGTTTCTCTGGCTGTATGACATGTGGCGCCGTCTTGTTGGAACCACATGCCCTCCACATTCATTTCTTCAATTCTAGGCAAGAAAAAACTGGTTATCATTTCACGATACCGAACACCATTGACTGTTTGCGCTTAACCTGCCTCATTTTCATAAAAAAAGGTTCAATGATTCCTCCAGCCCAAAAACCACACCACACAGTGACACGTTGAGGATGCATTTGCTTCTCGTGAATCACTCGAGGATTTTCCGCACCCCAAATGCGACAATTCTGCCTATTGACAAAGCCATCAAGATGAAAATGGGCCTCGTCACTGAAGATGATTTTATCGGCAAAATCAGCATTTTCATGTTGTCTCTCCAATACCCAATTAACGAACTCCCTTCGCTGTCCATGGTCAGTTGGCTTCAGTTCCTGAGTCAATTGAACTTTGTATGCATGAAGATGCAAATCTTTCGTCAAAATTCGCTGCAAAGTGGATTTGGAGACACCAATTTGCTGAGCTCGGTGTCGAATTGAGGTGGATGGAGTTTTAGCGATATCATCACGTACAGCTGCGACATTTTCGGTCGATCGACCTGTTCGATGGCGCGTTGTTGTCTTTACATCACTAACAGACCCAGTTTCGGCAAATTTATCCATTAATCTCTTTACTCTTTTGGAGCATTATTGTGACCCCAAATTGATCGCAATTTGCGAACTGTATCCGCAAAACTTTCACCATTTTGGTAAAACAATTTCACAATGAGAATGCGTTGTTCATTCGTGTAGCGCTCCATTTTTACTAACCTCGTACCTTCTACTAACAAACAATAACAATTGTTCAAATGTCAAACAATGACACTTCGAATGTTGCCAGATTTAAAAATTGCGTTCTTCTTGGGACACCCTTTATAAGTCGATTTAGCCGACTGAAACTTACTTACTTGTTTTTATTTGCAGAAAGTACAATCGCACACTACAAAAAAAAAATAAAAATTTTAATTAACTTCTTATTTGTGAATAAATTGTCAATCCTCTTTTCTTTTTTATGTGTATTTAAATAAAATTATTGTAGATATTTTTTTTTAATAATAAGATATATGTTGGCATATTAATAATAGCAGATCGAGCTTTAAAAATATTATTTATTTGGAATATTAAATAAAAGGTCGAAAAAACAACTCACATAAATATAGTAGATATGAATTTGAGAAAATATAACCAATATGTCTTCAAATATCTAACGTATTCGAAAAAAATATGTGAGAGCTCGCCGTATCAGCATTATGGCTGCCTCGATACGAATAAACGCGAATCCCTCTGCCAATTTAACTAATTTAAAACTACACTTTTCAAAAATAATTATTGCAGGACTGATCGGCCATGCCTTTTGAGGTCTGGTCCAAGTCATGTCCTTTCAGACCAGTAGCATAGAACAGGCAACCCCTCCATGTAAAAGAGACCGTTCCCCGTCATATATTATTTGGGTTAGAACCAGGGCCGGTTCCTACCCTCCGTAGGGAAACTAATGGGGAAATAATCATTCTGATGAATTTTCACTGAAATTTTGTTTTATTTTGTAAAAAAATAGAAAAAAAACAAGTAAAAACGGCGTTAAGTTCCGCCGGGCCGAACTTTGTGAGGAAAAAAAATTCCCTTTGAGCCGATTTCGCCCAGTTTCAATCCCAACCGTTATACGACTCTAAGACGCATTTATGGAAAACTTGGACATCCTAGCTGCTTTCAGCATACGGACATGGCTTTATAATAACTTTATAGTGTCTCAGGTCGATATTTCAAGGTGTTACAAACGAAATGACAAAGTTAGTATTACCCCATCCTGGGCGATAGATATTTTAAAAGTAATTGAAATTACCTTTAGAACGATGCAGTTTCCCATCAAAAATCCTGTTCCGTCTTTAGCAAGTTAGTAAGTTAGGATCTCTCGTGATTTTTTTAATTTCTTTCATTGCAACCAAAGCATGCTGAGATTCAGCTGTTTCCGAATTTTCGGTTTCTGCATGACTCTATTGCAGCCGAGTCATTTATCATCCGGAAGTTTTACTTTCGTATTACCAATTGATGTTACAAATATTATTGTTCAGCAATTTTATTTTTCTTCTTGGCAAGACAATTTGGAATCATTTTGCTTGTTGCAAGTTTGCCCAGCAATCTAACAATATAATAACAACACTATCCAACAAGTTAAGACTTTTTGACTGGTACACAACAACGACCCTCTAGTTCTGAAAGCGCATTCTCTACTCATACTCATTCTTGAAGAATAAACTTATAGTCCAGCTGATCTGAGTTTTCTTTGAAAATTGTTCAACGTTTTTATTTTAGGTAGAAATGCAAAATTTTAATATCTGAGAGAATTTTCATTGTCTGAACTATATCGTATCTATATTCTGAGTATCATATTTTTGAAAGATCAGCTCTTTGCCGAACTTTAAAGTGAAATAAAAGTATGATACAACTTTATTTTAGCTTTAGTTCGATTGACGTAGATAAAAGTACTAGGGTAATATAGGAATATGTATAAAAATATGAATATTACAGATTTTAGCTAAAAGCCAAATTTCAAAGTGAAAATTGAATTTATTGGAAAGACAAATCTATGCCATAGTGTTTGAATATAATTAGAAGTGATGAATTCTTAAAGCCAAAAGGAATCCATATATCGGCAATGGTTTGCTTAATGTTGTCTTCCAGTCAAAGTTTACAGTTTTTTCGCATAAACCCATGATCTCAAGAAGTCACAGAGAAAATGAACTGTAGGATGAAGCTGGGGGTACCATTGGTCTCCTTATAATGAATGATCAATTATGTCACATGGAATGCGTTAAGAAATTACCATGCGATCTATTTGTTCCATGAAACTTGAAGAAGGAGCGGATGCATTAGATCATATCAATAACATGAATGATATGTTCACAAAACTAAGTGATATCGGTGAAGAATCGTTAACAGATAAATGGAGTGCTGCTGAGTAGTCTTCCAGAGAGCTATGACACATTAATAACATCTCTTGAATCACGTAAGGAAGAAGAAATTACATTTTCATTTGTCCAGCAAAGAGTGATAGCTGAATATGAAAGGCGTTTGCACGCCCATGGTGTGTCCATCGCAAAAGAGACGCAAGTTAGATTCAACTGCTGTCGAAATAACTTTTCTTGGTTATGATGCTAACTCGAAAGCGTACCGTTTCTATGATTTGTCCAACAAGAAGCTTGTCGGGGTGTTCGATTTAAGGATATGGTGTCCAATAAAGTTTCGTTCAGTGATTGTTCTATAGACTTGTATCAGAAGAAGAACACATTACAGATTGAGGAGGAGAATTTATCAGATACCGATGTTGTTACTATCGATGAATCTGAATATAGTCAAACAATCAGTAATATGGTACCTGTAGAGGATGATGTTCAGGAAGAAGAAAATCAACCGGTAAGAGTTTCTGCAAGAATTACAAGCAGCACGTCGCCTTATTGATGAAATATGGAATTCAAATCACCAGTACGAGCCGAAAACGTATGATGAATAGTGAAAATATAGATAATTGGATAGAGGCATTGCAGGAAGATATAAAGTCTATGAAAAATAACCGAACATGGGACATAGTAGAATTACCAGAAGGAAGAAATGCAGCTGGAAGTAAATGAATTTTCAAAATAAAGAAAAACGCAAATGGAGAATCGACGCGCTATAAAGCAAGACTTGTTGCTCAAGGCTATTCGCAGAAGTATGGTATCGACTACGATGAGGTTTTTATTGTATTTATCGTATTGCATACAACATTTCATATGCTACTATCAATTGCGGCAAAACGTAATATGCTTGTTTACCATATGGATGTGAAAACAGCTTTTCTGAACGGAAAGCTAACGGAAATAATTTTCATGAAGCAGCCAAAAGCTTTTCACGAGAGTTATGCCCAACATGTTTGTTTCTTAAGAAAGTCTATATACGGATTAAAACAAGCGGCAAGATCGTGGAACAACGTATAGAATGAGACATTGGAAAAGGCAAGTTTTAAACAAAGCGCCAATGACAACTGTCTGTATTCTGGGAATATCCTCAATGGGTTGTGCTATATTATAATATATGTTGATGATATCATATTGGCTTGTTCAAAAATCGAACAAATGAACTATATCGAAAACGTTCTATCAGCAAATTTCGTAATGCAAAATTTAGGAAACATAAGCAGCTACTTAGGAATTCAAATTTCAAAAGATTTACACGGACATTATGAACTGTGTCAATTATATTACATAAAGAAAACCGCCGAAGAGTTTGGACTTAAAGATTATAAAATTTCAAAATCACCAATGGAAGTCAGTTACGGAAAGAAGTATAATTCTAAAGTTTTTGATGATAATACAAAATATAGAAAACTTATTGGTCACTTACTTTACACATCGGTAAACACAAGGCCTGAAATATCAGCATCAGAAAGTTTCACAACCAGATTGGCTGCAAGCTAAGAGAGTTGTGAAGTTTTTGATGTACACTGCAAATCAAAAACTAAGTTTAAGCAAAATTCAAAATGAAAATTTGGAATTATTTGGCTATGCTGATGCATCTTGGGCTGAAGACCGAGTAGAAAGAAAGTCTACAAGAGGCCGTATATTTTTTCGGAATGGAGGTACAATATCATGGACATGTCAAAAACAATCAATTGTTGCAAAATCCAAGCTGAATACATATCAATGTCTGAAGCTGCGAAGGAAGTGAAGTGGTTGAGGCAGTTGTTAGAAGATTTTCATGAGATTCTGAATAAGTCTACCACAGTTTACAACGATAATCAAAGTTGTTTAAAAATCTTAACCGATGACAAATTTTCTTTTCGAACAAAACATATGGATATAAAATACAAATTCACAAAAGATTTGGTTAAGAAAAATATAATAGATTGTCAATACTGTCCGATTGAGGAGATGGTTGCTGACATTTTAACAAAGCCACTACAAATTTCAAAACATGAATATCTACGGGAGAAGTGTAATTGAAAATGAACGAGGAGGATTGTTGGTTTGAACGTACATTTATATTTTACTTATTTCTACTTTGTATAAATTAATTTGTTTTGAGATAGGAGATTTGAATTTTCTATTTATATTTTTCATAGAAATACTGAAAAATTATTTTTAATGATATTGTAATAAATTGAATTTTCTGTGTGAAAAGACCTCGGCTGTATAAATTCAATAGTTAAATATAGCGGTGGCAAACTTATTGGACTTTGAACTTATGGCTCTGTTGCGCTCGCAATTGACCGTTCTCATTTTTAAAGAAGTAAAGACCATCGTTTTTGTGAACGATGTCTTGTTAATCCCTCGTGGATTATTTTCTTTCCAAATACGGCAATTTCGATTATTGACAAGCCGATTGAGCCAAAAATGGGCCTCACCACTGAACATATTATTTCGGTTGATTTTGCGTCTATTTAAGCCAGACATACGGCTCAAATGATGGTCATTCGCGTTTAATTTCTGCTCGTGGGAACAGTACAGAACTGAGTACAATGGATAACATTCAAAACGGTGTCTTAAGACCATGTAAATCAACAATCGATAACCGTGTTTGTCGGATCTGACAAATTTATGACCGCTTAAGCGTTATCGTAAAAATGATCATCTACGAAACATCCGATACTTCAGATTCGTTTCTGCCGATCTAATCTCCTTTTACGCCTCTTTAGGTAATCACACAGTAGCTTTACAGTTTCGTCATTCCACAAAAAGGAGCAATTATTGTAAATCTTAATGCATCGCTGCACATAATGTATTTTGAACATCATCCAAAATGAAATTACAAATTGTCAGCCATTACCGGCGATGAAAAACAACCAATCCAAAGATGACGTCGTTCTCTCTTTCTGTCGCTCGCTCGCTCGCTGAACAAATGCTTGGCAATCATCATTACCCGCCACACAGAGAAGTGTCTAAAATTTATTAACAACATTTTAACACTTGCAAATCCCGTTGCACTTACCTGCAGCACACATACATATGTAAGTATGGATGTATAAAGTGGACGTGGAATGTGGCTTTATCATTTGTTGCCTTCTTCTTCTTCTCCGGTGTCGGACAAAATGTGAAAAATTTAAAATTGCATTATGTTTATACATACATACATATGTATAAGAGTTCGCTGTCTATGTGACCACCGAATTACGCAGATTTGTAGGTAAGACAAAAGCGAAAAAGGTGATTGAAAGAAAATATCTGGACCCAAGGTAAACAACGACTTACAGATGTACTACACTAAAGGATATTATTTTTATATTCTTATTTATTATTATTTTAGTATAGCTTTATTTAGATAGCAGTCTATTTGGTTTCTCAATAATCACTTGCGGGTTCTCTGAACCTCATACGCGGCAATTTTTCTTATTGACATAGCCACCGAGATGAAAATGAGCTTCATGAAGACCGATCTCTTATCGAAATTTTTCCACGTAAATTTCTTACAATTTTCGTTAAAGACTCACTACTTTGCAAGTAAGTTTTTAATATTTTTCAATTTTGTTCCCATTTGGCAAATGTCAAACATAAACCTGAAAATAAAAATTAATGTTGTTCTACATTTCAAAGTCAAAGTAATCGGTAGTTAAAATTTTAAACGGCCCACCCTATATTAATTAAATAACATCAAAAAATATGTTACCAACCCCTTCAAAGACCGACCATACCACCCCAAAACATGTAGTCCTCTAAAGGTGGTGGCCAAATGCGAAATGCTTGCAAACACATTCACATACGTGGCATTTGCCAGTCTAATTGCCCCAACGATAAATCTTGTCAATTAAATTATTATTTTTGTGCAACAAATGTTTTGTTGCACTGCAGCTGTGCATTGGGGCTATGAACAATTTTCAGAAATATCTTTGACTTGGCCACAACCCCCCTCCCCCCAAACCCCCAATTGTTGGCTGTTTTGATCAACCGTTTGTTTCGAGAAATTAAAGTGTTAAAGAAAAGGCGAAGAGAAATGCTTGCATCTGATATCTTTGATGTAGTAATGACTTTGTTCGTAGCAAAATGATTAACAGACGGTTTAACAAAATGTTGCAGACGCTCGCAGCCATCTCGCGATTGATGCTGATGGTGATTATGATGACGACGACGACTACTGGTTGTTGTAGTGATGCAGAGAAGAATTATTAGAAATGTTTTATCAACTTTGTAGTTATTAAGCATTGAAAGATTTAGAGGATGTTGTGCTCCGAGTTTGATGTTTGACATCGACATCGTTAAGACGAGATGTCACAATCAAATGATATTCAATTTTTGTTAGAACAGACTTCAAAAAAAATATCTAACACCAATATTTGAGCATTAAAGATTTCAACAAAATAAAGGGTGTCCCAACAAGAGCGCAATTTTTTAATTTTAAATAAAACACAGATATTTAAGAAAAAATCGTGAAACTTTATTATATCGTAAAGTAGACAGAATAAGGTTATGTATGGTACAATATATCGTGCAGATGGCCGCCGCGGCTTTGCTGGCATGCACGTGATCTTTTAATGAAATTTTCAATGACCGTTTTGCATGAATGCTGCGGTACTTTATTAATGCAGCGTCCAATTTCGTCTTTTAAGGCTTGAGTCGTCGTCGGCTTATTCGCGTAAACCATCGACTTCAAAAAACCCCAAAGAAAAAAATCTAATGGTGTTAAATCGCACGATCTAGGCGGCCAATTCTGATCTCCAAAACGCGAAATAACACGACCGGGAAATGACTGATGCAGCAATTGAATTGTTTCCCTGGCTGTATGACATGTGGCGCCGTCTTGTTGGAACCACATGCCCTCCACATTCATTTCTTCAATTCTAGGCAAGAAAAAACTGGTTATCATTTCACGATACCGAACACCATTGACTGTTTGCGCTTGACCTGCCTCATTTTCATGAAAAAAAGGTCCAATGATTCCTCCAGCCCAAAAACCACACCACACAGTGACACGCATGAGGATGCATTTGCTTCTCGTGAATCACTCGAGGATTTTCCGCACCCCAAATGCGACAATTCTGCCTATTGACGAAGCCATCAAGATGAAAATGGGCCTCGTCACTGAAGATGATTTTATCGGCAAAATCAGCATTTTCATGTTGTCTCTCCAATACCCAATTAACGAACTCCCTTCGCTGTCCATGGTCAGTTGGCTTCAGTTCCTGAGTCAATTGAACTTTGTATGCATGAAGATGCAAATCTTTCGTCAAAATTCGCTGCAAAGTGGATTTGGAGACACCAATTTGCTGAGCTCGGTGTCGAATTGAGGTGGATGGAGTTTGAGCGATATCATCACGTACAGCTGCGACATTTTCGGTCGATCGACCTGGTCGATGGCGCGTTGTTGTCTTTACATCACTAACAGACCCAGTTTCGGCAAATTTATACATTAATCTCTTTAGCGCTCCATTTTTTACTAACCTCGTACCTTCTACTAACAAACAATAACAATTGTTCAAATGTCAAACAATGACACTTCGAATGTTGCCAGATTTAAAAATTGCGTTCTTCTTGGGACACCCTTTAGTAGCCCCCACAAAATAACCCACAAACAAAAAAATAAATAATCATATGAATAACACCCAAAAAGGAAAATGAAATATTAGATGAAAGGAATCCCAAATTAGAAATGTAGGAAACCCCAAAGACGTGTATGTTATCTCCTAATGAAATAACTTCCAGAGTAAAAACTTGCAGAAAAAAATGAAATTATCCCTAGTTTAATTTTTTCCAATTTTTTGGGTGATTCATCGTGAGGTTTGGCATTATATCATGTAAATGTTGCCCACGACTACGGGCAATGGAAAATATTTTAGCAATTAGCATAAAATTGACTACTTTTCGTATTTTTCATAGCCATTTAAAATTATTTTTCGTACTTTTTCATAATGCGCAGATTTTTCAGATTTCAAAAATTTAAAAAAGTAATTTCTGTTGTCGACTTTGTGGAGCTGTTTTAAGAAAATTTCTACTCGAATTTGTTTTATTAGAAATTATCGTTTTTAACAATATTGTATGCGTATTTCTTAGGATGGGTCACGAAAATAAATTGCATAAATTAAGATTGGATTGTTTAATGATGATCTGCATAATATTTAGGCACTGGGTCAAGCCATCTGAGAGCTAAACGCTCCTGAAAACACCTGTAAAAATCATATTTTTCTCGTGTAATTTTTTTGTGATGCATTTTTGTACAATTTTTTTCTGAATTAATAGACTCTTGGGAGCATTTTAAATAAAATTTTCTATTCTTATCTTAGAATAACTCATTGATCGTATTTTGGTCGATTATATTGTTGAGTGTGGTTTTTCAAGGTGACATATTTCTTGGAAAAATTTTGTAAGAGGTGTTATGAAAAAACAAGTAAAACCGGCGTTAAGTTCGGCCGGGGCGAAGAGAGGCTGTCGACTTTCGTAGAAGTGCAGTAACATTACATGCCAATGTCAATTTTTTTAATATAGTAAAACCAAAATAAATACAGATATAAATAAATATACAATTGTTATTATTTCAAACCACGCATAGCAAAACTACCAATACGTTTATAATATATCGAAGAATACTTCAAGTCAATTCGAAAAGTATATATATAAGACAACAATCTTCAATAAAACTTAAACACTACAGTTACTTGTATTTCCATCCATTTTAATTCCAAAAGTACAAATTTCGAAAACTCATTATTTCTCACGTACACAGTGCAAGATAACCAAACTTCAGGATTAAAAAAAATAAAAAAAAACGAATTTAGCAAAAATATTTTTATTTTGCTGTCAGGCGTCATTCTAGCTGCGGCCATTTGGTTGGACCATTTTTATCACATTTTCCCATTTTCGGCTTTATAAAAATCCCCTTATTTTACTTGTCTACGCAATTAGAGGTATGTAAAAACAAAATTTCATCATTCTAGCTGTAGCCGTTTAGTTGGTACCATTTTTATCCCTCTGTCCCATTGTATCCATTGAAAGTACGAATTTGGAAAAAACGTTTTATTTTTCGTGTCTACGCAGTCAGAGGAATGTATACTCCGAATTTCATGATTCTAGCTGCTGTCATTTGGTAGGTACAATTTTTATCCCCTTTTTCCATTTTAACCCCACGTAAAATGGAAAAACCCCAAAGTTCCGAATTTCGAAAAATCTCTTTATTTTACGTGTCTACACAATCAGAGGAATGTATACACCGAATTTCATTATTTAGCCGTTTGGTTGGTACCATTTTTATTCCTCTTTTCCCATTTTACCCCTTAAAAGTACAAATTTTGAAAAAATAATTTCATATTACACACCGAATTTCGTATTTCTAGCTGTTGTTATTTAATATGTACCATTTGTATCCCTTTTTGTCCCATTTCACCCCCTACCAATAAAAATCACTTTATGGTGCACGTTTTTGTTATCGGGGGAATGCGCATACCCAAGTAAATACAAGCAGACATATTGAAAAAACTTGCTCGAAACTCTAAAATATTAGGGACCATTATGGGTATTTTTAGTCCTTGTGAGGGAAACAATTTTCCCTTGTGGCCGATTTCGCCACGTTTCAATCCCAACCGATCTATGACTATTCTAGCTCCTTTCGTTAAGATGGTAGTGTGCCTTCAACAGACGGACAGACTGACTGACATGGCTAGATCGTCTTAGAATTTTATGACGATCAAGAATATATATAAAGTATATAGGGTCTCAGATCGATATTTCAAGGTGTTACAAACGGAATAACAAAGTTAGGAGGTGGAGGGTATAAAAATAAGAAATATATGGAAGATTGAAATATTAAAAATTTTTAATACGCTTTATTAGTTGTGAAGTGAAATTTTCTATCTAAAACTAAAATCATCTATTTCAAAATAAGTTTTCTTAAAAAAACCGTGATTATTTAAAACTTTTGCAAATATATTTTGATAATTGTTTGTATTTAATACTTTTCGCGGATTAGAACTTACGTCGTTAACAATTACAACAACTGCAAACTGTCGATATTTTAATATTTCTTATAAACAGTTGTATATTGGTTCAAATTAGATTCTTATTACCTTTATACATAAACAATGTATAATATTGTACAAAAAATACAAATTTATTGCTTTATTAATGTACTACAAACATTTCCTTTTTTATTAATTATTAATACCACATAATATCAGTAAAATTAATTAGAGTTCATTTATTTAACGCTAATTTAAATTAATATTAATTTGCGTTATATATTAATTCATACTAAATAAATAACTCACAACAGAGGATAGCTGAGATGGTGGTGAGATAGTGCCGTAGTAACAACCAGAAGGTCCGCTGTTCTACCCCGGTAGCGGCGGATTTTTTAATGAAAACTAGTGATAAAGTGGTTCCTTGGCAACACTTTGAAATAACTTTTAAGACTTTCAAAATAAAAGACAACTCTTCTATGACAACTCCATTCATAGGTGAAGATCACACTACTTCCGAATCACATGATGAACATCTTTTTCACTTCTTTGGGTGCTCTCTTTTTGCTGCGGAGTTACAAGAAGAAGAAAGTTCTGCAAAAAAATAAAATTAGACATTGAAATTACCTAGGGATTTGAGCCTAAATTTGACTTCTTTTTAATACCCAAGTAATTTTTCTATTTTTTGGAACTTTCTGTTTTCGACTTCTCTCTTCCAACTGTTTCTCTCAACTTTTAAGAGATTTTGGACTCGAATTTGTTTTATTACAAAATATTCCTTAACTTTATTATGGCGTGTGTTCCGCCCAATATGCAATGTGCCGAATCTTGGATATATGCTTACGATCCTGAAAGTATATGAGTACTGATTTTGTAGACAAATCAAATTAATACAGGTAAACTGAAATACAATATTTTGTATTCTGCTGCCTCTTTCATCCTTCTAATTTTGAACATGTTTCCAATAATTATGGACCTGTTTGCCTCCCGCTGAGGCTATAGTTAATTGAAAACACTATAAATTTTATTTATTTATTTATTTTACGACACGGTAATACTTTTGTACTTTGTGTAAAAACGGCGTTAAGTTCGGCCGGGCCGAACTTTTTATACCCTCCACCATGGATTGCATTCCCCAGAGGTTGTCGGTTTTCGTAGAAGTGCTGTAATATTACAGAAAAATATAAATTTTTTAATATAGGCAAACTAAAACAAATACAAATATTAAAAAAATTATTTTATGAATAAATATAATATTTTAATTATTTCAAACCATTATTTATTTAAAATCAAAAAATAAATATTCTTATATTTATATTTTCAAAAATCTTAAATACCATAAATATCGATAGATAGTTGTTGCTACGGTTGGTTGTATTTCCATTCTATTTTAATTCCAAAACTACGAAAGTTTGAAAATCCATTATCAGACGTACATAGTGCAAAATAACCTAACTTCATGATTCAACCAATTTTTGCCGTAAAAGAAAAGTACGAATTTGGACTTTTTTTATTTTGCGTGTCTATGCTGTCAGAGGAATGTATACACCGAATTCCATGGTTGGTACCATTTATACCCCCTTGACGTTTCTACGCAATTAGAATTTCATCATTCTAGCTGTAGTCGTTTAGTTGGCACTATTTTTATCCCTATGTTCCATTCTATCCCTTGAAAGTACGAATTTCGAAAAATACGTTTATTTTCCGTGTCTACGCAGTCAGAGGAATATATACTCCTAATTTCATGACTCTAGCTGCGGTCATTTGATTGGTACTTTATTTACCCCCTTGTTTCATTTTAACCCCAAAAAGTACGAATTTTGAAAAATCCGTGTATTTTACTTGTCTATGCAATCAGAGGAATGTATACGCCGAATTTCATTATTCTAGGTACAGCCGTTTGGTTGGTACCATTTTTATCCATCTATTCCCATTTTACCTCTTAAAAGTACGGATTTGGAAAAATGTTTTTATATTATGTCTCTATTCAATTAGAGGAATGTACACACCGAATTTCGTGTTTCTAGCTGTTGTCGTTTAATATGTACCATTTTTATCCCTTTTTTGCCCCATTTCACCCCCTATAAATAAGAATCACTTTATTGTGAACGTTTTTGCTATAAGGGGAATTCGCATACCAAGTATCAAGCAAATATAAACAGAGATATTCAAAAAACTTGCTTAAATACGTTAAAATATTAGGGATTATTATTGGTATTTTTAGTCCTTGTCAGGGAAAAATTTTTCCCTTTTGGGCCGATTTCGCCCCGTTTCAATACCAAACGATCTACGACTAAAAGACGCATTTATGGAACATTTGAACTTTCTAGCTCCTTTCGTTTAGATGGTAGCGTGCTTTCAACAGACGGACGGACATGGCTAGATCGTCTTAGAATTTTATGACAATCAAGAGTATATATACTTTATATGGTCTTAGGTCGATATTTCAATGTGTTACAAACGAAATGACAATGTTAGTATACCCCCATCCTGGAGGTGGAGGGTATAAAAATAAGAAATATATGGAAGATTGAAATATTAAAAATTTTTAATACGCTTTATTAGTTGTGAAGTGAAATTTTCTATCTAAAACTAAAATCTTCTATTTCAAAATAAGTTTTCATAAAAAACTTTGAGTATTTAAAACTTTCGCAAATATATTTTGATAAATGTTTGTAGTTAATACTTTTCGTGGATTAGAACTTATGTCGTTAACAATTACAACTACCGCAAACTGTCGATATTTTAATATTTTTTTTTATATTTATATAAATATTTTTTTATATATATTTTTTATATTATATAATAAACCGAAGATTAATTTTAGTCCACAACATCCACAATTTTTTTAGAATGTTTGAAAGCCAATAAAGCTAATTCCATTTACAAATTTTAGTTTTGTTATTTGGCTCACAATATATCAATAGTCTCCCTCGTATTTGTAGAATATTTCTGGCGTTATCGCTTCTCTTTGTCAGCCTGAAAGTTGCTAACCAATTGTACTTGTAGGAGTAAGATCATGTTTAAATTAAAAAAGGCGCTGTGTTTATTGGTTTAATACATTATCTAAAAATATGATACTATGCGTGTCTTCATGTAATCTCCGTGATGATGTTACCACAACACATTCTCGCTAGCCACACAATGTGAAATTGCACAAATTAACTCTTCGCACCCAGTAGTCATGGCAATTTCCCAGAAAATCTCAAGTCAACATTAGGAAACCAACACCAAAAGCATTCCAAAATTCCACTTGTATTCCGTCGGCCGTGATTTGATAGATGACTCTGAATGCGGATTTGGTGTGGAAGGAGAATATGAATATTTTTTCATATAAAACATCTTGCTCGGATAGTCTTTGTTTGGAAGTTGCAACATCTTAATATCTGAGGCAACCAAAATGATTTTACAGACACACACATCGTTCGGCATGTATACAGTAGCGCCCTCTATTGTGTACGGGTTAGTGAGTGCATTTGTGTTGCATTGTGAGTCGACGGGACGGACCCATCGACCGACCGCCCCTCCAACCAAAAACAAGCAAGCAACCACAACCGAACACAAGCAAGTGCAACACAGTGTGCAAAATCCATAAATTTCCACCTTGTCAACTTTTGATATTAATAAATTACCAACAAAGAGCATAATTAATTAAATTTGTAGTCGACTTCTAGGTAGGAACGTAGGTAGGTGGGTAGGTAGGTATGTTCCTCGAACTCCTCGTACTCGTATGTCTGTCTGTCTGATTGCTGTTGCCACAGTGCCACTAGCCGGAGTTGCAGATTGGAGGCAACAGAGGCACCGGCACAGTCAGAGCATAGAACATTTGACCATGTCGTGCCCGTGGTTCCTCCATTTGTTTGTTTGCCACCGATGCCGCAGTCAAGGAGCAGTCGACTACATTATGCCGTCCGTGTGATATGTGTGTCTTCGTGCAACAATGCGGCGGTACACATAGTTTTACGCAAAATGATGTGGCATCATTTATTTGTGTTACCAATTATGTTACGCTGACTCGAAGTGGCATTGCGTTGCGTTGCGCTGCACTGGCTCCTTTGGCTGCGAGAAAAAAGATGTTTATTACTTTTGCTACCGTTGTCATCGAGCCAGAAGAAGAAGTATTGTGGAGCCAGCCACGTTGTCATTACGAGCTGTTGCATTTATAATTTTCAGCACAAATCTCACAGACAATGAACAGTCGACCGTCGGGGTATAAGTCAATTTGGATTTTTCTCTTTTTTGTCGTTTTTGCCCGCATCACATGCCGACGGTGTTAATTGAGGCAATTGTTTAATGGAAGTGTATAGTCGAGATTATAAATGAGGGAGGTGGAAGTTTGTTCATTGATTATGAGGTCGATGTCTTTATTTGTGGATGTGACATCAGGTGGTCGATTCGGCTTATGTGATTTTTTTTCAGTAGAATGTAATCTACTCTATTGTGTGTATCTTGTCGATTTGAATCCGATAATATTTACGCGAATTCATATCTACAAAATTGATAAAATTCTTGCTGAAAGATAGTATTGGGTGGAACTGATTGTCTTTTTTTGGGGGAAAACTGTTTTCTGTGTATGCTACCTTCGGTCGGGCTAAAAGATTTAAAAATTTTGTACTCCGGGTTATGTTCAAAGCCAGCTACGCGAAGTACAGGACCGGTGTAAAAGATTGTTTTCTGTGTTTCGAACTTACAATCTTAGGCATGCCAAGCGGACGTCCTATCTACTACACCTCGAAGGTAGTTTTGTCTGTACTTTCTCCATTAGAAAAGTAGAATTTAACTAAAATAAGAAAACGAAGAGTCGTCCATAAAATAAAATTTATTAGGCCATTCTTCATATTAACTTTTATGACGAATCGCTCAAAAGGGCTATATTTCATATTTCTAATTACACTCTCCAATAGCATCTTTGAAACAGAGTAACGACCCCGGCAATTTTTTGTAGAACATTTTAATCCTGAAATGTACTTTTTGAAAAAACATTTTTTTGATTTTCTCGAAAAAAGGTTCAAATTGACACATACAGAGAGGATCTAAAGCGTTAAGATCTTTCACAAAAGTGATCCTCATAAAATTCTGACAGTACAAATTCTCTCAGACATTACCTTACAATCATTTTTTCGACCAAAAAATGAAAACTTTGGCCCACTGTAAAAAGAAACTCAGACCAGCTGGACTATAAGTTTATTCTACAAAAATTATCTACTCAATATTCCATTTCCGAATAATGGGATCGCTAATCTGTTCCAAAAATGCTGTTAGATAGTGTTATCATAAGGACATGTTCGTAATATTAGACACTAGCAGTACCCGCTGCTTCGCACGCGAAAAAGCAAGTTATTCGTTAATTTTATCCGTCTCTGTTTTTGGATAGTATTTATTTAATTTTCTTTTGGTGGATATAGATAAATCTAAAATAGTAATTTGGAAAGCTCCTATTAGCTAGCACTCACACACAGTCAAAGGAATGTGCTGGTCGATATGCACTATTTTAGCTGAACTACCTCGTATGTATAGTTTTCTACCAAGTTTTCAACAAAAAATTACAACCATTTATATCCTCGATCTCATGTTTCTAGATTCAGGCAGCCAGTTTATAACTTTTTGCACCTCTTTCCCAAAAAGTACACATTTTGAAAAATCACTATAGGTAACATGTGTTTTTGCTCCCCTAAAAATATGTACTTTATTTGGTAACACAGGATTGCACAGCATTTTTATCCCTTTTCGTCCCGCGCACCCCTTAGAAGTACAAATTTCGAAAAATCAAACTACTGCGCTGCCATATGATCAGAGGAATTTACAGGAATTCACGATTCTAGCTGTAATACTTTAGTCGGTACCCTTTTTGTCCCGCTCGCCCCTTAAAAGTAAAAATTTCGAAAAATCCAATTTTACTTCGTTTTTATATGGTATACATTTATACATACCAAATTACACGATCCTAGCTGTAATACTTTAGTTGGTACCATTTTTATCCCTTTTTGTCCCGCTCGCCCCTTTAAAGTACAAATTTCGAAAAATCCAATTTTACTTCGTTTCTATATGGTCAGAGGAATTTACATACCAAATTTCACGATTCTAGCTGTAATACTTTAGTTGGTACCCTTTTTGTCCTGCTCGCCCCTTAAAAGTACAAATTTCGAAAAATCCAATTTTACTTCGTTTCTATATGGTCAGAGGAATTTACTTACCAAATTTCACGTTTCTAGCTGTAATACTTTAGTTGGTACCATTTTTATCCCTTTTTGTCCCGCTCGTCCCTTAAAAGTACAAATTTCTTAAAATCCCTATTTGTAGCTCGTCTGCATGGTCATTGCAAGGAACTCACCGAATTTCATGTTTATAGCTACTGCCGTTTAGTCAGGACAAAGGTTCGATGTTTATCCCTTTTTGGGCCATTTTATCCCCTAAAAGTACGAATTTCGTAAAACCCTTTCTTAGTCGACGTCTACGTCATATTTGGGAACTACCCTGAAAATTTCATGACCCTTGCTTCAGCCGTTTGGTCTGGGGGCTGGTCAATGATAAGTCAGTCAGTCAGTCAGTAACGCAACTCTTTTATATATATAGATAACGTTCCTAAGTCTGTTCAGTCAATTCAGTAAACAATTCACTACGCTGGTCGGAACTTTTATTTGTTATCGTCCACCTTTTCGTCCCTGAGGATTCTATCCAAGACTTGCGTGTACTATTTCTTCAGGATCCTTCCTTAGCGTACGTCGAGGTCACATGTTGACAAATACCTGTAGTTTATTTCATTGAGTATTATCTGCATATCGTCGAATCTACTCTCAAATCACGTAACTTGCTGCAGATTTCCCAGACGATGCCATATCTGTAAGCTTGAAGATTATCGGGAATACCACAGGGCACTGTTCTTTCTCCTTCCTTTTTTTATTTTTATTGACGATCTATTGAATTACACCTTGAATCCAATCTTCTTTTTTAGGATAATAGTAACCTCTGTCATTCATACTCATTCGATCATATACAAAATCTTCAAGAAATTGAAGACAAAATGCGATTGATGGATGATACAAATGATTTATTGCCATATCTGATTTGGGTCGAGAAAATATAGTAGATTTTAATGCACTTTGTGCAGTGAGTCTCACAGTGCTGATTGTGTCTCACAAACAATTCACTGATCCGATGGTGTCGTAGATTTCAGTGAACGGCGTGGATATTAAGCAATTACACTTGAAAATACAATATGATGTTCGTTGGACAAAACTAGAGTTCGACCGATCAATCTGCTTCGGTCTTCGGCCAAAAACCGATAATCGCCCACTAATCGACCTTTGGCAAAAAACGCCGATTAGCCGAAGTAGTGATTAGTGATATTGATAATAACTATTCTCTTTTTATTGAAAACAGTTCAATTTATGTAGAGGTTACCTCGAAAATTATGAGGAATGTACCATTTTTTATATCCCACATGTATTTTTTGCGAATTGTACTGCATTGTTATGGAAATATACGTAATGGAAAATAGTATCAATATAGCTGTGACGTTATAAAGATATACTCGATCTACCTTGCCAAACTAAATACCACAAACATTCCTTTAATCAAGGAGCTGTTTGGAATAATATCATATAACCACTGAAATGATATTAATGTTGAGTCCATGACAAAAAACGATAACCACAGTTTTTTTGGAGATTATATTATCATAGAAAATAACAAGATTTTTTTATTTTATTCCAGGAGTTTTCATGAAAGTATTATTTTTTCATAGCTGCGCGAAATCCATATTTACTCACTTTTATTTTGGGAAAATAGAAATATAAAATCTAATACCTTATCTTCATTCCTTCTTCCAATACCTTATATTCCTTCCACCAACATTATGCGCTGCATTTGTAGGGAACAGCCCCTGATTGCTGGTTCATTGAAAAAATGCATCGCTGAGTGCTCCTTCGTGCTATACTCGGCAGTAAAAGGCTTCGTTCCCGTTTCTCAAAATATTTGCAATTTTTGGAGGTATTCCGCGTACATGGAGAGCGTACTCTCTTCGAGAATATTGAATTTATGAATTGTTCTAATATGATTCTTGCGGTGTTGGTGTGGCCGGCACAGGAGAGACCTTGTCTGAACCCAGCTTGGTTATTCCGCAGTAGAAAGTTGAGCGCATATTTTATTTTGTTAAGAATAAGTTGATTGAAGATCTTGTAGACTGTAGGGTGAAAGTTTATGAAGCAACATTAATGCACTAAAGTTCTCAATAGGTAAGTCGTCGTTAACTGGAGCATTTTTTATATCGGAAACGCTAGGTGGGGGTTGCTGTTTATTTGTCTTTTGACTTATAAATTTCCTCAAAATGAAAACCTGTTAATAGAATTATCATGCGCAACGTTCTGTGATTTTTCGAAATGGTTTTTCGTCTGTTGGTTACAACATTTCCGTTTTCACATTTTACTGGAGTTGAGTTCGAGCTCAATCCTTGTGAAAGGCCTCTGAAAATCTTAAATAGTTCACGTGAGCCACCTTCGTTTGTAGCTATCTCATCGTCTACTATCATAGTCCAGAATTTTATCATCCTTTATTTGTTTCGTTATCTGCTTGGATACTCCGGGCATTATTCTTCCCCAATAATTTTTGTATTTGTAACTATCGATGAGCTTCCATGAGTCAGACCGTAAATAATGGATTATTTAGGTCTTACTTTTTAAATCCGAGAATGAACACGTGACTCACAAAGCTTCGCATAAAGGAAAGATTTGACATAACATAAATAATATAGATTTCCAGACATTTAGATTATTATGCATTTACGCCTTCACCAAATGTTTCATTCGAGAAGTTGATTACTTTTGAGGCATGTCTTGAGTCGGCCATTCCATGTGAACGAAATAATCAAAAATCGTGCAAGGACGATTGTACCGGCCCATAAAGCACACCGCACAGTGAGTTTTTGTTGATGTAACGGTACCAAAAGCGCAAATTTTGCTCCTTGACATATCCTAAAATGAATCTGATCACTGAAGAAGATATTACAATAAAACAATAAGTTGGTTTACGATATAAATTTGATGTTCATGATGTATTGATAATAATGTTGTCAAAATTGTGAGACAAATTGCAGAGCATGTTACTGAAACATTTGCTAGTGTAAGGCCAAAGGATATAAAAATAAATTTAAAAAAAAATCTATCACAAACCTGTCTACCTTAAGGCATATTATTATCTAAAAACGTAAAGCATACCTTCAGGCTTGACCATAACAATATTTGAATTTTAAATCAAAATCGTATAAATTATAATGATTACAGACCATACATGAATAGGTGGTCTAAATATGTACGTCGGCATGTATTTGCAAATGCCAGTGCACACGTTATTGAGCATGATTTTGATTTTGATTTTCCAACCACCTTTTGCAACGAACGAACGAACGTACAGCAAGTGCAGATCTCGGTGTGCACACCTCAAGATTACTTGTCATTACCTCGTTTTTGAGGTCAGTGCACCACATGATTATAGGACCTATAATTTTACCTATAATATTCGTGTTTACGTCAAATTGTTTTGTGGGCTCAGCATGTTATGATGTGATATAAACACATGCACAAACTGCCACACCAAACACCGACACACACACGCGCGTATGCACTTGCAACATGGACATTATGGTGAATGCATGTAACACGATGCACACACACACACTCACTTACATATGTAGGCAACATTTTGTAAATGTGCCTCTGTGAGAGAGAGAGTGAGCGAGAGGGGGCTGCGGCATACAAACGCGGACGGACTTGTTGGGCAATCGAGGAACGTTGGCAGTCGTGCAACGGGCAACGACATGGCAAAACAACAGGAGAATTTTTGAGGTTAAATACAAAATTTTAATGCGATAATTTGACCAGGCATTGTGGTCAAATTGACTAATTGAACAGGTGTGGTGGCAATCAACAACAAAAAGGAGCCACAATTGTAACGCAATGTAAAGTGAATAACAATTACAACAGCAACGACAACAACAACAAAAGCAGCAGTAGTACCACTGCACAGTGTGTTCTTCGATTGAAATGTGTGACGATAAGTATTTATATTATAAAATTTGGTATATCGATTGCCTGAAAGCTCACTATAAATTTTAAAAATATATTCACACATATTATCATGTCTGCTCACTAGGAAACTTTGGTTGGTGCCTCAGTAATGATTATGGGACCTCTTTAATTGAAAAGTGGCAATTTTGCTTGCTTACCTATTTCACAACTATATTGTTTTCAGTCATCAAAAATGTTTTAACATTTGAACTTATTACAAACCTCTCTGATATGTACTTTTTAATCATTATTTATCAGTGGATAATGAACAAGACCAGATACATCATAAACCAACTGATTGCTGTAGCCGTACCATATAGCCATCGACCGATTCCTCTCAAAACTAACAATACCTAAAACAAGTAAAAACGGTTTTAACGGTTGAGGGCCGGTCTTAAAGTTAAGGGTGCAACCTTATATACCCTCCACCATGGATTGCATTCCACAGAGACTGTAGATTTTCGTAGAAGAGCAGTATGTATTTTTTTAAATATAGCCAAACCAAAGCAAATAAAAATATTTAATAAATAATTTTATAAATAAATATAAAATCAATTCAATAATTTAATCCACGCATATATGGCAAGTCTTTATTCTATATATATCGGTATAATACGTCTATTCAATTCCAGCCGTTTCGTTAGTTGTATTTCCATCCTATTTTAATTCCAAAAGTACAAATTTTGAAAATCCATCATCTTAACTTCCTGATTCTACCCATTTTTGCCGTAAAAGTAAAAAAGTACGAATTTGGAAAAATCTTTTTATTTTGCGAGTCTATACAGTCAGATGAATGTATATACCGAATTCCATGATTCTAACTTAGACCATATGGTTGGTACCATTTTTATCCCTCTATTCCCATTTTACCCCTTAAAAGTACGACTTTCGAAAGTCTCTTTGTTTTACATGTTTATGCAATTAGAGGGATGTACACAACGATTTTCATCATTCTAATTCTAGCCGTTTAATTGGTACCATTTTTATCCATCTACTTCCTTTGTATCCCTTAAAAGTACGAATTTGGAAAAACCTCTAAGGAATGTATTCTCGAATTTCATGAGGTCATTTGGCTGTTACAATTTGTACCCCTTTTTGCCATTTCAACCCCAAGAAGTACGAATTTCGAAAAATCCCCTTATTTTACGTGTCTACGCAATCAGAGTAATATACAAGGTGGCTGATGAATGATCCTACATTAAGAAACTCAAATAACTTTTTGTTTAATTCATATAAATTATTTTTTCTTTGTTCATTTGACAACTGATACATATTTATTAAACCTTCTGACGTTTTTTAAAAATAATAGAATTTAAATGACACCCATAGTCGGTGACACATGTACAACATTCATTATCCATTACTTCCTGCAGAGTTGCAATCAATTGTTTTTCGAATGCATTGCTTTAAATCGTCCAATTTTTTACGATTTGTTTTATAAACTTCCTGTTGAAATAAGCCCACAAGAAAAAGGTCAGGAGACATTGGGGACCAACGAAATGTCGAATTTCTAGAAATCTGCTTATTGGGGAACTTTCGCAGCAATTCTTTCATAGCAGAACCTGGCTATGTGACAAGTCGCATTATCCTGTTGAAACCACACAGTGTTGAAAGAGATTCACTTTCGATGCAGTTCTGCAAAGAAAAACTCCTTTAATAGCAGCATTAAGTAGCATGGTAGCAGCATTCATCAGCCACCCTGTATACCCGAATATCATTATTTTATGTCCAGCCGTTTGGTTGGTACCATTTTTATCCATCTACTGCTTCAAAGTACGAATTTGGAATAAATACTTTTATATTATGTATCTACTCAATTAGAGGAATGCAGACTCCGAATTTCGCGTTTCTAGCTGTCGTTTGACAGGTACCATTTTTATCCCTTTTTATCCCCTACGAATAAGAACCACTTTACAGTACACGTTTTTGTTATAGGGGGAATACGCATACCCAATATCAAGTAAGTACAAGCAGACGCATTGAAGAAACATGCTTAAATACTCTAAAATATGAGAGGTAGTTATGGGTATTCTCAGTCCTTGTGAGGGAAAAAATTTTCCCTTTACATCGATGTCGTATTTAATGACAATGTTGACGCCCTTGCTCCTTTCGTTTAGATGCTAGCGTGCTTTCAACAGACGGACGGACATGGCTAGATTGTCTTAGAATTTTATGACGATCAAGAACATATATACTTTATAGGGTCTCAGGTCGACATTTCAAGGTGTTAAAAACGGAATGACGGGGTTAGTGTACCCCCATCCTGGAGGTTGAGGGAGAAGTTTAATGTTAATATGAGGTTACCAGATGAATTTGTTACAAAATCTCAGATATATATTTATTATAAATCGTTCATGAAGTTTGCTTTAATTACACTGAATTTTTCTGATCCATGGCCATCATATGAAAGTAGATGTTTGCTTCTTTCCATAAAATCTTTAGAACCGAGCAGAGATATTGTGTCTTTAATGTTTTTGCATGGTGTTGTTTTTGGTTCTGTTGACTGTTCTGAATAGGGTTTGCACCCCGGGATTTCCCGCGGGAATTCAGTAGAAAATTTTACATATTTCTTCACATATTTTATTCCATCATTTCCACAATAAAATTAAAAATGTTGTATACAAATTTAGATCACATAGCTTTTAATCAGTTATGTCAAATATTGCAGTTGGATGACAAAATATTTTTAAGCTGCGTTCGGATGTACTCAAAATCCACTTTTTCGGATTTTTCCTGTCAAGCTCCATATGAAAAAAAAAATAGAATCCGGGAGAAATCGATTTTGGGCGTATATCCGAACTCCAAAAATAAAGAATTTAAAGTTTTCGAAGCGACAGGACAAAGAACAAACATTTCATTTAATGCCCTACTCACTATTAATGTCTCCGAATTATATGCCATATTCTCTGGCCAAACACAATTAACAATGCAGAACTATGGGAGCTGACAAACGAAGAGGTAATAGCACGACGCAAGTGGAAATGGATAGGTCACACATTACGCAGACCTCATGACAGCATTAAGCGCAGTGCATTAGAATGGAACCTTGAAGGCAGCCGACAGTAAAATACATGGCCCAGGATATTTTTATAGAAGCGAAGAGATTACATAAATCGATGGATGATCTCAAATTATTATTATGCATAAATAATGCGTGCTCTGTTAAGAAAGTTCATCACGCGCTTCTTCCATTTTATGGTCAGTTTAATCGACCCACTGAAGTGGCTATTCGGGCTATTGTGACTAAATTTCCCACCAAATTTACATTGTTGGACATTAAACCACCAACACGCTTACGTAGAGTGCGAACTGAAGAAAATAGCGCAGCTGTATCGGCCAGTGTTAATGATGACCATCAATTATCGATTCGTCGCCGTTCGCAGCAATTGGGCCTCTGTTACTCAAAAAACGTGGAAATGTCAAAATTGGACTAAGCGGATGGACCATTTCAGGCGCAGTCAAGGTCAACATTTGCATGAAATAATTTTCACACATTAAATTATATGGACCGTACTATCGATTCAAATAAAGATTTCATGCATTTTTCTGAATTTTATGTGTTTTTTTTTGAAAAACTTTCCTATAGTTTTTAAAAATCACCCTTTATGATCGAAAGGATATTACTAACCTCATCAAACTCATCGCAGTTTTAAAGTTGGCCCCAATTGGTAAAACTTTAGTATTTTGATGTTGTTTCTCGCGACTTTAGAATGCATATATTTCTCTGCATCATAATTAGGTTTTGAACCACTGTGCTCTATTACGAAATGAGGCATTCAAATGAATTATTTTGCGTTCGTGTGTCACACACACACGCACACACCGTGTTGAGGATATGGTCAGGTTGTATAGATGTTATTGAAATGCTATAGAAGTTCTCGGTTTTCGATCTTTTTCTTCGCACAAAAGCCATCTGCAACAGCAACAACGCAGCCACATTACGACGATTACGATTTGTCAGTTATGACGATGACGGCACGGCGTGTGATGATGGTGATGATGATGACAATGACGTCTTTACGTGCGTGTGTTGCGTTGTATTGACTTGGTTTAGATATGCATGCATGCATGCCTTGCTTGCATACATGCCTCATGACGCTTTGGGAAAGCGTCACTCTGTTAATTTGTGAGAAATGTTCAATTTTCTGATCATTGTGTGCAGCGACACAACAACACAACAACATGACTTACGTGTCTCGCAACTATTTGTGGTTAGAAGAAGAAGAAGGAGCCATAAGGTTGCCAGCGACGCGACTTGAGCACGAGGGGCTCCTCAACTGCTGGCATTCAAACGTACTTACGACCGACCAACAAGCATTTAAATGTTGACAGGGTTTTTTGTAATGATTTCACAATTGTAACATTTCGTGAGTTTCAGATCTTTCCAATACGCTACGCTTCGTTTCGGGGGGTTTTTTTGTTCGTGCCAGCCAACGTATTTCAATTCTGACCAAGTTTGCATGCTCAACTTAACTGTCATCCAGATGACAGATGAAAGAAATTTTAAATATGTGTGTATTGTTCTCCGAAAAGAATAAACGCTCGATAATTTGTTGAGCACACAGACACACACTCGGCATGGCACAGCTAAAGTTCAATTCTTTTGTGTGGTTGATGGGCTGTGGTTGGCCGTTGCTGTTGTTCATGCAACAAATGTTGCAAGTGATTTCCGTGTTGTTGTCCAGCTGTGGCGTGTGATCAAAGATCCTTCCGCTTTTTTCCGTGTGTGTCTGCGGCTAACAAGTGCACATTTGAATGTTGAAATTTCAATATTAAATAAATAAAGGCCATACGTTTGTGATTTTAACATTTTTGTTCATCCCTTCATTTAATTCTCATTTAATTTCATAAACACTCATTACGATTATGGTGCGATTATGTATAAATTATTTTATTCATATGTTAAGGGATGTCCTACCATCAATAGAATGCAACAGTTGCAGGATGTAGCTTTTTTATCATTAAAATCATAATCATTTAATGATTTGTTTTCTCACGATCTTAGTAACATGATTTCCGGGCTCTGTAGTTCTTTTAAGCCAATTATCAAATACAAAAAGTTCGATAAATAAAGCTAGCTGGCAAAAGATACACATCCAATTTTTGGGTGGGTTAAATCCCTCAAAAGTCCAAGCTAATTTTCTTATAATAAAATACATTAATTTCTGATTGATTTTACATCACTAAACACCACTTTTAGGCACAAAAGACCTATGTGGACCTTTGGTGGTTAACAAATATTGTCTCATTGTATTGCCTATAAATGAACCTTTGAGGGTTAGAACCAGTTGACGCCAATGAAAGATAAGAAAACAATTACGATACTCCTGAGTATGGGACTGGCTACTCTACGGGGCTACATCAAAACATACACACGCAGATAAGAAATATGATTGCAGCATCCATATTCGAAGACCATCATATTATGATATCCATTATGGTATTTATGATCGTTATGACCATTTAATTTTAGCTGGAATGCCAAATCCTTATTTTCAACCATAATATGATGTTCTTCAATTGCCACAGATGTAATCATATAATGCTTGTAACTAGCACCAGTCCATTTTCGTTATCCTTTTTACATCAGTTATTTCCACAGGATATAGAAGTTTAAATTATTTATTTTGTATATGGGTATCAAAAGAAAGATACAAATATGTGTTATAATTCAAATTCCATGTTTCTGATTGTTTTCCCACTTGAAAAGTAAAACTAGAGTAGACTACACCCTCCGATAGTACATATTACACTTCAATACATCTGCAACAGTAGAAAATATGAGTTAATTTGCGTTCTCTGTTCTTCATTATACCCTCCACCTCCAGGATGGGGGTATACTAACTTTGTCATTCCGTTTGTAACACCTTGAAATATCGATCTGAGGCCCTATAAAGTATATATATTCTTGATCGTCATAAAATTCTAAGACGATCTAGCCAAGTCCGTCCGTCCGTCCGTCTGTTGAAATCACGCTAGCATCTAAACGAAATGAGCTAGAGCCTTCAAATTTTCCATAACTGCGTCTTATAGTCGTAGATCGGTTGGGATTGAAATGGGGCGAAATCAGCCTAAAGGGAAAAAATTTTCCATCACAAGCACTAAAAATACCCATAATAATCCCTAATATTTAGCGTATTTAAGCAAGTTTTTTGAATATGCCTGTTTATATTTGCAAAAACGTGCACCATGAAGTGATTTTTCTTTGTAGGGTTGAAATGGGGCAAAAAAGGGATAAAAATGGTTCATATTAAACGACAGCAGCTAGAAACACGAAATTCGGTGTGTACATTCCTCTAAATAAGTAGATACATAATGTAAAAGTATTTTTTCCAAATTCGTACTTTTAAGGGGTAAAATAGGAATAGAGGGATACAAATGGTACCATCCAAACGGCTGTACCTAGAATAATGAAATTCGGTGTATACATTCCTCTGATTGCATAGACACGTAAAATACGGGGATTTTTCAAAATTCGTACTTTTTGGGGTCAAAATGAAAGAAGGGGATAAAAATAGTACCAATCAAATGACCGCAGCTAGAGTCATGCAATTCGGTGTATACATTCCTCTGATTGCATAGACACGTAAAATACACGGATTTTTCAAAATTCGTACTTTTTGGGGTTAAAATGAAAAAAGGGGATAAAAATAGTACCAACCAAATGACCGCAGCTAGAGTCATGCAATACGGAGTATACATTCCTCTGACTGCGTAGACACGGAAAATTAACGGAGTTTTCGTAATTCGTACTTTCAAGGTATACAATGGTACAGAGGGATAAAAAGAGTACCAACTAAACGAATGATGAAATTCTAATTGCGTAGAAAAGTCAAGGGGGTAAAAATGGTACCAACCAAATGGCCGCAGCTGGAATTATGGAATTCGGTGTATACATTCCTCTGACTGCATAGACACGCAAAATAAAAAGTTTTTTCCAAATTCGTAATTTTTCTTTCACGGCAAAAATTGGTTGAATCATGAAGTTAGGATATTTTACACTATGTACGTCTGATAATGGATTTTCAAAATTTGTACTTTTGGAATTAAAATAGAATGGAAATACAACCAACTGTAGCACCTACTCTCTACCAATATTTATGGTACTTAAACTTTTTGAAAATATAAATATAAGAATATTTATTTTTTGAATTGAATTTTGAATTTTTGAAATAATTGAAATATTATATTTATTTATAAAATTATTTTTTCAATATTTGTATTTGTTTTGGTTTGGCTATATTAAAAAATTTATATTTTCCTGTAATATTACTGCACTTCTACGAAAATCGACATCCTCTGTGGAATGCAATCCATTGTGGAGGATATATAAAGTTCGGCCCGGCCGAACTTAACGCCGTTTTTACTTGTTCATATAGCCGAAGATCGCCAAAATATATTTTCTTCGCCACTTTTTCGATTTCTTTATTTCGGTCGTTTATTTGATGATAACACCATTCCACACTAATTTAATTAAATTATATAAATTGTCCATTTGGAACCAATAATGCGTTCCTAGGATCAACTCAAAACTTATAAACAATTTTTGAATAACTTTATCCTTAAAAATGAAAAACCAAGTGCACAGTTTTGTTATGCTTTTAGTCAGCTTTCAGAAAATAAAAAATGCCTCCTTGTAATGGATTTTCATTTCGTTTTCGAGTTTTGGGTAAATAAAATACATCCAATTTTATACACACCGCTTATGTAAACTGGATGTAATCTAGCGTAATTAAAGATCGTTACGGCTGTGAGTTGATCTAAGTTGATGCTTTTCTTTCCTTAATTTTCTCCTATGTTCCATCTCGAATCCACCACGAAGTATGGTGGGAGTAAGGTGTTGCAGGTTCGGTTATATTTTTCCTGCTTGGCTGGTGTTGAGGTGGATCCATCTTTGCACACAATGTGTTGTCTAGAAATTATAGAAAAGCTTTTCTAAAAAATTACATTTGTTCTTTCTGGTGCGAATTGAAATGGAAGGTCCCTTTCAGTTTGTATAAAGCTATTTTAAGAGCAGTTCCTCCCTGCCCATTTGTTTGTGGAACGAAATTTTTATTTTTGCTCTACAACTTGGACTAACCTGCTACACATACATATACTATATTAAGCACGTGCACACTCACACACTTTTCCAGATAACTCGGATAAATATAATTGCTGCCAATTTTCGCAGTCATTTTTATTTTAAATATGGTTCTGTGCACATGAAGTTTTTTGTTGTTATTCATTTTCACGATGCGTTTCATTTTAATTTTTCTGATTGTTTGTTATAACCCAACATACATATGTATACATGTACATTTAAAATGAGTATGTATATTTAAAATATATATGTAAGCGTTGATGTTATTATAACTGACGTTGTTGTTGCCTCATTTTGCATACAAAGTTTGCGTTGCCATCATCAACCAAGTGGAGCTGAGAAAATTATAATAATTTTAATTGAACTTATTGCTGTTGTTATTATTTATTATACGAAGCATTTATTTTATCGTGAAGAACTCTATTTACAACTTTGCTGTCTTCGGTGACCCTACTGAATTTTCCGGCAATTTTTTTCGTAGTTCTGATTTTTCGTTCTGAAATTACTTTTTTGCTTTTCTCGGAAAACGGTGAAATTGACCCATAATGATAGGAGATCTTCCACAAAAATGATCCCCATAATTCATTATTCACACTGCTGGGTAACTATACCTGCATATACACATACTTACATATTCAACTCAATGAGATGCTTCTAAGATGGCATGTGTGCTTTATTACTTGGTGCGATTTTTTAAACGCAAATTCGGCAAGTGAGTGCATTTTTTTGGTCTGTAATCAATATTTGATTTGAACTGGGATATTGTCCTGGCTCAAGACCATTTTGCATCTATATTTAATAGAATGCAAATTTATTTACAAATGTAATGGTGACATCTATTACTTGACTGCAGACTACCACGATCATGATTTCGACCATGTCAAAAGTCTTTTCAAGTGGCTTCGCAGCGACTTTTCAATATCAAACCCGGCCTCTATAAGGAGATGATTCTCACAAACGAACGAGAAGCACAACTCACTTGCCGAATTTGCGTTTGAAAAATCGCACCAAGTAATAAAGTACACATGCCACCTTACAAGCATCGCATTGAGTTGCATATGTATATGCCAGTTATCCAGCCATACTTCTGCCGTACCAACGCTCATTTTTTTTCTCGTGGTATATTTACTTTACTAGGAATCATTTTTTAGGTTTTGGAAACAAAATTTTTATTTTTGTGTTCCATACACTGAAAGAGTTATCTTCTTCATACTATTTATGATTTTGCCTTAACCTCAGTGTAAAATTTCATTAAAAAGTCGCCAAAGAAAAATTTTATAAAATGTATGAAACATGTTTCATAAAGCACAAATCAATGAAAAGTGGCATAGAATTTCTTGGAAACAAGTTCATTATTTTTCAGAATATAATTTATGAAAATTTTCATAGATTTTATAGAGAAACATCATTAATTTTATGAAAAAGTTTCATAAATATTAATAATTTATGCTGAAGTTTCCAATATAAACAAAAAAGGTCTGACTTGTTGACTAACCAATCAACACACATCATTATTTGCAAGAGTCTTTGCAATTAGTATGCCTTTGACCAAAATCAGGGTAAATACTTATGTCAGAGTAAATAGAGGACAAATGAGAATTGCTAGCATTCAACCGAATAACGTCGACACACTAAAAACGTTGTTATAAGTTATGAAAATTTTCAACTATGAAATCCTTCATTATATTTATGAAGACATTTAATAATACAAGTATTTTATTGGTTATGACATATTTCATAATATTTAAGAATTGTTTCTTTAATACTATGAAATATTTCTATGATCTTATGGAACTAAGTTTCACTAATTTAACACTTCTGTTTTATGTTTTATTTTTTATGAACATACATTTTAAAGGAGTATATTTTGGACTCCTTGACGGTATTTAAGTTTTAATTGAAGTATTGTATTTGTTTTCTATTTCAATCGTTTTTTAAATGCTGTAGGCTCTGTATATATACCTATGCGTGTGTGTGCCGTCATATCATATGCGTGTATGATGATGTTTTTTTTGTGAAAATGCCCCCAGAATAAATCTACAAAATGAGCAGTAATAACAGCAAAATAATTTTCGTTTTTATATTTTAAAATTTCATGTTTTTTTCTTCTTTATTTTGTTGTCTGTTATAATTGACTCAGCTTGTGCAGCTGAATGTTGTGTGCATGAGTGCGTGTGTGCATCTATGTGTCTGTCTGCTTTTGTGTGCGTGAATTCAATTTGATTGTGATTGGTTTATTTGCCGTACACGCACTTTGTCAGCCTGTGGATTTGGGTGAATGTATGAGAGAGTTTGTGTGTGTGAAAAGCAAAGTTACATTCGTTACATGACTGATTTCACTGGTTGGCTGACTGCATGATTACAGTGAACGATACACTCGCACAACGTCCATGGAAGGTTATTAAAATAGATATAAATTTCCTTTCACATATTTGTAAAAATTTTACACAATGTTAATTCTTTAATTTTAATTTAATTATTAATTTTAAAATTTATCGTTTAATTCTCCGATTATTTTCTCTAATTTTCTTTAAAATAAATATATTGATAGAAACACTAATCAATTCCTCAGCCACCATAGTGGTGGCGTATGTGTTATATTTATTGGGAATAATATTACTCATTCGCATGCTTGCACGATTGATCTAATATACTTTTAAATAGTTTCAATGTAAATTGTCCAGAAGGATGATATTCTATAAGTATTTAGTTATTTGAAAGAGTGTCTTACATTCATGAATAGTTCTAAAACAAAAGCTAACGTAGGAACATGGCTATTACTACTGGACTTGGCCTAAAAAAATGAGTTATAGTCCCAAACATTGAACAATCTAATCATTTTCTATTAGATTCCAGCTCACTTTTATTATTTTCTATATCACTTCCCAAATAACCCTTTGTTGTTTTGCACATACTAGCCTTTTACAAATGGCAATTGCTTGCTGCGTGCACTACGTGTATTTGTTGCCTGACAGTCTTACTGTGCTTTTGCTTCCAACCATCAACTACTTGTGATTTTTTCGTGAACGATTTTGCTGTTGTTGTTTGTGATTTTTTGACATGTTGACAGTTGATTATTCTGACAATTTAAATGGTTTCAATGTAAATCAGTTTCAAAATATACTTTGTACGAGTGTTTATGGAGCAACAGCAAAAAATAAATATAATTTTTCCGTGATTTCAACTGAACGAACCGAGCCGAGCGTTACATTACATTTTCCCCCAGAATGTAATTTTCCCATTTGTTATCATTGTTGTTGTTGCTGTTGTTATTGTTATAATAAATAGATAATTGTTTACCACCGCAGTTCGGATTTATGCGTTTGTTGTTCATTTCTTTTGTTCGCTACAATTATCATTATAGCTGTGCGAGTATTTGTTACCATTTTCAAATGTATGGATAATAGACTGGGTAATGTTGAGAAAAAAATTATGTAAATACCCAAAGAGATGCGAAACATACCGATCTTAGCCTTTCTGTTGTTGCCCACTGATAATGTTAACGTTAAATAAGATCAGTCTTTTTTTAAAGCACCTACGAAAAATTTCTTCATAAATAACTATGAAATGGCGACAAATTTGTCAAATATGGCAACGCTATTGTCTATTGTGTTCAGTTGTATCGTGGATGGACTAAAGACAGAAAAACTCTTGCAAATTTATTTGGAAAATTATGGTTAAGTTCTGTTTGTTCTGTTCTATTCTGTGATGAGACTCATTTTTGGCTCAATGGACATCTCAATAATTAACAAGTAAGGAAAGGCTAAAGTCGGTCGGGGCCGACCATATAATACCCTACACCACTCCCTACGGTAGGTATTCCTAGTTGAAAAATATCATGATCTGCAAAATTGAAGATCCGATGTAAGATATAGTTTCTAGAGCTGTAATAGATCAGAATGGGGCCCCATTTGGGTTATAACAAAGTATGGACAAATGGGCATCTCCCAAACAAGTAAGGAAAGGCTAAAGACGGACAGACTTTCTATCTCATTACAATTCAATTAGGTAAAAAAGTGAAATCGGGAAGGATTTTTGCATCCTGTAAATGTATGTGTTTGACAAAAAATGTTAAATCGGAAAGGACATTTGTATGGGGGTATTTTGAAACCTGGAACGATGTGACCCGCTTCCACCATGTCTGTTTGTTGGTGAAATATAATATGTAAACTTTGGCCAAAATCGGTTTCACATTCGGGAGCAACAGTTGTATGAGGGCTATATCTAAATCTGAACCGATCTTACCCACTTTCAGCATAGGTGTTTCTAGTTGGATTATAAAATGTTGTGCCAAATTTAAAGAAAATCGGGTATACGAGGGGAAAAATGTCAAATCGGGAGCGACATTTGTATGGGGGCTATATCTAAATATGAACCGATTTCCTCCGAATTCAATACCGATGGTCCTTGGCCAGAAAAAATAACTTCTGCCAAGTTTCATGACAATCGGACAACAATTGCGACCTGTAGAGTGCGAACAAGCTTAGATGGCCAGCAGACGGACGGACGGACGGACGGACAGAAATCGTTAAATCGACTCAGGTGGTGATTCTAAGCCGATCGGTATACTTAAATGTGGGTCTAGCTCGATTATTTCTTGGTGTTACAAACATTTGGCGCGAAACTAAATTATAATACCCTAGTCCACGAAGTGGTGTGGGGTATAAAAATGAAAATTTTGGTGTCATTACTCCCACAAAATCAAACAGTTGGTCATTTGTTGGTGCTTATTTCTATAGGGTCCGCCATCTAACGGTTTTTTCAACTATTCAACCGTTGGACTATTATTTGTGGGGTGCCCTCACCAGCCATTTGAATGATATTATTTGCCATTATTAACCGGAAGGATTGTACTTTCAAATAAACAAGAAATTTGGGAAAATATTCAGTAGTTTTTTTTATAGCATTTTCAAAAAAAAGTTATTTGGCGGACCCTATATAAAATGAGAACGATGCCATTAACAGTGATTGCCATTTATTTCGTGCACCAATTAAATGGAATGTTGACAGAAAATATGTTTATTCCAACTAGACTGACATTAGATGAATGTGTTACTCTAGACTATTTTCTTCGGGGCCTCCTTGGAAGAGAACATTGTGCGAACCATTGCCGATATTCTGCCCATAGTGGTCCATCATCAAATTGCATCGACCAAAATTCAATAGCTTTTGATCTAGTAAACATTTTTGAGTTGTGTAGATAATTGAAAATAAGGCAGTGATCCAAGGATTATTTTGAAATATAGGCATTTAAATTAGGGAAATAATTCAGAAGTAGTCCCTTTCTTATTTATCGATTTAAAAGAAAGGTAAAACCATTTATTATTTAATCTTTTCTTTTCATAGCTTTGTTGTAACTACTTACATAATAATAATATTTTAATTATAATATTTTGTTTTCCTAGACAAAAAACACAACAAACAAAGTGTTTTTAAAAGTCGACTTTTATGCTTTTATGTTCATAACAAATTCGTTTTTTATATGACAATTTTAAATGATAAAACATAAAAAATAAAATGTTTTAGAGTGACACATAATAAAGAGTGATTTTTTTGAGGTTAGGATTTTCATGCATTAGTATTTGACAGATCACGTGGGATTTCAGACATGGTGTCAAAGAGAAAGATGCTCAGTATGCTTTGACATTTCATCATGAATCGTCTTACAAACGAACAACGCTTGCAAATTATTGAATTTTATTATCAAAATGCGTGCTCTGTTAAGAAAGTTCATTGCGCGCTTCCATTTTATGGTCAGTTTAATCGACCCACTGAAGCGGCTATTCGGGCTATTGTGACTAAATTTCGCACCAAATTTACATTGTTGGACATTAAACCACAAACACGCTTACGTAGAGTGCGAACTGAAGAAAATATCGCAGCTGTATCGGCCAGTGTTAATGATGACCACCAATTTTCGATTCGTCGCCGTTCGCACCAATTGGGTCTCTGTTACTCAAAAACGTGGAAATGCCAAAATTGGACTAAGCGGATGGACCACCTAAGACGCAGCCGCGGTCAACATTTAAATGAAATTATCTTCAAAAAGTAAATGTCATGGACCAATCTAACGTTTCAAATAAAGAACCGATGAGATTTTGCAAATTTTATGCGTTTTTTTTAAAAAAAAAAGTTATCAAGCTCTTAAAAAATCACCCTTTACTATTCTATGGTGCACAAAATAAAAAATCATAAAAGAGAACTTATGCAATATAGACAATAAGATATTATAATTATAAAAGCAGTCATCGAACCATATTTTGCATTCAATAGAACGATGAAATCCCAACATATATTTATTTGTTGGTGATATCTGTTTCGTAATTGGCTTATAAGTCATGCATATACATATAATACATACATATAATCTGAATTATCAGGCTTTTTTTAATATTAGACCTCCTAACCTATCGTAAGCTTCATTATTTTTTAATAGTATTAAAAGTTAATCGTGTTTAAAAATATCAATATTATCTATAAACAATAAAAAGTGGAGATTTGTCACATGACGTTATATTTTGTACAGGAATATCTGAAGTGAAAGTGGACCACATCGGTTCCTAATTTATAAAACTGTCATGCAAATGACCGTCATGAGTTCAATCTTGTGTCAAGAGAAATTTTCTAAATGACGTTATTTTCAATTTAGGAAAATTAACACTGAGAATTAAGGCGAATTTTGATGTAGCCGTATGATAAATATCACCATACCGCAAGTGGTGTTCAATGAAATATATATGCAAAAATGGTCTTTCACCAGGAGAATCATCAAGAAAAATTAAATTGCAGTTTACTATAGTTTTACGCTCATGAAAACATTTATTGACATTAAAAATTAAATTAAAATTAATAAGGTCGAAAAAAGCCGAGTTGAGAAAAGTCGACCATTCCACTTTACAAGCTATCAAAAAGTCGAAAGGTCGACTTCACTTTTTACACCTAAAAATCGACGTATATATATAGAGAAACATTTTTCCATCTGGACCGACTTCGTCCATTTCCAATCCCAAACGACCTGCAATCATTAGACACATTTATGGAAACTTTGAATCTCCTAGCTCATTTCGTTCGAAGGCTAGAGTGCATTCAGCAGATAGACAGACGTCTTAGAATTTTACCAAGGCCCAGAACAAATCGAACAGTTCAAAAAAAAATATTTTTGATTTCCTCCATTTTTTTAAATTTTTTAGTACCCACTAAAAACAGCCCCTGGTATACTTTGAGTTTTTTCTGATTACTCGTTAAAAATAAAAAAATCTTTTTTTATCTTTTGTTCGGCTTGAGGTCAGTTTTTTCAAATAATAAAACAAAAATTACTATTTTATTATTTTCATGTTTGTTATTTCCCAATATTTCTTCAGGGATCTAGTACAAAAAACACAAATTATTCAATTACAAGTTACAATCATTAACAATCAAAAAATATCACAATATTTATATTTATATTTTTAAAAAAGTTAATGCTTGTAAGTTGTAATTGAATAATTTGTGTTTTTTGTACGAGACCCCTGAAGATGACCAACGGAGTTGGTCGAAATATTGGGAAATAAAAAACAAGAAAATAATAAAATAGTATTTTTTGTTTTATTATTTGAAAAAAAACTGACCTCAAGCCGAACAAAAGACAAAACGCAACACATCAAAAGGTCAACCATACATACCACTAAAATAAAAATTTTTTAAAAATCGTTTAATTGTAGTTCTTTTTTCAGTCTTTTGGTCATAACTTCGGCAATAATGGTCCGAGTTGGATATTCTTTTTTAATATTTTGTTTTTTGAAATACTTTTCAGAAAAAATATTCACAATGTTTTTGTAGACAAATTTTGATATTTTAAATTAAAACTTTTTTTGAATTGTTTGTACTCTTTGATTTTCTACAAAATATTTTGATATAAACATATATTTAATTTTAAGGCTTGGTTGAACGTGGGCCTATAAAAATTACTATGTTTTTTAATTTTTTTCGTGTTTCCAAATTTACAAAAAATTAAAAGACATTGTAATTTTTATAGGCCCACGTTCAACCAAGCCTCAAAATTTACAGAATAAATAAATGTTTAAATAAATAATAATAAAATGTTTTAATTAAAAAAATCAAAATTTTGTACACAAAAACATTTTGAATATTTTTTTCAATATTTTTTCTGAAAAGTACTTCAAAAAAAAACAAAGAATAACCAATTCGGACCATTATTGACGAAGATATGAGCAAAAGACTGAACAAATAACTGCTATAAAAAGCTATATATTTTTAACGAGTAATCAGAAAAAACTCAAAGTATACCAGGGACTGTTTTTAATGGGTACTAAAAATTAAAAAAAATGAAGGAAAAAAGTCAAACCAGGGGGTTTTTAGTACTAAAAAAATTACACAAAAAAATGTAGGGAATCAAAATATTTTTTTTAACTGTCCGATTTGTGGTGGAATGTCCCATATATATTTATGGGGTCTCCGATGAATATGTCAAGCTGTTGCAAACGGTGTGACAAAATGAATACACACCATCCTAAGGTGGAGGTTAAAAAAACTAAAACTTTATTCCTTTTTTAGATCGAAAAATGAAAATAGTCTATTTTGGAGTAATTTCTAAACTATAACCGATGCCTGATTTTTCATTCTACATCATCCTTCCTAATTTAAATTATTTCATCCTTGCCTAATTTAAATTATTTTACAGACTCTACTCCGACTAGATCAAAAGTTATTGTATTTAATTTCTGGATAACTGTACGACCCCATTGTTTGAAAAAGTGCACTTCCAGAAATGGACTTGAAAATGTTGACATAATTTTGCATACCGTGTATATTAGATGCTATTACATAACTTCGAATTCGGTACACATTTAATTTTGGTATTAGTACGGATTATAGTCATCAAAGTATTAGTTTTGTACATTTTATTGATCACAGCAGCCTGAACGAGACTTTTGAACGCTTTAAACTACGCCAAAACAAGAAAGAAACTGAAAAAGTCGATCAGCATTTTTATACCCTCCACTAGGGTGTTATGTCTATGTGCATTTGGTTGTAACATCCAAAAGGAAGCGAGATAAGCCCATTGTAAAGTATACCGATCGACTTGGAATATCTTTTTAAATCGATTTAGTCATGTCCGTCCGTGCATCTGTCTGTCCATCAGTCCGTCCGTCCATCTATTCTTGTAATCAAAGTACAGGTCGCAATTATTGTCCGATCCTAACAAAAATTTTTACAATTCAGTTTTGCGGCCCAAGACCCAACCCATTCTATACAAATATCTCTCCCAATTTGACTTTCTTCGCCACATATTTAAATTGATTTTTTCAAATTTGGCACAGCACCTTACATTTTAGCTAGACACTTATGTGGTGAAAGTGTTTCATATCGGTTTAGATTTCGATATAAAAATATAAATTTGGCTTCCGGTTTGGCAGAACACAGAACAGATGTGACTTTTTCTGCTCTAGAAAAATCCTCTCCGAATTGAATTGTAATGGCGTAGAAAGTGGAGAGTATCGTATAGTTCTAAAGCGCTTAAAAAGTACTAAATTTTAAATATATCTGATAATATATTCAGTAAAAATTAGTACAAAATTATAAACAATTATACATTGAAACGGACACTACAAAAAACAGAAGTACGTTTGAAGCTATGATAGAAATATACAAATTTTAGCGATTTTTCGAAAACTTTGTTTTTCCATATATACATGTAAAGGAAGGGCAGTGAATAACTTATAACTTATGGAATAAAATTTGAACACTTCAACTTTTAATAAAAATAAAAGTTTCATAACAGTAATTGTCGAAGACCAAGAAATGGGATTTTTAAATGCGACCCAGTCTATTGTAGATTCACATGCACTGGCACATGAGCCTGTCTTTCTGTCGCTTTTGAGTTTCTAGTTTGAGGAATATATTGTGATGACATATGCTAAATTGGGTTTCAAATGATTTACAAAGGAATGCTCAAACATTTTGCAATGAACTAATTAGTTTCGGAGTTTTTTGTTGTTGTAAATTACATAAACTACTTGTCTGATGGGAGTGCCTATTAGGGTGACGTACAGATGTTTAGTATGCTATAAGCGAACATCGAAGAGAGGCATTTTAGCGGCGAAGGCCATTTGTGGATCGACTAAAACAATTGCAGGGCGTTAATATCGCATGCATAGGCAATGTGAATTGAATAGAAGCTACCTTGGTTGTGTTTTATCCAAGGATCTTAAACATATGTGCGGGGAACCAGAAAGGGCGTGTGCGTCTCTTTACTTAATCTAGTTTATCTTAAAAAATAGTGTCATTCCTACACTCAAAGAAAAAACGTTTGCATGTCGTTCATCACAAACATAGTTTATTTGTCTCAAACGCTCTACTTTTACCGTAACCATTAAAACATTTCTCGTGAGTAAAAACGTTTGTCGCAAACGAACTTTTTTTTCTAAATTTACCTTAATGTCAAGCGAGGGATGTTTATAAACAGATATTGCATTTAAATATGATTGGAATTTGAACGTGGATATTGTCCTGGCTCAAGACAATTTTGCATCTATATTCAATAGAATGCTAATTTATTTACAAATGGCATGGTGACATTTATTACTTTGCTGCAGACTACCACGATCATGATTTCGACCATGTCAATAGTCTTTTCAAGTGAATTGGAAATTTTAAAGAAAGTTCAGACTAAAAACGAGTCGTTCAAGTTGCCATTTCTTGAAATTCGATTGTTGGTTTTATTTTTGTATTTTTAATGATGCCATAAATATAGGGTCCGGCATCTAACGTTTTTTTTCAACTATTCAACCTTTGTACTATTATTTGTGGGGTGGTCAGCAGCCGTTTGAATGAAATTATTTTCCATTATTAACCGGAAGGATTGTACTTTCAAATGAAAAAAAGAAATTTGAGAAAATATTCAGTAGTTTTTTTATAGCATATATTCGTGAACTAGGATTGCAATCCTCTCAAATAACAAAGAAATAAAGTTTTAAACTGTTAAATTATTGCCAATCGTAAATGGCACAACACCCACAATTAATAAATTATCTTGCATGTTCACATTTGATTGGGTTCTAATCAAATACTGTTCTCTTGTCATTCGAAACGAATCGATGATGATTTTCATGAATTTTTGTCACGAAATGTTAATTTTGAAATATCACAAATTTAACCACACACACACGCTTAGCTACTACCGCAAATCAAAGGCACAACAAAAGGACCGCCATTTCAGATACACCTTGAGCAATAATATGCCAGAGGATGGTATGACATTACGATTTGTTGATACATACATACGGGTTTTGTATATGAATGTGGTTGAACTATGAGAAAATGTGGAGAAACTCCTCATAAGCACTGTCACAAGTGAAGTTAAGTGAAGTGTTGCTGGGCAAAGGGCGCTGCTCACTCTCAACATACACAAAGCCAGCAGCAACAGCAACTTGAAAAGGATGAAAGCCAAATCCCGACCCAAAAACATGGGGCGAAAGAATGACTGAACTCACGCCTCTTGAACCACATGAGTACCTTCCGTGAAAGCAAATGGGAAGAGTAAAACTCTGCCATGCAAATAAACACACACTACTCATACAACATTGCTCCGCCACAGTGTTGCCAGATGTTTAGCGAGCAGAAAATTTAAATAATTTATTTTAAATCACAAAAGGAAACAAATGTTTGTGGCACTTTGTTTCCATTTATTCCTTGTTAGGAAAACAGTGGCAACTCTGGCTCACTACACTACTATCAAAGCACGTTATGCGAGCACTATGGTAACACAAGCTAAAGTGCTTCCTGCTGCCCAAGTATTGTTCCGTGGTATATGATGGTGGGCTTCCACAGCCTCCATCCATCCTCTTGCCTGAGTTAGAGATGAGATTTTATTATGAAATGCCGTCCGGCCGTACACTAGCGAGCGTCTATTGTCCAACAACTCATTCGTAGAGTTGAGTTTTGTTGTACCTACTTGTGGTTTTCAAAAACACATCTGCCAATGACAGTTTACAGGTAATACTCCCATGCAAAATTTCTCTCGTTTCGGGTTTTCTCTGTGACGGTCAGCCGGACATAGTACTTGATAGCACTTCTTGCTGTTGATGTACCCAGTTTGTTGTTGTTGCTGTTCCTGGTGTTGCGGAGAGCTTGAAAGTACTGTGAACACATTTGCATGCTTTTGAAATTGTAGCTGTGCTTCAAACATTTCTCCAAAGTGTTCTCTATGTACATGAGTGTGAGTGAGTGTGTGGATAAACCCAAAAACACAAAACCCTTAAGAAGAGTTAACACGAAGAAGGAGTTAGAAATGTTTGGCACAGTGGTCCATGTGGTCGCATACAGGAAGAAAAAATCGGATTATATGTTGGACTGCAATACATATATATTATATACTAGCAAGTACTCGCTACTTCGTACGCGGAAAAATAGTATGGTATTGACAGTATTTTGTATAGGTATTCAAAGTGTTTTTTTTTATATTTTGAAATTGCCTTAGTGTAAGGATATCACTTTCAGCGTAAACGCTCACAACTTTTGAAGAATCGATACTTATTCAGAGGTATATTTACTCTAACTTTTCGCTACGATTTAAACACCTTGTACAAATTAAAAAAATCAATATATACTTAGGTCAATAGTTTACTTTATAGGCACAAAATGGATACAATTTTCTGTAAAAAGTCATATAAAGTATAATTAAGAATTATTTGCACTCTCTGGAAGGGACTTAAAGAATTTATTCAAACTCTGCATATAATACTATTTTCCCAAACTTAGTTTGAATTCGGAAATGGAGGAAATTGATATACACCTTATGGTATCCACACACGTATAGACCATATTCCAAAACAAACGACCCGTACGTAAAATTAAAGCTAATATAACTTCTATACTTTCCACGCAAATTAACAAAAGCTTTGGTCAAAATAAAACTGATAAAACTTCCATACGTATGGTTGAAATTAGTTGCAATTCGATATTTGAAAATGTTTTTATAACCACTTTAAACCTACAAAATATGTATGATTTTCGCGTCGTTTGTAGTCCCTATCCAAGTGAAAATTAAAACCATGATTTCTATACCGGTGCGTGACTTGAAATCTGAACTTATAAATGGAACAAACATTTTGTATCTAAAGGGTGTCCCAAGAAGAGCGCAATTTTTTAATTTTAAACAAAACACAGATATTTAAGAAAAAATCGTGAAACTTTATTATATCGTAAAGTAGACAGAATGAGGTTATGTATGGAACAATATATCGTGCAGATGGCCGCCGCGGCTTTGCTGGCATGCACGTGATCTTTTAATGAAATTTTCAATGACCGTTTTGCATGAATGCTGCGGTATTTCATTAATGCTGCGTCCAATTTCGTCCTTTAAGGCTTGAGTCGTCGTCGGCTTATTCGCGTAAACCATCGACTTCAAAAAACCCCCAAGAAAAAAATCTAATGGTGTTAAATCGCACGATCTAGGCGGCCAATTCTGATCTCCAAAACGCGAAATAACACGACCGGGAAATGACTGATGCAGCAATTGAAATGTTTCTCTGGCTGTATGACATGTGGCGCCGTCTTGTTGGAACCACATGCCCTCCACATTCATTTCTTCAATTCTAGGCAAGAAAAAACTGGTTATCATTTCACGATACCGAACACCATTGACTGTTTGCGCTTGACCTGCCTCATTTTCATAAAAAAAGGTCCAATGATTCCTCCAGCCCAAAAACCACACCACACAGCGACACGTTGAGGATGCATTTGCTTCTCGTGAATCACTCGAGGATTTTCCGCACCCCAAATGCGACAATTCTGCCCTTTGACGAAGCCATCAATATGAAAATCAGCATTTTCATGTTGTCTCTGCAATACCCAATTAACGAACTCCCTTCGCTGTCCATGGTCAGTTGGCTTCAGTTCCTGAGTCAATTGAACTTTGTATGCATGAAGATGCAAATCTTTCGTCAAAATTCTCTGCAAAGTGGATTTGGAGACACCAATTTGGTGAGCTCGGTGTCGAATTGAGGTGGATGGATTTTGAAAGACATCATCACGTACAGCTGCGACAATTCGGTCGATCGACCTGGTCGATGGCGCGTTGTTGTCTTTACATCACTAACAGACCCAGTTTCGGCAAATTTATCCATTAATCTCTTTACAGTTGACTCTTTTGGAGCATTATTGTGACCCCAAATTGATCGCAATTTGCGAACTGTAGCCGCAAAACTTTCACCATTTTGGTAAAACAATTTCACAATGAGAATGCGTTGTTCATTCGTGTAGCGCTCCATTTTTACTAACCTCGTACCTTCTACTAACAAACAATAACAATTGTTCAAATGTCAAACAATGACACTTCGAATGTTGCCAGATGTAAAAATTGCGTTCTTCTTGGGACACCCTTTATCTTTTTACCGGGGATAATGACAATAATGTTCGCACATAACTCTTTCTGTGCCGCTTGTGCCCTTAAACATACAAATTTCGAAAAATTAATTTATGTACTCGAAGAAATGTACAAACCGAATTTCTTGTCATATTCTAACTGAAAACTTTGGTTGGTACTATCTTTATCCCAAATCCGCAAATTTGGTTGGTACCATTTGCACCACTTTTGATCCGCTTCCCCCATTAAAGTACACATTTCATGCAATCCAATTGTATTGCTGTATCAATTTTAATCGCTTTTTTCCAAGTTCAACTTAAACGTATACATATTGAAAATCAGTTGATGTTTCGCGTCTACACTGTCAGAGGAATATACACACCGAATTTCACGATTCAGCCGTGTTGTTGGTACCATAGGGATATGAAAAGGTACGAATTTCGAAAAATTCCTTCAATTTCCATTTTCAGGGATGTACACGCCGAATTTCATAATTCCAGCTCCGTCTGTTTGATTGGTACCATTTTGTATCCATTTCTACCAAATTTCACCCACAAATAGTACGAATTTTGAAAAATATTTTCTTGGTCGCATTCATGTTATAAAAGTAATGCCCGTTCCAAATTTCAAGATTCTAGGCCCTGCCGTTTGGTCAGGGCGGTGGTACAATTTTTATCCCATTTAATCCATTAAAAGTACAAATTTCGAAAAATCTTATCAGTGATCTTCGCTTTAGAACGAATATACACACCGAATTTTATTATTGTAGCGTCATCCGTGTTGTTGGTACCTTTTATATCCCCTTTTCCTTTAAAAGTACAAATTTCGAAAAATTCCTTCATTTTGCGATTCTAAACGTTTTGAGGGATGTGAACGCCGAATTTTATGGTTTCAGCTCCATCCATTTTATTGTTACTATTTTTATCCCTTTTTACCTGATTTCACTCCCAAAAAGTACGAATTTTGAAACATATTTTCTTGGGCGCGTTGAATCTATAAGAGAACTTTTTTACCAAATTTCAAAATTCTAGTCCCAGCCGTTTGTTCCTTGCGGTGGTACAATTTGTATCCCTCTTTAACCCATTTTACCCCTTAAAAATACGAATTACGAAAAACTCCCTTCAAATCTGATCTCTTCGCTGTAAGGGAAATGTACATACCAAATTTCATGATTCTAGCTTCAGCCATGATGTTGGTACAATTTGTGTGCCTTTTTGTCCCATTTAACCACCCAAAAGTACGAATTTTTAAAATGTCACTTTTTGGGATGTCTTCATACTGCTAGAGGAATATCCATATCAAATTTCAAGATTCTAGGCCCAGCCGTTTGGTCAGTGCTGTGGTACAATTTTTATCCCTTTTTACCCCATTTTACCCCTTAAAACTACATTTGCCCGTCTTATCACACCTCTACACTGTAAGAGAAATGCACACACCAATTTCCTTACTCTTGCTCTAGCCGTTTGGTCTGGGGAGTGATCAGTCAGTCACTCAATCACGCAACTCTTTCATATAAAGGGTGATTTTTTAAAAGCTATAGGAAAGTTTTTAAAAAACACATAAAATTCAGAAAAATGCATGAAATCTTTATTTGAATCGATAGTACGGTCCATAAATTTAATGTTTGAAGATTATTTCATGTAAATGTTGACCTTGACTGCGCCTCAAATGGTCCGTCCATCCGCTTAGTCCAATTTTGGCATTTCCACATTTTTGAGTAACAGAGGCCCAATTGCTGCGAACGGCGACGAATCGATAATTGATGGTCATCATTAACACTGGCCGATAAAGCTGACCATAAAATGGAAGCGCACGACGAACTTTCTTAACAGAGCACGCATTTTGATAATAAAATTCAATAATTTGAGAGCGTTGTTCGTTTGTAAATCGATTCATGGTTAAATTATAGACCAAACTGAAGTTGTTTGACAGTGAAAAAAAACACGAAACGTGCGTCAGCTGTTTAAACCAGTGTTGCCAATAAGATAATAGCTAAAAAAAATCACCCTTTATATATCCACAAAATATAACTGTTTGGTGCGGTTTGCATGCCGGCGGTGTCATTGGGCCATATCGATTCATGGTTAAATTATAGACCAAACTGAAGTTGTTTGACAGTGAAAAAAAACACGAAACGTGCGTCAGCTGTTTAAACCAGTGTTGCCAATAAGATAATAGCTAAAAAAAATCACCCTTTATATATCCACAAAATATAACTGTTTGGTGCGGTTTGCATGCCGGCGGTGTCATTGGGCCATATTTTTTCGTCCCCTATAACGATCGTCACGTTACTGTGAATGGCGATCGTTATCGCGCCATGATTACCGATTATTTTTGGTCCGAATTAGAAAACATGTGGTTTCAACAGGACGGTGCCACAAGCCACACAACACACGTTACAATCGACTTATTGAAGAGTAATTTTGGTGAGCGTGTTATCTCAAGAAATGGACAATTGGCCGCCTCGTTCGTGCGATTTAACGCCGCTAGACTTTTTTCTTGGGGGTTACATCAAATCATTGGTCTGTGCCAACAAGCCGGCGACGTTGCAAGAACTCAAGGCCAACATTGAACGCGAAATAGCGGCACTTAAGGCCGAAATGTGTGACCGAGTCATCGAAAATTGGGTCCAAGGAATCGACCGCCGCCGACGTGCCCGCGGTGGCCATATGAACGAAATCAAGTTCCATTCATAAATGTTTTGATTGTATTTCAAGTTGATCATAAAGTTTTGGAAATATCTCAAATGGTTTGCGTTTTATTTAAAACCCTTTAAAAACGTTTTTTTGCCACTTGTTTATGATTTTTCTTCTTATAATATCGAATTTCTGATCATTTTAACAAATCACTGGAATAAAAGTTTAACTATATGATTTTCCCCTCAGATTTCAATCTATTTATATGAAATCGATTTTCTTCTCCACAATGCTTTCCTCGCCCTATTTATGATGAAAAATAAAACAATAACATTTTAGAAGTAGTGTACATTTCATAATATCATACTTTTAACATCAAATCAAATAGAAAAAATTGAGATAAAGTACTTTTATTGATATTTTTTGAAAACTTCTAATTTTTTGGCCGCTCCATAATGTCGAATAATCCCAAAAATGTTAAATTTCTCAAGCAATTAAAGGCATATCACCAAATAGACAATTCCACATTCGTAAATATTTATAGAAACATGATCAAATATGAAGTCATAATAGATTTCACGCACCGGTATAGGAGTTATAAAGGACTGTATTTTACCTAGGGTAGAGACAATTGTGTGGAAGGTATGTGTGTACTAGAAGGGGCGTGTTTAAAGCATAACTATTTTTTAGGTTTATTGTGGGGTGGTTGTCTAATAAGTTCGTGGGGAAAAGCTGTATCGTGTTGAAAATACATCAGCCTACAGCATAATGGTAATGAGAAAAGGTTTTGGTAGAACAATGCTCTTCAAAACGCTTTGCGGTGAGGTTTTCGGGTGTATACACATAATACGCAGGTGTGATTTTCATATAACGTATATATATATATACACAACTTATGACTTCATGTTAACGCCAGCCCTCCATAGAGAAGGATCACTGATAAGTTGTCTCTACACAAGACAACGAAATACGTATATGGTCAAATGTGTGTATGGTTGAGTGTAGTTCTGCTCCTCTACATTACCAAAAACAATGATATCCTTCTTAAGAAGAAATTACTTGATCGAATTAGCTGATATTCGAATGTATTACACTCAAAACTTATAGAAAAGTTTATTCCGATGATAAAAACATTTTCAAATATCAAATTGCAACTGATTTCGACTACCCGTATGGAAGTTATATCGATTTTATTTTAAACAAGGCTTATGCCACTTTGTGTGGGAGGTACTAGAAGGGGTGTGGCAATATCGCCCATATTTTAAGTGAGTATCAAAAGTCTATAAAAGCATTGTCAAAGGTCAAATTTCAGAATATTCCGACTAGGATTTGCATCCCGGGATTTCCCGCGGGAAATTCCCCGGGAATTCGCACATTTTCCATTTCCCGTATCAATAGAAAAGTTTACATATTTCTCGCATATTTTTTTCCATCATTTCCACAAAAAAATAAAAAATGTTGTATAAAAACTTAGATAACATAGCTTTTTATCAGATATGCCAAATATTGCAGTTGGATGACAAAATATTTTTAAGCTGCGTTCAATCACTTTTTCGGATTTCAAAATCCACTTTTTCGGATTTTTCCTGTCAAGCTCCATATGAAAAAAAATCCGGGAAAAATAGATTTTGAGCGTGTATCCGAACGCCAAAAATGAAGAATTTAACGTTGTTGATGCAACAGGACAAAGAACAAACATTTCTTAATGCTATACTCACTATAAATGTGAACGATCATTCTCCGTCGCGTCCACATTTTCCAATAAAATAAGAAATAGCTGATCTTTAATTAATTTTGAAATTTGAAAAGATGTTTGAATTGATCTTACATTGCGCGATATTATATGAATTCTGTAACAGTTTTTATAATATATATATATTACTTTAATAAAATGTGAATGTTTCATTGGAAAAAATAAGCTTACTGAGTATGTTGACGATTTCCCGTGCTGTCCCGGGATCCCGGGAAATTGAAAAAATAATTCCCGTTTCCCGGGAAATAAAAAGTACGGGAAAATGCAAACCCTAATTCCGACCATCCGTATATAAGTTATAACAATTTTAATTGTAGTTACGTTGGGGTGATTTGTGTGGGAGGTACCAGAAGGGGCGTGGAAAAGCCCTCCATATCTTGCACGCTTAAAGTGTTTATCAAAGCTTTATCATATACCAAAATATAGCTAATTCCGACTATCCGTGTGGAAGTTTCATTTTATTTAATATGGGACTATGGACGTTTTGTGTGGGAGGTACCAGAAGGGGTGTGGCAATTTCACCCATCTTGGAACTTAAACTAAGATTGGGAAAAATATTACCATGTACAAAGTTTGAATCGATTCCTTAACTCCTTTCGAGAGTTATCGTCGTGGCACAAACATCTTTAAATGTTGTGAAACGGATTTGGCCCAAACATACTTAGGGTCTTAAGTCACTCCTTCAATGCGTTACACTTCTTTTCTGTCCCAAATGATATATACCCTCCTACCCTATAGAGTGGCGGTATAAAAATTACACGGGAAAAATATGATTTTTAGAGGTGCACAGATGTAGTGACCCAGTTACGATATAAAGAGTGATTTTTTTGAGGTTAGGATTTTCATGCATTAGTATTTGACAGATCACGTGGGATTTCAGACATGGTGTCAAAGAGAAAGATGCTCAGTATGCTTTGACGTTTCATCATGAATAGACTTACTAACGAGCAACGCTTGCAAATCATTGAATTTTATTACCAAAATCAGTGTTCGGTTCGAAATTTTTTATCGACAAATTTTGTTCAGCGATGAGGCTCATTTCTGGTTGAATGGCTACGTAAATAAACAAAATTGCCGCATTTGGAGTGAAGAGCAACCAGAAGCCGTTCAAGAACTGCCCATGCATCCCGAAAAATGCACTGTTTGGTGTGGTTTGTACGCTGGTGGAATCATTGGACCGTATTTTTTCAAAGATGCTGTTGGACGCAACGTTACGGTGAATGGCGATCGCTATCGTTCGATGCTAACAAACTTTTTGTTGCCAAAAACGGAAGAACTGAACGTGGTTGACATGTGGTTTCAACAAGATGGCGCTACATGCCACACAGCTCGCGATTCTATGGCCATTTTGAGGGAAAACTTCGGAGAACAATTCATCTCAAGAAATGGACCGGTAAGTTGGCCACCAAGATCATGCGATTTGACGCCTTTAGACTATTTTTTGTGGGGCTACGTCAAGTCTAAAGTCTACAGAAATAAGCCAGCAACTATTCCAGCTTTGGAAGACAACATTTCCGAAGAAATTCGGGCTATTCCGGCCGAAATGCTCGAAAAAGTTGCCCAAAATTGGACTTTCCGAATGGACCACCTAAGACGCAGCCGCGGTCAACATTTAAATGAAATTATCTTCAAAAAGTAAATGTCATGGACCAATCTAACGTTTCAAATAAAGAACCGATGAGATTTTGCAAATTTTATGGGTTTTTTTTTTTTTAAAGTTATCCAGCTCTTAAAAAATCACCCTTTATGTTGCAGAACATCATTAAACAATTCAAGCTTCATTTCTGGGGGATAACCGCACACTGAAAGAATTACACAGTGCGACAAATTGCAGTTTAATCTCTGCAATTCAAGCACCACTATGACGGTTCGTTAGTGTATCCAAAATGATGACGATTGCCTAAAGGATTTTTTTCCTGAGGTACCCGCGGGACGCCCTGGCGCGCTCCCCCCACCCACTTTTGTTATCTTATGGTCTTTTGTTTGTCATAACTCGAGAACTGCTGTCCCGATTTAGCTGAAATAAATGTTGAAAAATTAAGAATTATAATTCCTTCAATCTATTCCTATGCTCTTTCTCGATATTTTAAACAGTTTCGCAGATATAACTAAATTTATGAAAAAAAAAAAAATTGCGGGACTGTTTCTGTTAATGTTCAGTCTGACTATATTGCGTATGAGTGATATTACCCTCAATAACCAGTAAGTATACGTTACCTACACACACTACATTATTTTTCTGTCTCTAGAAAGAGTATCATAACTAGGGTATCCAATTATTCCGACTTCTAAGATATTCGATTAATTGTTTATTCGAAAGCTAAGAATTTCCAATTAATCGAATAAATGCCTGAAGAGTTAATCATCAAATAATTGCTCAACTCATTAAAACATAATTAATATAGGTTAAATAGCTAGAACATTTTATTTTAATGTTAGTCACTACTTTTCCATATTTATGTGTAAATACATTTCGAAATAAAACAAGAGTTTGCGGGCATTCCTTTTCTATATGGTAATAAGCCTTGACATATTTTTCCGTTTTGAATTTTTTATGATTTTTAAAAACAAAAAATTTAAATATTTTAGGAATTTTTTTTTCATAAATTTATTTATATCTGCGAGACTGTATCGAGAAAATATCGAGAAAGAGCATAGGAATAGATTAAAGGAATTATAATTTTTAATTTTTCAACATTTATTTCACCTAAATCGGGACAGCCGTTCTCGAGTTATGACAAACAAAAGACCATAAGATAACAAAAGTGGGTGGGGGGAGCGCGCCAGGGCGTCCCGCGAAAAGGTGTACCTCAGGAAAAAAATCCTTTAGGCAATCGTCATCATTTTGGATACACTAACGAACCGTCATAGTAGTGCTTGAATTGCAGATCCACTGTTGCACTGTGTTATCTATAGAATTACTATTTACGATTTTGTCTTAACATCAGTGACAAATTTTCATTAAAAAGTCGCCAAAGAAACACTTCATAAAATGTATGAAACATGTTTCATAAAGCACAAATCAATGAAAATTGTCATAGAATTAATGAAATATTTCTTAGATACTATGAAATGCAGTTCTTCATTCGATGAACTTTTGTCATAAAAATTCATTATTTTCATAATATAATTTATGAAAGAAACTTCATAAATTTTATGACAAGTTTCATAATTTATTCTGAAGTTTCCAATATAAACAACAAAGAAAAAAGGTCTGACTTTTGCCTAACCAATCAACACACACCATCATTGCGAGAGTCTTTGCAATGAGTATGTCTTTGACCAAAATCAGGGTAAATACTTATGTCAGAGTTAACACAGGACAATTGAGAATTGTTAGCATTCAACCGTAAAAGTCGTCACACTAAAAATTTAGTTGTATGTTGTGAAACATTTCATAAAAACTATGAAATCCTCCATTATATTTATGAAGACATTTCATAACACAAATATTTTATTGGTTATGACTAGACAGCGGAATATATGCAAATGCATATTTTGATTCGATGGTTGTATCGAAATGCTAATGTCACAGAAATGTTTCTCATCAAAAATTGATTCGAAATATTTGAACATATTTTCCCATTTTTTGCATATTTTATGCAAAGTGCATATTTGCATAAATAGAGCATATGTTAAATATATGCAAAAAAATTAAATATGTAAATCGCTGTATAATTTATATAATAAACCGCACTGATGTATTGTAATTACTACATTAGATATGATGGTATAAATCTATCTATAAATCGCTCTCCTAAAAATACATATATCAAATAAAAAATGTGACGTTCTTACACGAAATGATCCATATCATCATGACATGACCTGAAACACAATTTTAAGATTTTGCTATTTAATACTGACACATTCCACCATTTTTTGCTATTCTAAAGTAAATAAAAATCAATAACTCTTTTTACAAAAAAGAGCGCTGCGGCGTCAATTTCTATTAATTTTTTATAAAATACTAACATCAAATACGAAAATTTGTTCAGTTGCCACTACGAAAAAATCCAAAAAATTACTATAAAGGTCCAATAATTCGACCAATAAGTAACTCTTAGACAAAAATCAAAATTTATATTTAAAATGCTTTCAAAAAAATTAAAATGCAGCACAAAAAATTACACGGGAAAACATGATTTTTAGACATGTTTTCAGGAGCGATTAGATCACAGACGGATAGATCTAGAGACGAAATATTTTGCAAATCATCGTTAAACAATCCAAACTTTGTTTTCGTGGGATGACTGGAAATTGTTTTTCCATTTATATGGTAATAAGGATTATGCTCAGTTTATAGGATGTTTTATCCTTTATTTGCAGCAATGTTCTGTTTTGTTTGTCCTGTTTTTTTCAATATGTATACTAAATTGGGTCTATATAATTTTCAAAGAGATCTGAGAAATTCGTGTGTGAAAATCGTCATTTTAATACAAAAAAAATTAGTAAAATAGATTAAAATTTGCGATTTTTACTCATATTATAAAAACATATTTTGTGCATATGCACTATATTTTTTGCATATTCACTACATATGCTATTGCATATATTTTGCATAAAAAATGCATATTTTAGATATGCAAACGGAATTAGTTTGCGGCATTAAAATTTGTCTAAATACCAAGTATGAGCTCAATCGGGCTATAATTGAGTTTTGCATACAATTCCGCTGTCTAGTTATGACATATTTCAAAATATTTAAGAATTGTTTCTTTAATACTAATACATTAATACTAAGTTTCACTAATTTAACAATTTTGTTTTTTGAAACATAAAATGTTTAAGAAAAAAATGTAGGAAACATTTCATTTTATTTATGAATTTTTCATACATATTAAGAAAAAATTCACTAAATTTATGAAAAACCTTTTATGAAATCGCTTCATAAATATTATGAAGCACAATTCTTTCGGTGCAGTAATTTATTTTCGTTACCCATACTAATGTATAGTTACATTAAGTTTTTTTTTAATACAAAAACACTTTTTAAATAGATTATGCAAAGATATTTAAAATTTTACAGGAGCATAGAGATTGATATTGCACATTTCCGCGGGAAATCCTGGAAACCAAAACTATGCGTTTTTATGGATTCAGAAGGCCACTGAGGCGGTAGTTTTGTGGCGCTTCAAGACATTTTGGTGGAGTTAAAAGTAATATTGTCACCAGTCCGTATAGCCCCACCCGCTACCTAATACTCCGTAAAAACTGCTCAATATTACAATTTTAAATTATTGAGATTCTCATTGCACAGTTTCAAATATTATTACTTTTATTTTAAACATTTTATACGGAATCAAACTCATTATCACTTTCATCTCAGAACATAAACCGCAGCGCCTACTCATAATCCGATTTGCTTCTTGAATCTATTTTGTATTTTAAGTTTTCTTTGCTTTACTTTTAATTTATTGTTGCTATCTCGAACCTTACACTGCTAGGCATGTATGAAATTCGTCAGAAGCATTCCATAAACGGAAATTACGCATGGAGCGGCGAAATTCCCAATTTTATCGTATTTGAATCAATTGACATATTTAAAAGATCATCTTACTGTTTTAGTAAAATCCACGAAAGTCGCTGCAAATTTTTTGGATATTGTATGTTGGGGAATCTCCAAAAAAATGGATATTATAGCAAAATCCTCAAAGTCTAACCACCATTTTTGGAATGATTGTTTTTAATTTGAAAAATTCTTACAAAGTTGGAAAGGTGAAAGTGAAATCCTCACATTTGTTCATGTCACATTTCTGATCTATGACACTGTGATACAATTCGTCAGCCAATGAGTTACCTTGGGGAAGTATGATACCTTTTTGGCCCAAAAGGTCTCTAAATGATGGTAATCTTTCCAATTTCCAAAGTAACTTCAAAAATACATACTTACACGCACATATAAACATACATATCTAACATATTTGCATACATGTGGCTCCTTTTGAAAATGATGAAAGATCATTTTGGATGGTTTGGAGGACACCAGCACAAAACATGTGCGTTTGCGGCAAATGGAAAAAGCCCCCCTCAACACCAACAGCAGTTGGCTTGGCTGATGTTCTGTGTGAGTGTGTGTGTTATTGCAACAACCACTTATGATTGTGAAACTATCGTTAACGTGTTGTATATGAACGTGTTCGAACGTACTTTGAATAACCATTAAATTGTGAATGCTGGCAGTGGAGTGGAGATGATGATGATGGCGACGGTGGCGGTGACGGCGATGGTGCTTTCGTCGTGGCATTGCATGGGGTTGTGGGCAAAATGTTGTTGGGCGTTAGAAACGTTGTTCTAACCCGAACCCACGCCAATGCCTGTCATCGATTTATGTGGTATAAAGCCATTATTCGTATAATCGATTGTCCGGCTTTAGCATTCGATACACTCAACTCGACTCAACTAAACCAACTCAACTGGACCATAGTCTGTGCGCCATCAGACTCGGGCCACTGCCACACTCTCAAACACACACTACTCTTCCAAAAAGGCTTAATGACATTTGTGTCTTTACATTTTAGAGCCGTGCCGCACAGAAAAAAACCAAATGTTAATACGGCTAAGAACTGTGTTGCTGGCCATTAGTTTATAAACATGGTCGGTCGGTCGATCGGCTGGTCGGTTGGTTGGTTACCTTGCCGTGCCTTGTCTCTATTTGCTGGCTAGTCAACGTTTGCCTGCCCAGTGGCCACAGGAATGGGGGCTGAGTGAGTGTGGGTTGTGTTGAGCTGGTTGTTCGTTCGTTGCAATGAAGTGCAGTGATGCAGTATTGCCGCTGCCGCCGCTGCTGCTGTTGTTGTTTTGTATGGATTTAGTTATGTCTCGTGCATACATGTTCGAGCCTCTGGTCAATTTTCACAAATTTTCCATTTTCTTAATAAGAGTTTCCCTACTTTTTTCTCTCTCGCTTTTCAGATACTGTTGCCAATTTCTTCTTTCCCAAACATCATTATGGCCATAATGACTGTGGCGTCCGGCATGCTAATGCAGCCTCTAAAGATGTGTGTGAATGTGTGTGTGTGCGGTGTAAGTATGTGTCGCTTTGTTCACTTTCTAGTCTGATTTAATACTTCGAAACAGTTTGGCGGAGGACCTGTGTTTAGAGAAGCAGTACGATGCCTCCTTTCCGGTCTCGGTCGTTGCACAGTGGTGGGAAATCAAGCAAAAAAACGCTAAAGCAAGAGCTTTAGATTTTTGTGTAGTCAGATATTTGAGTTACAAGAAAAAAATTATAAAAAGACCCTCGGTTCCTAAAATGGGGAAAATAAATTCCAATATGAGATTTTTTAGAAAAACAGTCATTTAGCTTATTTGAGTAACTCTATTAATTTAAGGGTATTTGGGTAACAAAAAAAAAATATATAAAAATCTAAATTCTAAAATGGGGCAAAATAAATCCCAAAATGTTCAAACAAAACGTTGGCGGGAAAAATAAATCCCAAAATGTTCGGGTTTTGTCACCAAATTTAGAATTCTTAAAATGGGGATTATAAATCCCAAAATGTATTTTTTTTCATTTTTATATTAGAAACTTTTAATTCCTAAAATGGGGAAAATAAATCCCAAAATGTTCAAACAAAACGTTGAATAAACAAACTGGAATGAATTGGCATAATATAAACCCTTGATCCAAGAAAAACCCCACAATTCCTAAGGCGAGAAAAATATATCCCAAAATGTTCGGGTTTTGCCACCAAACTTGAAATTCTTAAAAATATATAAAAACCCCGCAATTCCTAAAACAAGGAAAACATATCCCAAAATTTTCGATTTTTGCCACAAAACTTTGAATTCCTAAAGTGGGGAATATAAATCCCAAATTGTGATTTTTTTAAAAAATATTTATTTTAGAATATTTGAGTTCCTGTTTTTGTCTAATTCTACTATTTTAAGATATTTTTGAGTCCTATTCCTAAAACGGGGAAAATAAATCCCAAAATGTTCGAGTTTTGCCACCCAACTTGGAATTCCAAAAAAAATATATAAATACCAGAAATTCGTAAAACGGGAAAATAAATTCGAAAATATTCGAGTTTTGCCACCAAACAATATATTCCAATTCCTAAAAGGGGGTAAATAAATCCCAGAATATTCGAGTTTTGCCACCAAACTTGGAATTCCTAAAAAATACTTATAAACCCGCAATTCTTAAAACGGGGAAATAAATTCCAAAATATTTGAGTTTTAAAATTTTAAAAAATATTTTTTTCACAATATTTGAATTCCTTATATTGAGTAATTTTACTGTTTTAAGAGATTTTTGAGTAGAACCCTATTCATGAAACGTGGAAAATAAATCCCAAAATATTCGAGTTTTGCCACCAAACTTGGAATTCGTAAAAAATTCCTAAAATTTAAATTCCAAAATTTAAATTTAAATTAAATTCCTAAAACGGGGAAAATAAATACTAAAATAATCGAGTTTTGCCACAAAACTTAAAATTCCTAAATTGGGAAATATAAGTCCGGAAATGCGATTTTTTTAATATTAGATTATTTGTGTAAATCCAACTTTAAAACTTGGAACTCCTAAAATGGGGTATTTAAATCCCAAATTGTGATTTTTTTAAATATTTTTTTGCGTTTCTCTATTAATTTAAGAGATATTTGAGTTACAAGAAAAAATATCTAAAAAAATCCCAATTCCTAAAACGGGAAAAATAAATCCGAAAATGTTCGAGTTTCGCCACAAAACTTGGAATTCTTAAAGTGGGGACTATAAATCCCAAAATGTGTTTTTTAAATGGGGAATATAAGACCCACAATGAGATTTTTTAGAAAAAAAATAACCGTCATTTAGTTTATATTGAGTAACTCTATTAATTTAAGATATTTTTGAGTTATAAGAAAACAATATATAACAAACTCCGCAATTCATAAAACGGGGAAAATAAATCCCAAAATCTTCGATCTTTGCCACCAAACTTGGTATTCCTAAAATGGGGAATATAAATCCCAAATGTTATTTTTAAAAATATGTTTTATTTATTTAACTATATTAATATAAAAAACAAATCCTAAAACGGGGAAAATAAATCTCAAAATATTCCAGTTTTGCCACCAAGCTTGGAATTCCTAAAATGGGGAATATAAATCCTAAAATGTAATTTTTTTAAATATTTATTTTAGAAACTTTGAATTCCTAAAATGGGGAATATAAATACCATAAAGAGATTTTTTTAATGACCGTCATTTAGTTTATATTGAATAACTCTATTAATTTAGAGATTTTTGAGTTACAAGAAAAAAAATATTAAAAAACTTTAACTTTATTTATTTAACTATATTAATTAATTAGATATATTAGTTACAAGAAAACATATAAAAAACCAATTCCTAAAACGGGGAATATAAATCCAAAATGTGATTAAAAAAAATATTTTATAAACTTTAAATTCCTAAAATGCGGAAAATAAATCCCACAAAGATATTTTTTAATGACCGTCATTGAGTTTATATTGAGTAACTCTATTAAGTTAAGAGATTTTTGAGTTAAAAGAAAGAAATATTAAAAAAACAAATTCCTTAAACGGGGAAAATAAATCCCAAAATGTTCGAGTTTTGCCACCAAACTTGGAATTCCTAAAATGGGGAATATAAATCGCGAAATGTGATTTAAAAAATATTTAATGAAACTATGAATTCCTAAAATGGGGAATATAAATCCCTCAAACATATTTTTTAAATGAAATAAATTTTTTAATGAATAATAATAAATGAGTAATTTAATAAATTTTTGAGTTACAAGAAAAAAATATTACAAAACCCAATTCCTAAAACGGGGACAGTAAATCCCAAAATGTGATTCAAAAAAATATATTTATTATAGAAACTATGAATTCCTAAAATAGGGAATATAAATTCCACAAAGAATTTTTTTAGAAAAAATAACCATCATTTAGTTTATATTGAGTAACTCTATTAATTTAAGATACTTTTGAGTTACGAGAGAAAATATATAAAAGAACTCGGCAATTCCTAAAACGGGGAAAATAAATCCCAAAATGTTCGGGTTTTGCTACCAAACTTTGAATTTCTAAAACGGGGAAATAAATCTTAAAATCTGATTTTTTAATAACAATCATTTAGCTTCTTTGTGTATCTCTATTAATTTAAGAGATATTCCTAAAATGGGTAACTTTTATCCCAAAATGTGACTTTTTTGTATAAAATATTTTATTTGTGTAACTATATGAATTTAAGAGATATTTGAGTTACAAGAAAAAATATTTGAAAACCAATTCCTAAAACGGTGAAAATAAATCCCAAAATGTTCGAGTTTATCCACCAAATTTGGAATTCCTAAAAATATATTTAAAGACGCAGTTCCAAAAACGGGAATAATAAATTCCAAAATGTTCGAGTTTTGACACCATACTTTGAATTCCTAAATTGGGGATTTTAAATCCCAAAATGTGATTTAACAAATATTTTATTTGTGTAACTATATATTTAATAGATATTTGAATTACAAAAAAAATATATATAAAAAAACGCAATTCCTAAAACGGGGAAAATTAATCTCTAGATGTTCGAATTTTGCCACCAATCTTGGAATTCGTAAAAAATATATAAAAAAGGTATCCCAAAATGTTCTAGTTTTGCCATCAAAGTTTGAATTCCTAAAATGGGGAATATAAATCCCAAAATGCGATTTAAAAAAAAAATATTTTATTAAATATATAAAAAACCCGTAATTACTAAAACGGGGAAAATAAATCCCATAATTTTCGAGTTTTGCAATCAAACACCGAAATGGCGAATGTGATTTTTTAAAAATACATTTTATTTGTCATAAAATGGGGAAAATAAATCTCGAAATGTTTGTCGCCAAGCTGTGAATGGGGAATTTAAATTCCAAAATGTTATGAAAAAAAATATATTTTATTTGTGTAACTATATTAATTTAAAATATATAGAAAAACCCCGCAATTCCTAAAACGGGGAAAATAAATACCAAAATATTCGAGTTTTACAACCGAACTATGAGTAGTTGACTGGGATGGACGGACGAGAAGAAACAATCACTCAATAAAATTAATAGTTTGTGAAAAATACCACTTCTCTCTCGTGTGGTTTCCAACCACTATGCATCGTTCAAGTTTATGCTGTGCGATGTTTGCTGTATGTACGAGCAGCAGTAATATTGGGACAAATTACTTGGATGGCCAATGTGATGATAAAGGATTGAAAATTTTCAATTTATTGTTCGACTATATTGACTTATGATAATGAAGCTTAAAATTATGTTTGCTCGGATAAGAGTGTAGCAGAGCGGTGTGTGTGTGTTTGTTAGCCAAGTTATTATGCATCGAGTCAAGTTATTTGTTTGTATTAACAAGAAAATGAAATTAGCCCATGTCGACTGCAGAAGCGAATGGACTGTGATGCTAATGGGATTATAACAATTTCGATTTTGCAGCAAGAAGTCTGTTCGTCTGTTTCTTTTTTTCGTTTTGGAAATTTATGCGCAGCGACGACAAATGGTTAAGGTTGTGCATGTGGTCATAGATGTAGAAAATTGTCTGTGATTTCTGGGCATGTGTTTAGAGAATACTCGGGTGTGGGAGTTATAGTTGGTAATGAGACAATGGCTGCAGAGGTGCTTTTCATATGAGCTCATTAAGTACTGGACTTAGCAATGCATTGAATGCCTGAAAATGAGAGATTATTTAGCACAATTTCTCCACAAACAATAAATTAGGCTTGTGTTCTTAATGATTTTGAAAAATTCACACCGCCTTTCCGCGAACGTGGTAAAAAAAAGATCTTCCTTTAGATTACTGACCGAACAGATACGAATAAATGATGTGAAAGGTTAGATTTTGACTGTTCCTGGGAGTAATATTATTTTAGTTTTGGAGCACAAAATGCAACTTCAGCGACAAGATACACATACGGGTGAATGGGTATGTCAACAAGTAAAATTGTCGAGTTTCAGACGATATCAATCCACTATTTTTATTTGCCTTGAGACTATGACATTTCGGATTTTTTGTTACCCGGTCTCTGTTATTCGCAGAGTTATTCCCTTTTAGGGAAAATTTATGCCGAAAGTTAAAAATTGTAAAAATACACTTTGTGCTACGCGACTGCGTAGTGTGCGTACTTCCAAAATTGTTATCCCATATTACAGAACGATGTCTGTCTGTCCGTCCGTCCGTCCGTCTGCTGTCCATCTAAGCTTGTTCGCACTCTACAGATCGCAATTGTTGTCCGATTGTCATGAAACTTGGCAGAAGTTTTTTTTTCTGGCCAAGGACCATCGGTATTGAATTCGGAGGAAATCGGTTCAGATTTAGATATAGCCCCCATACAAATGTCACTCCCGATTTGATTTTTTTCCGCTCTAAAATCCACATATTGTACCCGTTTTTCTTTAAAATTGGCACAACATATTATAATCTAACTTAAAACACCTATGCTGAAAGTGGGTAAGTTCGGTTCAGATTTAGTTATAGCCCTCATACAACTGTTGCTCCCGAATGTTAAACCGCTTTTGGCCAAAGTTTACATATTATATTTCACCAACAAACAGACATGGTGAAAGCGGGTCACATCGTTCCAGGTTTCAATATACTCCCATACGAATGTCCTTTCCGATTTAAAATTTTTTGTCAAACACATACATTTACAGGATGCAAAAATGCTTCCCGATTTCACTTTTTTACCGAATTGAATTGTAATGAGATAGCCTTTAGCCTTTCCTTACTTGTTTGGGAGATGCCCATATGTCCATACTTTGGTATAAGCCAAATGGGGCCCCATTCTGATCTATTACAGCTCTAGAAACTACATCTTACATCGTATCTTCATCAAATTTTGCAGATCATGATATTTTTCAACTAGGAATACCTACCGTGAATGAGAAATATATATATGTTTTGGACCAGGCCCAAAATGTTGTTATAGGCTCCCTTTTGAAATGTCGGTCCGATTCATCATATTACATCCTATTTGTATTTGTCTGTCGGATAATTGGATCAATTACCATATTATTAATCATATTCGTTAAATATGACTAAAGATGCATTTATAGTAACTGCATAATTTATATGAAATACATAAAATTGCTCCCATGAAATACCTGGGTTTAGTAATCAAAGCGAGGACCATACGCAGGGAGTGGTGTAGGGTATTATATAGTCGGCCCCGCCCGAATTTAGCCTTTCCTTACTTGTTTTTCTCTAGAACAAACAAATCGAAGGAGAAACGGTAAGACTGTTTTTTTATCAACTAAATAATATTTTTCACATATATTTATCCCACTTCGTGGAAAAGGGTATTATAAATAAACCTTGGATTTTTGCATAGTTTTCATGTTTCATCCATCCATCCATTTAGCACCACTTCCCCAAAAAGTACACATTTTGAAAAACTCTATAGGTAAAATCATCTATTTTATTTATAAATCCAATTTTACTGCACTTCTACGTGGTCAGATGAATTTACATACGAAAATTCATGATTCTAACTGCAATACTTTAGTTGATACAATTTTTATCCCTTTTTGTCCAGCTCACCCCTAAAAAGTGCAAAAATGTATTTATATTACGAAATTCCAAAAAAAAACATTTATGTTGCCCGTCCCGTGGTCGGAGGAATTTCATGATTTTTGGCTAAAATATTTTACTTGGCACCATTTTTGCCCATTTTGTCTCGCTCACCCTCATAAGTAAAAATTTTTAAAAATCCAATTTTACTGCATTTATATATTTCGAAAAATCCATTTAGATTGCACTTATACGTTCTCAGAGGTATTTACACACCAAATTTAGCGACTATAGCTGTAATACTCAAATTGGTACTATTTATATTCCTTTTTGTCCCGCTCACCCCTTAAAAGTACAAATTTTGATAGATCCAATTTTACTGCTCTTCTATATGGTCAAAGGAATTAACAAAGCAAATTAGATTATTCTAGCTGCAATACTTTAGTTGGTACAATTTGTATCCCTTTTTGTCCAGCTCACCCCTTTAAAGTACAAAAATGCATTTATATTCTATGTGGTGAGAGGAATTTACATACCAAATGTCAGGAATCTGGCTGTAATAATTCAGTCGGTACCATTTTTATCCCATTTTTTCCCGCTCGCCTCTTAAAAGTACAAATTTCGAACAATTAAATTTATGTTGCATGTCTACGTTGCCAGAGAAATGTAAATTGCGATTTTCACGAATATATCTGAATTAATTAAATTGGTACCATTGCTTTCCCTTTTTGTCTCTTTCCTCCCTTAAAAGTACAAATTTGGAAAAAAATCCGTTTTTGTAGCTCATCTACATGGAAAGTGCGAAGCACTGACCGAATTTAATTTTTCTAGCTACTGCCGTTTGGCCAAGACGAATGTTCGAATGTTCTTTTTTTGTCCCATTTTACCCCCTAAAAGTAAGAATTTGGTAGTCCGCGTCTTCGTCATATTTGGGAACTACCTTGAAAGTTTCATGAACCTGACTTGAGTCGCTTGGTCTGGTCAGTCAGTCAGTAACACAACTCTTTTATTAATTAGATGAATAATTCCATGTGAATCGATCACATAAAATTTCGCTCTTATTTCTGATTTTGATGAAATTTTCCAAATATGTACTTTTCTATATGGCCAATAAAGCGGCTTTTACCGATTTTCCATACAAACAACAACAATACACACGAGGTGCAGTGAAGACGGAACATACCGTACAACAATAACCTTTACATTGTTGCGAGCGATGTGAGCACATGCATAACATTGAATTGGCAAAGTGAGATTTTTAGTGTGTCGACTTAGTTCGGTGGAATATTTTGTTTATCAGCGCTTCTCATTTGTCATATTTGACCGCTGGTACTAATAAAGAGTGATTTTTTTGAGGTTAGGATTTTCATGCATTAGTATTTGACAGATCACGTGGGATTTCAGACATGGTGTCAAAGAGAAAGATGCTCAGTATGCTTTGACATTTCATCATGAATAGACTTACTAACGAGCAACGCTTGCAAATCATTTAAATTTTATTATCAAAATGCGTGCTCTGTTAAGAAAGTTCAGAAAGAAAGAAATTGTGTTCAGCGACGAAGCTCATTTTTGGCTCAATGGGTACGTAAATAGGCAGAATTGTCGATTTTGGAGTGAATATCAGCCAGAAGCATTGCAAGAGCTACCAATGCATCCAGAAAAAGTCACAGTTTGGTGCGGTTTATGGGCTGGTGGCATCATTGGACCGTACTTCTTCAAAGATGATGCGAATCGTAACGTAACTGTGAATGGTGAGCGCTACCGTGAGATGATATCCAACTTTTTTTTGCCCAAAATGGAAGAACTGAACTTGGTTGACATGTGGTTTCAACAAGATGGCGCTACATGCCACACAGCTCGCGATTCTATGGCCATTTTGAGGGAAAACTTCGGAGAACAATTCATCTCAAGAAATGGACCGGTAAGTTGGCCACCAAGATCATGCGATTTGACGCCTTTAGACTATTTTTTGTGGGGCTACGTCAAGTCTAAAGTCTACAGAAATAAGCCAGCAACTATTCCAGCTTTGGAAGACAACATTTCCGAAGAAATTCGGGCTATTCCGGTCGAAATGCTCGAAAAAGTTGCCCAAAATTGGACTTTCCGAATGGACCACCTAAGACGCAGCCGCGGTCAACATTTAAATGAAATTATCTTCAAAAAGTAAATGTCATGGACCAATCTAACGTTTCAAATAAAGAACCGATGAGATTTTGCAAATTTTATGCGTTTTTTTTTTTTAAAAAGTTATCAAGCTCTTAAAAAATCACCCTTTATGAACCCTGATTTAGTCAAAGACATACATTCGTTGCGAAAGTTCTGACGAGATGGGGTAGCGCCCATCGAAACTGCGCAGTCAACTTTTAGCTGCAACAATAAAGGTCTCACTTTGCCGTTTTGCTAATTTTGGGTTCTGCTGAAGTCTCTAGCACAATCTTTGGTCTTAAATGACAACACATATTTTAAAATACATTTTTATTGACAGATAAAACACTCCTAAAGTTTCATGATTGGGTTCCTGGTGTTTACTCTACCCCTAATAATATTCGTGATTGCAGTCGAAATAATCGGTAGAGAACATTGGAGTACCGATATTGTTTATACTCTCATGGCGAACTCGAAAAAATATTACCCGTTGACCCAACCGAAAGTGCTTTGTGATGGAGTGAATATGTGGGGATGTAATGACATTTCGAAATTTATAGGTGGATTATCAGTGTCCTCGAAGAACAAAGTAGGTTGAATTGTCATCGTATTCCAATTTATTCCAGAGAAACCTATTGTAAATATCTTCTCAATTTGTGAGGATGGCAAAGCTAGATAGTGAAGAGCTGTTTCATTGTACTGTGATCACAGGTGCAATTTGAGAATATTCTTCTATTCTACTTCATACAGCGGCCATCCGTTATTAACACTCTTCGTTGAGAGTCTGTAATATGTAAATCGATCCCCCCGACAGAAATTGCCAAGCGACAAATATCGATTACTCTGTTCGAGTTCTTATCAAAAAACCATAAGAAATGCATGTTGATGTCATTAAGGACTGAAAGACCCTCTAAAATTAACACTTTCCCCCACATGAATTCCACATTTGTACGTGGAGGAATAATTTAATTATCATTTCTGGAAAGCACAACATTAAAAAGGCCAGAGATGCACGAAAAACATATATATCTTGAAATGCAACAACATTAATTACAATTACCTGTACAACTCTCATCGTTGTCAGTTAATTTAGATATTTCAAGAGCACCGACATAACTACACACACACATGCCGATGTGTGGCTGGGGCAGTTGCATTAAATGACTCATTTTCAACATGTAAATTGTTATTTTAATCTATATGGAAATAAAGGGAAATTGCATATACAAACCTTTAAGAGAAACACTTTTAAAACTGACTGACAGACGACGACTGACTGCAAATTCAAGGACAACAACGATATTCAGCAACATGCCCCGGCAATGCCATACGAGCGACCGAACGACTGACCAGACGGCAGACAGAGAGACAGTCCGGGGAACGGACAACTAGGTATGAACTTCGCCTTTGGTTGCATTAATGATACCGGGGAATTATTTCATTTCAAAATTATTGTTTGTTCAGCTTAGCTTATCATAAATTATGTAAATGAGGTCTGAACATACCAAAGCCAGTGAAAACGGAGATGGAGATGGAGAAGGCTCAACACCATCACCAACAACACAACATCAGCATTGAAATGCAAAAAATGCATTAAAAACAAATGCGAAGTCGAAATTGAACAACAATTCTCAATTAATGAAGAAGTTATCAAGAAAACCGAAATGGACAACATAAAAGAAGAATAAGAGCAAACAAACAGCGATAACAAGTTGAACATGAAAAGGTCTAAATAGCAGCCCGGATCAGTGCACACGATATCACGTGATGCCCTACATTAATTCCGGATGAAACATTGTAGCTGAGTGAGTGTTGGAACGACAGATGATAGGGCGAAAAGTAGTGGTTGGATGACACAAACGAAAAGGAGAGATTTCCTTTAGTTTCTAATGCAATCTTGCCTTGTTGCGATCCAGTAGCAAATATCTTTCTATGGTGTCTCGTATGATATTTCCTTTAGTCCCGAAATGACTCAAGGCATTGCTTACTACTTAAACTAAAATAAACCATTAGATTGGCGCCCGATCAGAAACCTTAACTAAATAACGAATCTTGCAATTACGATCAAATAACGGGTCCAGACAGATTGGAGGACATGACTATCTACAGCAGATGCGACGCGAACTAACCATTACACGTTTTTCTAACATGTGTCCTAGCTTGAGCCTGATCTATGCATCAGTGTTAAGGAAAATTGAACCTAGCGGATGCCCGGCAACCCAAGAACGATTCCACACATAAAGTCATTGATAGCATGTTGGTTTGCAATCCCGAAAAAGGGAGACATCTCTAATTTGAAACTACTAAATTGCCTATTTTTTTGTCCACTCAACCAACCATTGAGAAAACAACAGGCCGGTTTGAGGGAAAAATAAGTAAAAACGGCGTTAAGTTCGGCCGGGCCTAACTTTATATACCCTCCACCATGGATTGCATTGCATAGAAGTGCAGTAATATTACAGGAAAATATATATTTGTTATACAGGCAAACCAAAACAATACAAATATTGAAAAAATAATTTTATAAATAAATTTTATATTTTTATTATTATATAAGGCAAGACTACCAACATTAGATAGAGGGTGCTACTGTTGGTTGTATTCCCATTCTATTTTAATTCCAAGAGTACAAATTTGGAAAATCCATTATCTGATTCAACCAATTTTTGCCGTAAAAGTAAAAAGTACGAATTTGAAATAATGTTTTTATTTTGCTTGTCTATGCAGGAATGTATACTCCGAAATTTATGATTCTTGCTGCGGATCTAGCAGATCTCTTCATTATAAGTGTCTACACAATTAGAGATATGTACACACCGAATTTCATCATTCTAGCTGTAGTCGTTTAGTTGGTACTATTTTTATAGCTCTGTATTCATTGGAAGTACGAATTTGGAAATAACTTTTTTTCATGTCTACGCAGTCAGAGGAATGTATATTCCGAATTTCATGACTCTAGCTGCGGTCATTTGTTTCGTACTATTTTTATCCCTTTTTCCATTTTAACACCAACAAGTACGAATTTCGAAAAATCCATTTGTTTTACGTGTCTACGCAATCAGAGCAATGTATACAACGAATTTCAGTATTCTAGCTGCAGCCTTTAGGTAGGTACCATATTTATCCCTTTATCCCCATTTTATCCCTTAAAAGTACAAATTTGGAAAAAAATACTTTTATATTATGTATCTATTCAATTAGAGGAATATATACACCGAATTTCGTGTTTCTAGCTGTTGTCGTTTAATATGTACCATTTTTATCCCTTTTGCCCCATTTCACCCCCGACGAATAAAAATCACTTTATGGTGTACGTTTTTTGTTATAGGAGGAATGAACATATCCAATATCAAGTAAGTACAAACAGATATATTGAAAAAAAAAAACAAGTAAAAACGGAGTTAAATTCGGCCGGACTCGAAACTTTTTATACCCTCCACAGATATACCATTCCACAGAGGCTGCCGATTTTCGTAGAAGTGCAGTAATATCACAGGAAAATATATTTTTTAATATAGCCAAAGCAAAACAAAAAAGCTTTAATATCATAAATATTGGCTACAGTTTTTTCTATTTTAATTCCAAAAGTATAAACTTTGAAAATCTATTATCTCACGTACATAGTGCAAAATAACCTAACTTCATAATTCAATTAATTATTGCCGTAAAAGTAAAAAGTACAAATTTCGAAAAATCTTTTTGTTTTGCGTATCTATGCAGTCAGACGAATTCCATGATTCTAGTTGCAGCCATTTGGTTGGTACCATTTTTATCCTCTTTTACCTATTTACCCCCTTAAGAGTACGACTTTCTAAAATTTCTTTATTTAAGTGTCTACGCAATAAGAGGCATGTGCACACCGAATTTCATCATTCTAGTAAGTCGTTTAGTTAGTACTATTTTTATCCCTCTGTACCCATTGCATACCTTAGAAGTACGATTTTGTAAAAAATCTTTTATTATTCGTGTCTACGCAGTCAGAGGAATGTATATTCCGAATTTCATGACTCCAGCTGCGGTCATTTGTTTGGTACTATTTTTATCCCTTTTTCCATTTTAACACCAACAAGTACGAATTTCGAAAAATCCATTTGTTTTACGTGTCTAAGCAATCAGAGCAATGTATACACCGAATTTCGTGTTTCTAGCTGTTGTCGTTTGATAGGTACCATTTTTATCCCTTTTTGCCCCATTTCACCCCCGACGAATAAAAATCAATTTATGGTGCACGTTTTTGCTATAAAGCGCCCTGGCCACACGTCAAACTGTTCGTTCAAACTCTTGTATGTATAGGTAATATTTTGTTTTCCTTATCACAGCCACACATCAAACTCATAGCAACAAACTTCATTTCAAAGTTGTCATAAAAACGAAAGGACGGTGTTTTTTAGACGCAAAATAGTTTGTTTATTGTGAAAAAATTGTTTTTCTTTTTTTTGTTTTCTACTGAAATATGAGCGAAATTGATTGTTGCATAGCTATTGCACTGGCGCAGACAGCTAAAAAAAAAAGAGTGAAGCGTCTTTGGATGAAAGAGTGGTTTAAGAAAAGGGGTGAATTTACGCACGAGAATTTGCTGAATGAGTTCAAATTAAGCTCTCCAAATGATTTCTTAAATTTTTTTCTTCCATTTCTATAAAACTCGCGTCACCAAAACAAAACACTTATCGCTTCGAAAATTAAAAAATAAAGACAATTGACGTTTTTTCGTGCACACACTCAAACTGACTTCAAACAGGCTTCATATCTCTGCTGCGACGAAGCAAATATCTAAATGGTTTTGATTTTCTTCAAACTCACACAAACCTATCCGTGTGAGTTTTTTTTTACTAACACAATCAAAAAAATGACAGTTTGAAGAGTGAGTTTGATGTGTGGCCATGGCGCTTAAGGGGAATGCGCATACCAAATATCAAGCAAATATAAACAGACATATTCAAAAAACATGCTTAAATACGCTAAAATATTGGGGATTATTATGGGCATTTTTAGTCCTTGTGAGGGAAGAATTTTTACCTTTGGGCAGATTTCGCCCAGGTTCAATTCCAAGCGATCTACGACTATAAGACGCATTTATAGAAAATTTGAACGTTCTAGCTCCTTTCGTTTAGATGCTAGCGTGCTTTCAACAGACGGACAGACGGACGGACATGGCTAGATCGTCTTAGAATTTTATGACGACCAAGAATATATATACTTTATAGGGTCTCAGGTCGATATTTCAAGGTGTTACAAACGGAATGACAAAGTTAGTATACCCCCATCCTGGTGGTATAGGGTATAAAAAGAGAATACATTTGGACTGTGTTGAAAAACATGGGAATATCACCCATGTTTTAAGTTTCAAGTTAAAAGGGTTCTCGCAAATCTGAACGGAAATAAATCTCTAGACCCGGATGCTATTGCTGTTCGACAAATGGAATGGATCCATCCCCCAGTTTGGTGAGAGTAAGATTGTTGCACTAGATATCACCAAGACTTTTGATAGAGTCTGGAACGGCGCACTCATATCGAAGCCCATCGCTTTTGGTGTTGGTAGTGAATTCTCTCGCTTCCCTAGAGATCGCACTATACGTGTTGTTGTAGATGGGTTCTCATCCGATGAGCATTGGTTAACCGCAGGAGTACCACAGGGCTCTGTCCTTTCCCCCTACTTTTTTCTTACTTTACTCGACGACCTCATGGATCGGACTTCGAATCCAATCCGCCGATGACAGCAAGCTCTCTCATTCATACTCATTCGATCATATACCAAGGCGATTGATGGATGACTCACTCAACCAGGATTTACTGGCCATTTCCGAGTGTATAGAGTGGGTTTTAATGTACGTAAGACCCAGTGCCGATTCATTGTTCCAATGGTGTCGTCGATTTCAATGAACGATGTGGATATTGAGCAATGCGCTGTTCGTAGAACAAAACATGTATTTGAAGTGTCGAAAGAAGCATTCAAGTGTCTAGGCTTCTTAAATCGGTGTAGGAAACACTTCACTCCCTCTATCTTCTCAATATCTACACTACATACATCAGACCATACATGGTCGGGTGCTCCAGGTTCGTCACTGGAGCAACTTTAGCGTGTCCAGAGGAGGGTGTTGATAGGGTAGGATATCCAATTCTATTGTTTCCCTTAAACATCGTCGTAATATGGGTTGTGTGTCCTTGTTCTATCGATACTTGCATGGTGTTTGTTCCTCGAATATTCGTGATCTTATACCGCACGTGAGAACGTTCGGTAGAGATACGCGACTTTCCACGAACTGTGACCCATTTGTTGTCGATTGGACATTACAGAATGCAGTATCTCATCCGATAGAACTCAATTTTCAGTACAGCCCTAAATCCCCACCAAACAGTGACTCACAGTTGTGGATGCATTGGCTTCTCAATAGTCACGTGATGGTTCTCTGAACCCCATATGCGGCAATTTTGCTTATTGTCATAGCCACCGACGAGATGGAAATGAGCTTCATGAATGCTGAACTGAAGGCCGATCTCTTCTCGAAAATTTTCTATGTAAATTTCTTACAGTTTGCGTTAAAGACTCACTACTTTGGAATTAAGTTTTTATTAGTTCCCAATTTTTTTCGAGCGTATAGCGTCCCATTTTGCAAATGTCAACCATGAACCTGAAAATAAAAATGAATGTTTTCTACCTTTCAAAGTCAAAGTAATGGGTAGTTTAAATTTAAAATTTTAAGTGACTCACCCTATATTAGAAGACTTATTGCCAAGCACGCTAAAAGCTCGACTACAGGTGCACTCTTAAATTCACTGAAACATATTCCATCAATCAATGATGAGATCGCTTTGGTCCGTTGTCTGCTCTTTACGTGTATGTTTTGCTTTGTCATAATTTTCGATTGAAATATCTTTCCAATATTTTAAATATTTGCGGCCCTCTAAATCAAGGTAATGTAGGGTATTTCAACGTCACACGACATCATCATCCTCAGCAGCTCATGCAGCAACCATGGTTCCATGAATGAATGAAGATGATATAAATGTACCGAATTGAACCGTAACTAAGCATGCAAAAAATGGAATATCAACACCCCAAAACTGAGACTGAAATTTCACAAATAAAAAAAATTGAGTATTCAAGCAACCGGCATATGTTTGCCATTCCATAAAAGGCCTGCCTTTAACGATTGTCATATGTTATAGAGATCTCTGTGTATGAGACAATAAAAAGTCATTTTCAGACGATTTTTATATGATCTGCCTCCTCCTCGCATTCATGCCTCTCTCCTCACCATGTGACAGTTGATAATTTGTCAAAAAAGCAAACCGCACAAATTCCACAAGACACTGGGAGGATCACAAGATGGACGGACGGTCGAACAGAGCGATGAATGGACTGCATGTGGCCTACAGCTCTCACACACAGGAAGTACGCAAATGTTGCCTCACTTCGGCCTTAAACGAAAAAAACCCTTCCACAGCAGGCTGGTACGTGTGCGTTGACAACACGCATGCGTGACTTGTTATAGACAGGCATCCCAATGTTTGGCATTTCGTTGAGCCTTTTAAATTATGAAGAATTACCTTCATAATGTTATTTAAGCGCCAAAAGAGGCCTCATTTAAAATATGGTCGGGCGAAAAAACAAACAAACAAACACGGAATGCAATGCTGACATTTTATGTCTTGTCCGACGCTCGGTCTGCTCGTCGGCCCGTCGTTTTGGCTTATGACAGTGTCGCGCGGTAATTACTGATAATTAACGATTAATAAATGTCAGCTTTAGTTGAGAGCGTTGTACGTAATGTAACTGTCATATGGAAGATTTAGTAGGAGATGACTTTAATATTGAATCGAATTCAATGTGACACACACATCTACTCTACATGCTCGCGGACGATTTGTGTCGAGGAGTGCAACGAATTAAGTAAATATCCAAAAGTACAAAGCTATTGAAATTTGGGGAGCCCAGACGAGTCATGAATGATTTCCGGATGCGTTATTGTCCGAATTATGTAACTTAAAAAGGGCGATAAATTATAAATGTAGCTCTTCTTTTTAGAGGGGAGTAGGTTTACATGGAGATATAGACATCTGCTAAGGAAGGTTTTATGAATTCAAGTTCCTAGCGGAAGGAGTTGCGGTCGGAAGAGTAAATGAGAGACACAATAGGTGGACGGAAGGATTTAGTTCTCAATTATGCCTTTCTCAATTTAAGCCGACATGGTTCCATATCCCTGCCCATTATCACCGCCTTAGTCTCATCTTTCAGAGGCTTATCAAGGTTCTCCTAATCTCAACTTAATGACGCCTTCATGGCTCCTTTTTATCATCATCCCCTTGATCGATAAATTTGCCGTCATATTCCCGTTCCCGTGCGATATAGACATCTACCAAGGAAGGAAATTCAAGCTTTTAGTTATACCTGGCGATCGGAAGAGTAAAGGCGCGACACAAACGGTGGTATGATATTTCGAAGGATCTAGTTCTCAATTATTCCTTTTTCAATGTCATCACAATTTAAAACGACTTGGTGCCATATCCCTGTCAAATATCACTATTTTTAAGACGACTTCGGCATGAAAATACAACGTGATGTTCGATGGACAAAGCATGTATTTGATGTGTCGAAAGATGCCTTCAAATGTTTAGGCTTTCTAAAAAGATGTAAAAAATATTTCACACCCTCTGATCTTCTCAATATCTACACTACCTACATCAGACCAAAGATGGAATACAACTCCCATATATGGTCGGGAGCTCCAGCTTCATCACTGGAGCTACTTGACCGTGTCCAGAGGAGGGCGATGGTGTTGATAGGTGATGGTAGGATATCCAATTCTATTGTCTCCCTTGAACACCGTCGTAATGTTGGTTGTGTGTCATTGTTCTATCGATACTTTCATGGTGTTTGTTCTTCGGAAATTCGTGATCTTATCTTATACCGCCCGTGAGAACGTTCGGTAGAGATACGCGACTTTCCAGGAACGCTCACCCATTTGTTGTCGATTGGACAACCGACCACACTACACATTACAGAATAAATTCGTTCTTCGCCCGTACTATCCGTATGTGGAATCGACTTCCGGCAAATATCTTTCCCTCCAATTACGACATTCAGAGATTCAAAACAGATGTCAACAGACACTACTCCCTCTTTCCTCCTTCCAATACCTTATCTTCCTTCTACCAACGCAATGCACTGCATTTATAGGGGACACCCCCTGAGTGTTGGTTCAGTGAAAAAAAAAAAAAAAAAAACTTGGTGCCATATCCCTGTCAAATATCACCATTTTAGTCTCGTCTTTCTGAGGCTCCTCAGGTTCTCCTAATCTCAATTGTTCATAGTTATCGGTGGCGGGTGGAAGAGTAAAGATAAGTTTAAGGAGAGGCACAAATGATGGAAAGATCTAACGAAGGATTTAGTTCTCAATTATTCCTTTCTCAATATCATCTCTCATTAAGCCTACATGGTTCCATATCCCTGCCCAATATTACTACTTTAGTGTCATCTTTCAGAGGCTCCTTAGGTCCTCCTAATCTCAAATGTTCATAGTTATCGCTGGCGATAGCAAGAACGAAGCTAAATTTATGGAGGGGCCCAAACGATGGATAGATCTTAGGAAAGATTTAGTTCTCAATTATTCCTTTCCGAATATCATCCCACTTTAAGGCGACATGGTTTCACATCCCTGCCCAATATCACCACTTTAGTCTCATCTTTAAGAGGTTCCTCAGGGTTCTCCTAATCTCAACTGTAATGAAGAATTCATGGCTCTTTTTTATCATCATCCCTTTGATCGATAAATTGCTGAAGATTTGCCGTCATATCCCCGTTCCCTTGTAATATAGACATCTTCTGAGGAAGGGTTTTAGAATTCAAGCTCTTAGTTATACCTGGCGATCGGTAGAGTAAAGGAGAGACATAAACGGTAGACTGATCTTACGAAGGATTTAGTCGACTTAGCTCCCTTAACCCTGTCAAATATCACCACTTTAGTCTCATATTTCAGAGGCTCCTCAGGTTCTCCTAATCTCAGTTGTTCATAGTTATCGCTGAAGATCGAAGCTAAATTTAAGGAAATACACAAATGGTGGACAGATCTTTCGAAGGATTTAGTTCTCAATTATTCCTTTCTCAATATCACCTCACTTTAAGCACACTTGGTTCAACATCCCTGTCAAATATAACCACCTGAGTCCCATCTGTCAGCGGCTCCTCAGATTCTCCTAATCTCAATTGTTCATAGTTATCGCTGGCGATCGGAAGAGTGAAGCTAAATTTATGGAGACGCCCAAATGGTGGACAGATCTTAGGAATGATTTAGTTCTCAATTATTCCTTTCTCAATATCACCTCACTTAAGGCACACTTGGTTCCACATCCCTGTCAAATATAACGACCTTAGTCCCATCTCTCAGAGGCTCTTCAGATTCTCCTAATCCCAGTTGTTCATAGTTATCGCTGGCGATCGGAAGAGTGAAGCTAAATCTATGGAGACGCCCAAATGGTGGACAAATCGTAGGAAGGATTTAGTTCTCAATTATTCCTTTCTCAATATCATCTCACTTTAAGCCGACCTGGTTCCACATCCCTGTCAAATATTACCACTTTGGTCTTATTTTTCCGAGGCTTCTCAGGTTCTCCTAATCTCAATTGTTCATAATAATCGCTGGCAATCGAAGCTAAATTGAATGAGAGACACAAGTGGTGGACAGATCTCATGAAGGGTTTAGTTCTCAATTATTCCCTTCTCAATATCATCTCACTTTAACGCGACTTGGTTCCACATCCCTGCCCAACATCACCACTTTAGTCTCATCTTTCAGATCCTCTTCAGGTTCTCCTAATCTCTGCTGTAATGACGCCTTAAAGACCTCTTTTTATCATCATCCCTTTCATCGGAATATTGCGGTAAATTGCCACAGATTTGCCGTCATATCCCCGTTCTCCATTCTCCATCCTCTAAAGATAAATCTCTGGCCGTCCGACCGGCGGCCTTCTCCCCTTTGATGTGCATTATTTTCGAATTGAACTTCCTCGCAGCAGTGCACTGTGCAGCCCAGCTTGTCTTAGGCGAGCAATTAAACATCTTTGTAAAGACCAAAGACCAGCAACACAGACCAACCGAACTGAACTGAAGTGAACATGCGTGTATAGCTGCTGCTGCTGCTGCTGCTGTTGGCAGATACTAGTCCAATGCTAAACGCTTTACAGATTTCCCTGTGATTCTTATCACAATTCCAATACACACAACTAATGATCTAATATTGAACAGAGTGAGACAGAGAGGAAATCTTAAGACTTTTCGACTTCCTTAAAGATTTCGTTTCGATTTTTGCTGCCGTTTTGTTTTTTTACATCGCCATGCACAGCACAACAATGGCATCAACATCAACAGCATCTGCAGGCGCAACAACAAGTTGCTGCATGGCGAGCGAAACGAAAAACGAAGTAGTGGTAACTTTACTGAAAGGATGAACTGCAAAATATATAACATTTATCTAAAATCTTATATCATGTATTTTCGACATTACAATTGCGGTAATATGCTTCTAGTATTTAAATTCAGCGCGTAAGTTTGTGCTTGAGATTCACTTCACTTCACCATTGCAATGGAACAACACAGCGGTGCTTGGAAACAGACAAGTAGTAGTCTGTAGTTCGCATACAAATGGTTCGCTGGCCACCACCCAGTGATAATTGTGGTTAGTAGTTCGGCAATCTAGGAGAGATTGGTTTTTCGTTTCATAATTCTGCAGATCTTCTCTCAAAATATTAATGTAAACAACAAATATTCCCACAAAGATCACTGAATGGACAACGGGAAGTTTCTCTCAAACATCTAGTGTTTTGAGCTGGTTCCGAAGCCTTATTTAGGAGAAACTTTATATTGATTTGTACTCATTAAAGTCGCCAGTATTAATGAGGTGATGTAAAGGGTGATTTTTTAAGAGCTTGATAACTTTTTTTAAAAAAAAAACGCATAAAATTTGCAAAATCTCATCGGTTCTTTATTTGAAACGTTAGATTGGTCCATGACATTTACTTTTTGAAGATAATTTCATTTAAATGTTGACCGCGGCTGCGTCTTAGGTGGTCCATCCGCTTAGTCCAATTTTGGCATTTCCACGTTTTTGAGTAACAGAGACCCAATTGGTGCGAACGGCGACGAATCGAAAATTGGTGGTCATCATTAACACTGGCCGATACAGATGCGATATTTTCTTCAGTTCGCACTCTACGTAAGCGTGTTGGTGGTTTAATGTCCAACAATGTAAATTTGGTGCGAAATTTAGTCACAATAGCCCGAATAGCCGCTTCAGTGGGTCGATTAAACTGACCATAAAATGGAAGCGCGCAATGAACTTTCTTAACAGAGCACGCATTTTGATAATAAAATTCAATAATTTGCAAGCGTTGTTCGTTTGTAAGACGATTCATGATGAAATGTCAAAGCATACTGAGTATCTTTCTCTTTGACACCATGTCTGAAATCCCACGTGATCTGTCAAATACTAATGCATGAAAATCCTAACCTCAAAAAAATCACTCTTTATTTCCCAAAGGAACCATCTCATTAAGTCAAGCGACATTACATTTTGTTGATCTCGGGTTTCTTGGGTTGTAAGCGCCGTACTGTTTAGTATACATCAGCAGCAAATAATGTCGACTGGCCGGGATTACACCACTCCAAATCTATATATTTACAGCGTTTTGAATATGAAATCTGGGGTATTTATAGGGATAATTTTCGAATTTATAGGGGGAATGCTTATTTCAGTTTGCCAAATAAAAGCAAATTAGATTGAAACTATTTGGAATCTTTATCTTAAGATTGAAAAAAGAGTTGTATTCCTGAGATATAACGGGAATCTTCACTGCGGATTTATATAACCTTTGCTTTGAACTATAGCATTCAAGACTAGAACCTAGTTAAACTGGGAGTATAAGGTTTTGAGGTATATACCGATGTTGGACTTCCATATTGCTTGATTGATATTGGTATAATCCAAAGACCTATTGTCAACCTATAGCATGCACTGCATCTCGACTTCATGACACTTGATCTTGGAGTATAGAACATACGGACATTTTCGCATTCTCGAAAAACTTCCGCAGATACTTCGAACACCATCCAACTACAAACTCCATAAATAATGTTCGTAAAGCCTTTCGAGGTCATATACCCTACAATGGAATAGTGGACAAGAGGAGCCCCATTTGACGAATATAAGACGGACATCTCCAAAATGGATTGTGAAGTTAGTTCCGGTGTCTTCTCAGTGAAAGGTGGTGAGGCATGTTTATTCCGACTTCCTAAAAGCTACGGAAGCTAAGGAAGCATGCAGTTAAATTTTCTAGTTTTCGTCTCTAAGATCTAACCGCGCCTAATAGGTCAGAGTATTGAAGAGCTGTCCAGACGGAGATGGCTGTTCGAATCACTTGCCATAGGGGTTTTTATAGGAATAAACGAGCATTCAAGGATTGATTCTACTTTAAGAACCCTCTTACAGATTAGGTCGCAACACCAATCTGGTGTTACTGGACTCAAATGTCAATGTATTTTTCAGTTCTAAGAATCAATCCTAATTAGTGTGATCGTTCATATTGGTTGCTAGTTTATTAGCCTATATCAAATATTGATAGGAAGACATCCAAAATCGATTCTATTTCAAGCGAAAAGTTTCACTGGGTCAGCCCTAATACTTTGTGCCATGGTACGAGATTTTTAGGACTCCAATCACACTGCATGTCTGCTGATGTTGTTACTGTGTTTTTGTATAAGTTTATCAATAAACAGCGATCATCAGCAACAACAGCGGGAATGTTGTTGTTGCCGACTGCTGTTGATGTAACTGGGTTGCAGATCTGTTGCTGTTGTTGCGCCAAAACAGACAGACAGCAACTACAACAATACCCAGCAACAAACACAAAAACAGCAGCGGCTTCTAAACATCAACCCCATCCGTCCTGAGATGATGTCAGATCGTCGGCGAGTCTGTCCGTCCGTCCAACAGTCGGTATCTCTTCCAATTGTTTCCACTGTAAAGCAACGAAGAAGAATCGTTTGTCGTCTATCGGTCTGCCTCAGTTCCAGCTGGAAAACAGAATGCATTGTCAATACTTTGATTATTTTTTTTTCGTCTGCTGCGATTTAGTCTACTGTTCATGCCTCATCTGCATTCGGTGATCTGGTGTGGCATCCATTTGTTCTTCCAGATCTTTGGCATGCTTAACGTTACATGTTGCATTTTAAAATGCTCGATTTGGTCGGGGTTCCTACTTTTGTTCTCGACGCTTTGCAGTTCCTGTTTTGCTATTTTTCCGTTAAGATTTTTCGCTAATGATTGTGTTTGTGTTGCGGCCGACAGGCGGACTGCGGTGGTGCTGTGCGGCGTTGAGGTATTTTATGGCGGTTTAATTTTATGCGTTTTCATCTGAATTTTGAATATTAAACAGCCGGCGGCAGAGTTCGCATATATTCATTCGTACATTCCCGATGACTATGATACAATTTTATGTCATTCCTACCTGTTCAAACTAATTTAAGAAGAAAACATGATGCGATTAGGTATTCAACGATGATTCCAAAATCCAACGGAATGACTTTCTTAGAAACGGAATAAATGTGGGGAGGTTACTATAGAAGGAAATACATGTAAAGTAATATAAAATAATTAAACAATAATTTACCCCACTTTTCAAAGCAGAAGATACATTTGCATGGGAGCTATGTCGAGATATCACCGAAATCGAGGGTCAACATTTACATTTTGGCAAAATGAAGTAAATAAATCAAATCAGTCACAGATGTGATAGTTCGGTACCAGTTGATATTTGAACTGAACGAAACTATAAAAATAGTACAAATTCCAGCAAAAAAAAAACGAAAAGTAGAATCGAAGGACATACAAGATGATTTTTTATATTTACATAAATCGAAAAAAAGAACTCAAAAACTTAATTACATGCTCTTCTTTCCATTTCTCCGACTTCAACAGTAAGTGAAAGACTTTTTCGAAATCGAACTTTATTAGAAACAAAAATCGTCTTAAATACAAAGCGATGAAACTAGAACATCCTATCAAAATCTAAATAATTTACTGGAAATTTGATTTGATTAATCGAATATTCTAATAAAAGCTGTCGACTTTATTCGGTTAATTAGAAATTTTGTATTTTCGAATTAAACGATTAATCGAATAATCCAAAAGTACCCTATATGTTATTACTAGCTGAACCCCCACCCGCTTCGCCATCAAGGTACTAAATAATGTTCCATGTTCCATGGAGAATATTGAAGAACAGAACTTTAGTTTACGGCTAATAAAGGAAGAAATGTCAAAAATCAAATTGATTGTGGGTTGAGTATGATTCTCCTCCTTTCCATTACCAAAACAAAAACTTCCTTCGTAAGAATAAATTACTTAATCGAATAGCTGGAATTCGAATGAACTACATTCAAAACGCATAGAAAGTCAATCATATTGTTCACTTATCAAACAACATAAAAACTAAAAAATTAAGATAATTTCCGTTTTCTTGGCTTTTGACGAATGAATATTTCTTTTTTAGTAACCTTTCTTTATTATTGTGCTAAGTAAATCCAAACAAAACGTGTATTTTTATAAATTTCAAATCAAAAATTCCCCATCTTTCAAATCCCGCCCATTTGTTTATTGTCTAAGCAGGTTAAAAATAAATTAAATCACACAACAATATAGGAATCTCGGTGTAGAATATACTCTAAAACAGGTTTTAATTTCGTATGGGAAGGATCACGGCCACTTTCCGCCCATCTCGTTGTCGAATATATTCCAAAACTGGCTTTAATTTCAACTATACTGGATCTACTAACACAAATTTTCAGCACTCTAGGTGTTATAGAACTGACAGTATTCGATAATAGGTTTTAACTTTGTATGTGACATACCATGCCCACTTTTCCAATACCGCCATTTTTGGCACAACTACGCAGGTTTATGCTAGATGCACTCACACAAAAGTTCAGCATTGTAGCTGTAATAGAACTGAATATATTCGATAATACTTTTTAACATCGTATGGGAGGTGCCACACCCACCTTCCCAATACCGCCCATTTTTGGCACAACTATGCACATTGATGCTAGATGCACTTACACACAATTTCAGCATTCTAGGTGTCGTAGAACTAATAATAGAACGATAATAGATTTTAAGTTCGTGTGGGAGGTGCCACGCCCACTTTTACAATACCACCCATTTTTGGCACAACTGTGCAGACTAACAATTAGTGAACTTTCACAAAAATTCAAGGCTCTAGCTGCAACAGTACTCGGAACATGCTAATTTATAAAAAAACGAATAAATCCCCAATTTGTGTGGGAGGTGCCACGCCCACTGAAGATATCAGAAATGTATATAGCATATTTTCACCAGTTTCACCGGTTCAGCATGAACATACTGTGAAAATTTCAGGAAGATCGGTCCAGTAGTTTAGGCTGCTATAAAGAACAAACAAACCCACAAACGTACAAACACAGATTCATTTTTATATATAAAGGGTGTTTTTTATTGAGGTATAGAACTTCGAATTGAAATAAAACACAAGAAAATCGTTTTAATGTCCATCAATTTGGCTTTATTGGAAGGATAATTTTATGCCATTAATGTTTAAATATGATTTCGGGCATGTGGCCGCCGCGGCTGGCTCGAATATAGCCAATTCTACAGGTCCAATTTTCAACCACGCCACGAATGTTGGCTTCCAAGTCCCCTAACGTTTCTGGTTTGTTGGCGTAGACGAGCGACTTCACATATCCCCAAAGAAAATAATCCAATGGTGTCAAATCACACGATCTTGGTGGCCAATTGACAGGTCCATTCCGCGAAATTATGCGCTCATCGAATTAATTGCTCTGATGGACGATTATGTCGACCATAAAATGGACGGAGCTTGCGGTGAACTTCGCGAACTGAACCATTACTTTCGAAATAAATTTGCACGATTTGCAAGCGTTGTTCTTTTGTCAACCTGTTCATAATGAAATGGCAAACCAAACTAAATATTAATCACTTGACAGCTGACAAAATGGCCGCCAGTTAAAAAAGTGATGCCAACTTAAAGTTCTATACCCCAATAAAAAACACACTTTAAATATGTTTTTTCGTTGCGGATTTTGAAGATAAGAGGGCATACATAAACGTTATTCTATTTTCGTATCCACAGCTTCCTTGGGCATAATAATTTCGATCGCGAAAGTCATACATATTTAGTTTGTGCTACACAAATTGTTAAATTGAGGCACCAGTCGTCTATTCTAGTCCTTCATAAATGTTGCATTTTCACTCAGCCGTGAAAATATTTATTGTCGGATCCTTGAAAAAAAAGTCTCAAGCTCGTGACGATTGCTTCCAGCAAATTCTCAGAAAATACAATTGTATTATTCTTAGAACATATTTAAGATTGTTACCTGATTGAACCTGAAACTATCAGTCCTCCGAGTGTATATGTAGATCATGATTTCGTCCTAAATTTAAAAATTTCGAAAAACATAATTGAAGGCAATATTAGAAAATACCTAGTTTTTAATAAAATTATAGAAACTTCTAACTGTTATGCAATTTTAAGGATAAACAAAATATTTCCTGTCCCTAAGAGTACGAATGCACAGTACCACTTACGTCCAAAACAATATAACTTTTTATTTACCATCATAAAATGCTGAAATTTGGTATTTTTATATGTGGCATTATTTCTGATTTTTTTAACAAAACAAATAAGTAAGCTTCAGTTGACTATACCGACTTTTATATACCCTAACTCTCAGAGAACAGTTATAAGGAATACAATTTTATGTAGGGCAGCATAATTTGTGTGGAAGGGACTAGGAGGTTCGTGTCACACGATCCCAGCGTCCACATTTATAAAACAATTGTAAAAACATGATCAAACATCAAGTCATGTGGATTGCATGCACCAGTATAGAAGTTATGAGGGATTTAATATTGCCAAGGATAGAGACAATTGACAATTTAATATTGACAAGAAGGGGCGTGACTAAAGCGTAAATATTTTTTTTCCATGCTTTATATAAGGTTACTTTCTATATATGTTTGTGTGCCACAAAATTTGAAATCAATTTTTGAAAGCTTTTTTCTCAACCAATTTTGCTCAAATTTTGCACACTTAATCATTTTCGATGACAATACAAGGAAATGGAAAAATTTGACCAATTGGACAAAGGGGCGTGGTACCTCCCATACAAACCACAAATTAAAAATCTATTATTTCTGCTCCTGATAACGGTATTTGAACAAAATTTGGTACGTCGGTTTGGTGTGGATTTTTTAAGTGCTGCTGCAAATATGGGCGGGATTTTACAAAGGGGCGTGGTACCTCCCATACAAACCACAAATTAAAAATCTATTATTTCTGCTCCTGATAACGGTATTTGAACAAAATTTGGTACGTCGGTTTGGTGTGGATTTTTTAAGTGCTGCTGCAAATATGGGCGGGATTGTACAAAGGGGCGTGGTACCTCCCATACAAACCACAAATTAAAAATCTATTATTTCTGCTCCTGATAACGGTATTTGAACAAAATTTGGTACGTCGGTTTGGTGTGCATTTTTTAAGTGCTGCTGCAAATATGAGCGGGAATGGACATACAAACCACAAATTAAAAATCTATTATTTCTGCTCCTGATAACGCAGTAATTTTTCCTTCTACAAAAGATAACTAAAAAAGAATTTCTAGGCCCAATAGAATTCTGCTTGCATAAAGCATGGATTTGAAAAAAAAATTTTTTTTTGATTTTTAGGTTTAAAGTGCTTATAAAAACATTTTAAATATCAAATTGCAAATGATTTTGACAACCCGTATGGATGTTATATCGCTTTTATTGTATCCAAAGTTTATGCCACTTTGTGTGGGAGGTACCAGAATGTAACCACTAAAAAAGCAAATATCAAACTTCACAGTATTCCGATCATTAGTATAGAAGTTATAAAAGCTTTAATATTACGTATTTAATACACTTAAAGTGATTATAAAAAACATTATCAAATACCAAATTATAGTTGATTCCGATTATCCGTGTGTAAGTTATATGGGTTTTAATCTACCCTAGTGTTCATATTGGATCACTTGGAATTGGGCACGGTGAACAAACAAAAAATACATATTAGATATTTTTGAATTTTTTTTTCATTTTCGTGGGAAATATGGTTAAAATGATTTCCATGAATAAAATTTTTGTTTTTTTTCTGATCTATTTTTGAGCTCGCGATCTATCCAACGGATCCGAAAGAGTTTTTGTTCATGTATTAAGAACCAAATCGCTCTGCAAGTATTGAAAAATCCAAAATTCGCGGGTGAGGATTCTGAAACTTTTCTGACACAAATATTCCCTATGAAGTCAGCAATAATATGCCAAAAACTATGTTTGTATTTTCTAAAGATACTTATCATAATTTTTGACTTTATAGCCAACATTTGTCCTATTTTAGCCTGATAACTAGGGTAAGGGTAATTCCAACAGAAAACGACCCAACATGGATTTCGACCCTCATCGATTTTGATGAAATTTTACACATACATTCTATTAGTGGTTGCGGGTAATATACCGCTTACCGTAGCTCAATGTAGCGCGCGGTTTACGTTCTACAGTGGTCCAAAGTTGGTTGTCTCGGTGTTTTTTTTTGAAGAGATGGCTTCCTTATCGATATCATAATTTTCGTCCGCCTCATCAGATTTTAACGATATTGATATCATCTGAATGATTTTTCCGAATCAGTATGAAAATATGAATGCCCTTTTGGTTCAAGGATTCCAGAAATTAAAAATAATTTTAATCCTTGAATAACCTGAAAAACGTATCTTTAACTTTCTTTATTTTGTTTTGTATTTTAGCTTATGTTATTCTCTACAAAATACCAAAAATTCAGAGTGGGGTGGCCATAGGTTAAGAAATTACGGCTGTTTTACCAAAGCATTTTGTTATTTCAGAAACCTCAAAATTTTTCATTAGAGTGGCTTCGTAATAGAAGTTGTCGATGTTCACGACTAAAATGAATGTTTCACGGGTTCTCCCAAAATATTTCGCTTTTATCATTGCCCGTAAGCTGGACGCGCTCAAAAAATCTATAAAACAGTATTGAGAAAAAAAAACATTAGAAATTAAAATCTTGCCCGAGCCTTATCAAACCATACAAAAAACTTGCAATGTGACCTAGTATAAAGGGCTGATTTTTACGATTTTATTACAATTTTATTGCATTTTTTATAAGATCTGCTAAATTTACACGTTTTTAGAACGACTTGTGTTTTCAGGGGCTCGTTGGAGAGGTATTGATCAATTGCAATTTTCAGAACCTATCCCATCGAGTCATTTGTATCGTAAACACCATCTACTCTTATGCAAAGCTAATTTAAAAAAATTTGAAATTTTGGTCTTTCAATGGATAAACGAAAGGAAGAATATCTGTTAAAAAAGCTTCAAATTTCGTACTTCTGTCTATATATTGTTAATCCTAAACCAATACAGATAGAAACATGAAATTTGAGGTGTTTTTTACAGATATTCTTCTCTTTCATTTAATGCCCATTCTGTGGCACGCAAAAGTACGAAACTAAATTATTAAAACATCTATGTATATCCTTTGATAAATTAATGTCCTCCAATTTCTGCTCCAAATTTATATGACAGATCACAGCCAAATCAGAGAGTAGTTTAGCATTTAAAAATTCATTTTCGAGAAAATGGTGCATAGTCAATTTTAAATATAAGCACTGGATATGTAACAGCATTTTTGGAACAGTGTATCGTCCCTATAATTCTGAAAGGGCTTGTTGAGTAGATCATTTTTGTAGAATAAACTTATTGTCCAGCTGGTCTGAGTTTCTTTTTATAGCGGGTTAAAGTTTTTATTTTTTTGGTCTAAGGGACCATTATGCTAAGCGAAAAAAGTTAATGCCTGAGAGAATTCTTATTATCAGAACTATGTTGTGGAATTTTACGGGGATCATTTTTGTGAACAATCTTAACCCTCTAGCTCATCTCCGTATGTGTTAATTTAGCCCTTTTTTTTCAAAAAAATCAAAACTTTATTACTATACAATACTTATTGATTTGTTTAAGGATTGAAATATTATACAAAAAAATTTGCCGGAAAATTCAGTGGGGGTCACCAAAGACCCCAAAGTTTTACATAAAACTCTTCACGTTTAAATATCAAAATAACACATCAACTAATAGAACAACATTACTATGGTTAAATTCCGTCCGTTTTTTTGGAAGATGGTTCATTTTCGACAAGTTTATTCTACAAAAATGATCTACTCAAGATGACCTTTCAGAATTATAGGGTAAATGCTGGCTATCCTATTGAACTCTTATTTTGCGACTAGTTTTGCGATATATCTCCTCCGGCTTATTTCAGGATATGCAAGTTTATAGCAATTTCCCGCAATCAAACCACACCATTACATTTCTTCCTACATTTCTCCCTTCTTATATTTCCTTTTTTAGTATTCATATATTTCAGTATTTTTCTATGCAAAAACACATACTGCGGAATAATATCGATTAATTAAATATTTGGGACAAGTTGTTCGAATTATTCGTTATATAATTTAATAGGGTGGATAATCTTCTGCTTATCAACATTTTTTTGACTGAACTTGAAGATATGAACTTGGACGATCTTTGGTTTACCCTGCCACACAATAATCTTGACGATGTCTGTTGGTTGTGACTTAAGACACGCTGCACTTTTGGGGGTACCACTAAAGATTGATGATACGATAATAAGCCAGGAACGATGCAACGATGAATGAATTGTTGTGACACAATAACTTGAAAACTAATTTAATTAGACATAGGATTTTTTACAGAGCATAGACTAGACTTTTTTGGAACTTTTGCATTATTGAGTCCATTTGACGAAAAAGTGGGATTGGTATATTTTAACACAACACCGACGATATGATATTTCCAATTATAATAATTATATTTTTGTAAAATTTGTATTACATTGTTTTCATCCTTTTTGTTCTTCACTTAAAATTTCATTGATCTACAGCTCCCTCTGGCAATTATTTCGTTGAGTAGTTGTTGTTCCTTCATTCACAAACAGTATAATTTCCCCACGTGTATCACATTGTTGTACAATTGCCATAACAAAATATTACAAAAAGTCAACAACTGCAGTTTAAGTCAAATTGCAGCTTATAACCCCAACAAGCCAGAGAAAGAAAGAAAAACAGAACAGACGAACAACCTTAGCTTGAACCTCATGCCACAAATTGTAGCTGCTGCTCCTTCCTCTTTGTTTCGAAGAAAACTGCACATGAAATATAGGTGGACACTGAATATGAAGAAGCTACTCCAAGCCACACACAAGACAGACATGCGGACGGACAAGATACTGACTACTCACAACTTACTGGAGTAAAACCCCCTCCGAGAACCTAAATGAAATACAAACCACTTACAAGACGACGATGGCTGGACAAAAAAGTTTCACCTTTTACGTGGGGAAGAGTGTGTGTGTGTGAGTGAGAGCGAGCGAGCGAGAAATAAAACAAAATGAAAAATTTACCAAAATGGATTTGTAATTTCATGTCATAAATAATTGGTCGCCGCTAAGTTGAATGCAATTGAGCCAAAAAATGAAGAAAAATGCTGTCTGAACGAGGAAGTGTGCCGCAGATGGTGTGGTCGACACGAAAGTGTCCTGCTTTGGGAGGTTTATATGACGAATAGCAGTACCCGCTGTTTCGCACGCGAAAATACCAGTTATTTATTTATTATTTTTATATTTCTCTGTTTTTGGATAGTATTTATTTAATTTTCTTTTGGTGGATATAGATAAATCTAAAATAGTAATTTGGAAACCTATTGGTTCATACACATTCATAGGAATGTGCTTGTCGATGTGCACTATTTTAGCACAACTCCCTTCGCATGTTTAATTTTTTATCATTTTCTATCCAGTTTCGAACAAAAAATTACAACCCTAGAGCCTTTTATAGCATCGATCTCATGTTTCTAGATGCATCCGACCACTTTATAACTTTTTGAACCTCTTTCCCAATAAGTACTCATTTTTACACCATTTTTACCCCTTTTTGTCCCGCGCACTCCTTAAAAGAAAGCATTTCGAAAAAATACTAATTATCTGCACTCCTACGTGGTCAGAAGAGTTTACATACCAAAATTCACGATTTTAGCTGCAATACTTTAGTTGGTACCATTTTTATCCCTTTTTGTGGCGCTCACTCCTTAAAAGTAAAAAATGCATTTATATTGCGCTTCTCTGTGGTGAGAGGAATTTACGTACCAAGTTTCACGATTCTATCTGTAATACTTTAGTTGGTACCATTTTTATCCCTTTTTGTTCCGCTCGCCCGTTAAAAGTACAAAAATTGCTCTTCTATGTGGTGATAGGAATTTACATATCAAATTTCATGATTCTAGCTGTAATACTTTAGTTGATACTATTATACCCACAACCTCCAGGATGGGGGTATACTAACTTTGTCATTCCGTTTGTAACACCTTGAAATATCAACCTCAGACCCTATAAAGTATATATATTCTTGATCGTCATAAAATTCTAAGGCGATCTAACCATGTCCGTCCGTATGTCTGTTGAAAGCGCTTTAGCATCTAAACGAAAAGAGCTAGGACGTCCAAATTTTCCATAAATGTGTCTTAGTGTCGTAGATCGGTTGGCATTACAACGGGACGAAATCGGCCCAAAGGGAAAAATTTTCCCTCACATGGACTAAAAATAGCCATAATAATCCCTAATATTTTAGAGTATTTAAGCATGTTTTTTGAATATTTCTGTTTATATTTGCTTGATATTTGGTATGCGCATTCCCCTTATAGCAAAAACGTGCACCATAAAGTGATTCTTATTTGTAGGGGGTGAAATGGGACAAAAAAGGGATAAAAATGGTACATATTAAACGACAACAGCTAGAAACACGAAATTCGGTGTGTACATTCCTCTAACTGAGTAGAGACATAATATAAAAACATTTTTTCCAAATTCGTACTTTTAAGGGGTAAAATGGGAATAGAGGGATAAAAATGGTACCAACCAAATGGCTGTACCTTGAATAATGAAATTCGGTGTATACATTCCTCTGATTGCATAGGCAAGTAAAATAAACGGATTTTTTAAAATTCGTACTTTTTGGGATTAATCTGAAAAAAAGGGGATAAAAATAGTACCAATCAAATGACCGTAGCTAGAGTCATGAAATTCCGAGTATACATTCCACTGACTGTGTAGACACGGAAAATAAACTGATTTTTCGAAATTCGTACTTTTTGGGGTCAAAATAGAAAAAGGGGATGAAAAAAGTACCAACCAAATGACCGCAGCTAGAGTCGTGAAATTCGGAGTATACATTCCTTTGACTACGTAGACATGAAAAATAAGAGTTTTTTTTTCCAAATTCGTACTTTCAAGGGATACAATGGGTACGGAGGGATAAAAATGGTACCAACCAAACGGCTACACCTGGAATAATTAAATTCGGTGTATACATTCCTCTGATAGCGTAGACACTTAAAATAAACAGATTTTTCGAAATTCGTACTTTTTGGGGTTAAAAAAAGGGGATAAAAATAGTACCAATCAAATGACCGCAGCTAGAGTCAGGAAATTCGGAGTATACATTCCTCTGACTGCGTAGACACGGAAAATAGACAATTTTTTCGAAATTCGTACTTTTTGGGATTAAAATGGAAAAAATAACTGCAGCTAGAGTCATGCAATTCGGAGTATACATTCCTCTGACTGCATAGACACGAAAAATAAACGGTTTTTTCGAAATTCGTACTTTCAGGGGATACAATGGTACAGGGGGGTAAAAATAGTACCAACTAAACGACTACAGCTATAATAATGAAATTCTAATTGCGTAGAAATGTCAAGGGGGTAAAAATGGTACCAACCGAATGGGCGCAGCTGGAATCAAGGAATTCGGTGTATACATTCCTCTGACTGCATAGACACGCAAAATAAAACGTTTTTTTCCAAATTCCTACTTTTTCTTATACGGCAAAAATTTATTTATTACACAGTACGACAGTGGTTGGTACACATGAGAAATGTTAACAGAATATGAAAATAGGCTTAAAATAAAGAAATACGTGTCTCGGCGATTTGCTGTAGCACGTCAGAATTTTGAGAAAATCGATTTCAAAGATTCGAAGGATCGTGGAGGTTCACTTGTAACGTAGTACTATTATAAAAAGTTCTATAAAAACAGAATGGGTGAACCGATTTAAGTGCTTGAGCCAGTTTTGAAAAGGGAATTAAATTTGGATTTGTTTTTATTAAAAAGACATTTTTTTCCGCTAGATGACGCTTTAATTTTCATGTAAAATTAAAAAATATCCAAAAAATGTACGAAATTCATTAAAAATACAATGTTGTTGATTTGAAATCCAATAACTAAAGTAGAATCTTTTTCGCTGGCCGGGAATTGCTTGATTCAGCGATTCGGGGCTCCGAGCCAGATCAAACTAAAAATATTATTATTCAATTTCAACGAGCTTACAGATCGGGGTTTCTGCAATTAGAAAAAATTAAAACAAGTCGTCTGGGATTTGAACCATATGGCGGTCGATTGTTTCGAAGATTGTCATTACTTCTTATCTGCGCCTTAACGTTCTAAGCCAACGACCAACCTTTTTACTTTGTCACTAATTGCAGTCGTCCACGGTCCTTCGAATCTTTAAAATCGATTTTCTCAAAATTCTGACGTGCTACAGCAAAACGCCGAGACACGTATTTCTTTATTTTAAGCCTATTTTCATATTCTGTTAACATTTCTCATGTGTACTCAAAAAAAATTGATTTTGTCGTACTGTGTTATTATTTTTTGTTTTAAGATACCAATGGTTTGATATAATTAAAATATTATATTTATTTATATAATTATTTTTTCAATATTTGTATTTGTTTTGGTTTGGCTATATTACAAAATTTATATTTTCGTGTAATATTACTGCACTTCTACGAAAACCGACAACCTCTTTGGAATGCAATCCATGGTGGAGGGTATATAAAGTTCGGCCCGGCCGAATATAACGCCGTTTTTACTTGTTTTTGTTTTGGTTTGGCTATAATTAAAAAAAATAACATTTTCATTTAATGTTACTTCACTTTTACGAAAATCGATAGCTTCTGTGGAATACAATCCATGGTGGAGGGTATATAAAGTTCGACCCGGCCAAACTTAACGCCCTTTTTGCTCGTTTTTATCTCTTTTTGTCCTGCCCACAAATTTTGAAAAAAACATTTTTGCTGCGCGCCTACGTGGTCGGAGGAATGTAGACGCCGAATTTCACGACTCTAGCTACAATACTTTTGTCCGACGCAACCCTTAAAAGTACACATTTCGAAAATCCAACTGTACTGCTCTTCTACATGGAATTTACACACCATATTTCATGACTATAGCCGCAATACTTAAATTGGTACTATTTGTATCCCTTTTTGTCACGCGCATCTCTTCAAAAATCAAATGTCGAAAAAACAATTTATGTTTGAAGTCTACGTTGTCAGAGAGATGTAGATACTGATTTCCACAAATATAGCTGAATTTCTCAAAATGGTACTATTTTTACCCTTTTTGATTTTTTTCTCCCCTAAAAGTACAAATTTCGAAAAAGCCCTATTTGTTGCTCGTCTGCGTGGTCATTGCTAGGAACACACCGAATTGCATGTTTCTAGGTACTGCTGTTTAGCGAGGACAAAGGTTCGATGCGTATCCTTTTTTTGTACCACTTTTACCCCATAAAAGTACGAATTTCGTAAAGTCCTTTCTTAGTTCGCGTCTCCGCCATAATTGCCACTCCTATTGTTAGTTAGCTATTATCTTTTTGGCAACAGTGATTTAAACAGCTGACGCACGTTTCGTGTTTTGTTTCACTGTCAAACATCTTCAGTTTGGTCTATAATTTAACCATGAATCGTCTTACAAACGAACAACGCTTGCAAATTATTGAATTTTATTATTAAAATGCGTGCTCTGTTAAGAAAGTTCATCGCGCGCTTCTTCCATTTTATGGTCACTTTAATCGACGCACTGAAGCGGATATTCGGGCTATTGTGACTAAATTTCGCACCAAATTTACATTGTTGGACATTAAACCATTACATTAAACCTTACGTACAATGCGAACTGAAGAAAATATCGCAGCTGTATCGGCCAGTGTTAATGATGACCATCAATTATCGATTCGTTGCCGTTCGCAGCAATTGGGCCTCTGTTACTCAAAAACGTGGAAATGCCAAAATTGGTCTAAGCGGATGGACTATTTGAGGCGCAGTCAAGGTCAACATTTGCATGAAATAATCTTCAAACATTAAATTATATGGACCGTACTATCGATTCAAATTAAGATTTCTTGCATTTTTCTGAATTTTGTCTGTTTTTTTTTTGAAAAACCTTTATTTATGAAAATTGTGTGAGAGAAATTTCAGCTCTATTTATTTCATTGCCTCTGTGACTTTGTAACAAACGCTTAGTCCAACATATAATACCTGATATCTTTGGAACAAACTACTTAAAGGTGCACATGCTACAAAAATAAAAATAAAAAAACGCAAAGAAAGAGCTCAAGGAAGTGGTTTCAACATCTTTGTCTTGGCCAAAAATAAAAAAAGCGAACTCGGAAATTTTTGCAGAAGGGCTTAAACAGCAACTGAGCAAAAGCTGAAATTACACTAAATGCTGATTAAGTATACATTTATCACAGGACAGACGGACGGACGAACGAATGCTGCGGCGGACCCATGGATGGATGGATGGATACCCACACGGACTATAACATTTCTCGCTCTCTCCATCCTTTGGCAAATTGTATATGCAACGAGTATGATGTACTCTGTTGTTGGAAGTGGTAGTGGTGGTGTGGCATCCTCCATATGCCTCGTATTTTAAATTTAATTTCTTGGTAGCATTTCTTTTTAGCGTTTTTGTTTTATGTTGTTGTTGCTGCTGGTATGATTACAAAGGACGTTTTAATTGGCATGTTAAAATATAATTCTTACAACAAAAAATTCAACTTTATGTGTTGCTGGCTGGGGCTACTCTCGTCCATCCATATACGCCGGAGTAATATATGGTTATAAAGTGCTGACTTTATAATTGCTAACCTTACCAACAACAACAACATCAGTAGCAAGACGACTTAAAGAGTGTGTTTGTGTGTGTGTGAGAGAGAGAGGGATTTATATCGTTGAGGTATTTTTTGTTTTCAAACGGCAATTAGTTGTTTGTTATAAGTCATTAGAAACAAATCGTGATTTACTTTAATTGCGCTGCCGAGCCATCAAATGAAGTCTTAGATGGCCAACCATTGGCCTGCGGGCAATTGTCTCCCTTTGTCCGTAATTTAGACTTCATCCAAAAAGAAAATGTTTTCTAACGCCCAAGGCCAAATTACTACATTTTCGAATGGTTCTGAGGAAACTTCGCTTTATGTAAAGAATAATAAAAGTTGACGAACATTTATATGGGACTAGCAGGAACCCCTCTTACCAATTTGGTTAGATGTGGTTCCAAAATGAATTACAATACAAAGTAATTTAATTATTCTAATTTTGGGTCCAGGGATTGAGCAGCGGTGACTAAGACCATTGTAGCTAGTTATTGCAGCGACAGACCAGAGCCTCTGGTGGGAATCGAACCCACAACCCCCACGCTGATAGCATATATAAGTTTATATACAAATAAGGTAGAATTTGTGGTATTTTGTGTGTGTATTAACCATTAATTTCGTAAAATTCATTTTTTATATCGCGTCTACGTTATCACATCGTAGTAAACAATGAATTTCAGTACTTTATGTGAAGAATATCGCTTGATACAATTTTAACCGCTTTTGAGCAGAACACATATTTCGAAAATCAATTTTCGTAAATTCAATCTACAAAGTAAGAAAGTATATTCATAAATGATTCCAAATCATATTGCCTAAAAAATAACAATATTGCGGTATCATTTTCGTATTGCGGAAGTAAGCTCAAATGGAGAAATTTGCTGGTGAGGACGATACTCCAACAATACAAAAGTAATACTTATGGATGATAAATAGGCGAAAATCTAAAAAGATTTCCCTTCTTCCATGTTTTCTGGTGATGAGCGGGATTGCTTGCTCAAGACCAAGCTAATTTATTTGCTAATTTCTTTAGTTCCAATTTTGAATCGGGTTCACAATTAGGGTTTGGGTCCGGGAATTCCCGAATCGTATTTCCCAGGAATACGGGAAATATTAAATAATTATTTTATTGATTATTTTGAGCATTAATTTACATTTACTATATAAATTAGAAATTTTAGATATATTTCAAATTCATATATTACATTACTGACAATAATAATGGGTATTTGTTTATTACTATAAACAGAACATTTTAAATTCGCTAATTACCAATTTTTTGCGAAACACAGCTAGGGGAATACAAACTTTTTATGAGTACATTTGCAAGATATTTATTGTGAAACAAAAATATCATACCGACAATACTATGGCTGACATAATGTCAAACCCTCGTGCTGGTTATACTTTAAATTTCTTGTTTTCCTAGAAGAATCGAAAAAATAAAAGGGTAAAATCTTCTTACTTTACATATGGAACCAGTAAGAAATTGTTAAAAATTCGGATACATTTAAAAATGTTCACCTGGAAACTTTCAAGAGATGTAGAAATATATCCTAAGGTATATTTAAATAACCCTTTGTAAGAACTAATTATTTATTTAATATTAATTTATTTATATTACTTTTACATTTTAGAATATTTTACTTTGTTTCTGTAATTTTTTATATGAATCTTCTAAATAAATTACGTCATAACATTATCCGAGTTATTTGTTTCCTTAATCATTTTTAAATTTTGAATCTAGTATAGTCACATGTGACTGCGATTTAAATGTCCAATTTTATGACGCCTTTAATTCTGACGATTAGTCTAGATTAAAATATTTGTAAAATGAAAAATAACACTGTGCAACATTTTTGAAGTCATTATATAATATATATAACCATATATATAACCATATACGGACACCGCTACATGATAAAAGACAAAAAAAAGACCCGTGTTTTTTCCCCCAAAGTCATGCACTTTTTTTATGGGCCCCCAAAGATTTGAGGCCTCGGTGTAATTTTTGGAAAAAAGTGATCATATTCTCAGGCTCATATCTTGCAAACCGTTCGGAATTTTGATTTACTCTCTGAGGCAAAGTTCTAGCTCTTGTCATAAAGAACAAAAATTGTGAACATATAAAATCAAAAAAACTTCATCTTCAAGGTCAAAATCGACTTTGTTGTTGTTTGTTGAATGGTATCGATGATGTCGTGTGGGTAAGAAATACTGGAATAAACAATTTTTCACTTTTGCGGCTACCTAAGCGCTACCTAAACGGTGTTAAGAATAATTCCTAGGAAGTTCATATGTTCTAGAAAGTTGTTTATTGAGATCTTAGGTACATTTTTGTAGTTGATTGTTTCCCTGAATTTTCAACGGTTTGCTACCTATGGACCTGAACAGGGGAAAAAAGGTTAAAAAAATCGAATTTTTTTAAGTTTTTTGCGATTTTGACCTTGAAGATGAAGTTTTTTTGATTTTATATGTTCACAATTTTTGTTCTTTATGACAAGAGCTAGAACTTTGCCTCAGAGAGTAAATCAAAATTGCAAGATATAAGCCTGAGAATATGATCACTTTTTTCCAAAAATTACACCGAGGCCTCAAATCTCTGGGGGCCCATAAAAAAAAGTGCATGACTTTGGGAAAAAAAAAACACGGGTCTTTTTTTTTTGGTCCTTTATCATGTAACGGTGTCCGTATATGGTTATTTTTTTTCGTGTTGCACTGTGTAATCTGTAAAATATTTTGACAAAAACATTCGTCTAATTTGTAAATACTGATATATTACAAATTTTTGGTTTATTACTACAATAATATTTATTTATTTTTAGATTATTATTATAATATAATTGTCCTTCTCGATCACTTACAATTAAGAGTCTTGATAAGGTGGCAACATTTTTATCCATTGTTTTTTTTTGTCTTAAATTAATCAACAAGAAAAATCTGGCAGCAACATTATGAGAGTAGTAAATTTCATACAAAAATTAGCTAGTAAACCCAACCGAACGGGCCTATAGTTTAATAATCAGACATACCTAAAATAAATTATTTTTCCAGGGAATTCCCGGGAATGAAACATTCCATTCCCGTTTTCCCGGGAAATGAAAAAAGTCCGGGAAACCCCAAACCCTATTCACAATTGATGGATTTCGCTCTTTTGGACTATATTACTGCAGTCTCAGTTTTAACTTTTTTTAATATTTCTGAGAGTGCTATTAGATCTAGTTTATCTGATATTAATGAATCTGCAAGGTTAGCTACTGATGGTATTTCAGCTTTATTTCTGAAAAAATGTTCATCTTCTGTCAGCTTCCCATTGCAGTATATCATTAATTATTCTTTAAATATTGGCTTCTTTTTAGATTGCTGGAAAATGTCCGCTATTACTCCAATACATAAATCTGGTCCTAAGGCGAACATTTGCAATTATAGGCCAATTTCTAAATTAGCCAATGTTGCCAAGTTATTTGAACACTTGGTCTATGATAAGTTATTCTCTTTTGCTTGCCGATTTTTATCTGAATCTCAACATGGATTTATGAAAAATCGGTCAACTGCATCTAATCTATTAGTTTTTACTAATTACTGGTCCCCAAGTCGATACAATTTACTTCGATTTTTGTAAAGCGTTTGACAAGGTTCCGCATAATATACTTCTCTTGAAGTTAGCTAAAATTGGGTTTCCACCTGCCCTGGTCAAGTGGTATAAGTCATATTTAAGTGAGACATATTTAAGAAAGACGTTGTTTTGTGGCTATTGATAATGCGATATCGGATATATATCTAGTCACGTCGGGTATTCCTCAAGGGAGTATATTGGGTCCCCTTCTTTTTATCATTTTTATTAATGATACAAGTTCTTGCTTCAAGTATTCTAATTATCTAATTTATGGGGATGACATTAAACTGTTTTCTAAAATTTCTCTTCCTATTGATTCTATCCAAATTCAGGAAGATATTAATCGCTTGGCGGCTTGGTCTGAATTGAATCATTTACCATTAAACTTTGCGAAATGTTTTCATCTCCCGTTTGGTAGGCGTTCGAATTTGTTAAATACAAGTTATTGTATTAAAAATCATGTTGTGCAGAAGGTTAGTAGTATCTATGACTTAGGAGTTGTTTTCGATTCTAAATTGGATTTCAATTTGCATATTGATTTCATAATGCATAAAGCTTATACTGTGCTAGCGTTTATAAGAAGAAATAGTAAAGAATTCTCTAATCCCTATACTCGTAAATTGTTGTATACAACATTTGTCAGGTCTAAATTAGAATATGGTTCTATGGTGTGGAACCCGTGTTATGATATTTACTGTAATCGCATTGAGAAGAAAAAATTTATTAAATTTGCTTTAGTTTCTGTGCCATTTGTCAATCCCGTACCGACGTATGAAGCTATGTGTCGACTAATTCATTTGGAGTCTTTATCAAGTCGTAGAGCAAGGAGCTCAATTTTATTTTCTGTATAAACTAGTTTATGGTCTTATCGATTGTCCTTTTTAGCTTAGTCTTATTTGTTTTAATGTTCCATCTAGATGTCTAAGGCATAATGCATTTTTGAATATTCCTTTTCATAGAACTAAATATGCTTCTTTTGAGCCTATTCTGAGGTCCATGAAGGAATATAATAACTTAATAATTAAGCTTGATATAGATTTGTCATATAATTTAAATAGATTTAAGGAAACTCTAGATTTAATTTACTTTTAAGATTGGCTTGTCTGTAAGGATTGTTACTCAATATCTCCTGGAAGATAAAAATGGGATATTGTCAGATATTGAACTAATACTTGTTGGGTGTTATTTGGGACAGAAGACTCTGTCGCTAATGTTGTGGAATGAATGCTCTCCGTCTTTTTACTTGATTGTTCATTCCCTCCACTAGGGTATTATGTCTTTATGCATTTGTTTGTAACATCCAAAAGGAAGCGAGATAGACTTATTGTTAAGTAAAATTAAATTTAGTAATGCCGGGCCGTCCATGTTCGTCTATCCATCTATTCTTGTAATCAAAGTACAAATCGCAATTTTTGTCTGAACCTTACAAATGAAGTTTTAAGGGTCTAGGATGAATGCTATTTAATTTGAAGCAAATCGGTTCAGATTTAGATATAGTCCCCATACAAATGTCGCTCCCGAATTGACTTTTTCTGCTCTAGAAACAAATCTGCCATAACTGCTTATATTTCACCTGAAACATATCTGGTGAAAATGGGTAAATCGGTTCAGATTTATATATAGCTTCCTTACAAATGTCACTCCCGATTTGAATATTGCTGTTCTAGAAACCGTATAATTTAACCGATTTTGATCAAATTTGGCACAACAACTTATATTTTAACTAGAAAAATCTGTGGTATAAACGTGTCAAATCGCTTCAGATTTAATTATAGCCACCATACAAATTTCACTCCCAATTTGACTTTTTCCGCTCTAAAAAACGTATATTTTAACAGATTTTCTTCAAAGTTGGCACAACAACTTATATTTTAACAAGTAAAAACGGCGTTAAGTTCGGCCGGGCCGAACTTTATATACCCTCCACCATGAATTGCATTCCACAGAGGATGTTGATTATCGTAAAAGTGCAGTAATATTACAGAAAAATATAATTTTTTTTTATATAGCCAAATCAAAACAAAAACAAATATTAAAAGAAATAATTTTATAAATAAATATAATATTTTTATTATTTCAAACCGCGCGTATAAGGCAAGGCTACCAATACGTCAATTCCAAAAAAATATTCTTATATTTATATTTTCAAAAAGCTTAAATAACATAAATATTGGTACAGTTGGTTGTATTCCCATTCTATTTTAATTACAAAAGTAAAAAATTTTGAAAATCCATTATCAGACGTACATAGTGCAAAATAACCTAACTTCATGATTCAACCAATTTTTGCCGTAAAAGAAAAAGTACGAATTTGGAAAAAACTTTTTATTTTGCGTGTGTGTTTACGTGTCATGCGGTTATTTGGTTGGTACCATTTTTACCCCCTTAAGAGTACGACTATCTAAAATCTCTTTATTTGACGTTTCTACCCAATTAGAATTTCATCATTCTAGCTGTAGTCGTTTAGTTGGTACTATTTGTATCCCTCTGTACCATTGTATCCCTTGAAAGTGCGAATTTCGAAAAGTCCGTTTATTTTCCGTGTCAACGCAGTCAGAGGAATGTATACTCCGAATTTCATGACTCTAGCTGCCGTCATTTGGTTGGTACTATTTGTACCCCCTTTTTCATTTTAACCCCAAAAAGTACAAATTTCGAAAAAGCCGTTTATTTTCCGTGTCTACGCAGTCAGAGGAATGCGCATACCAAATATCAAGCAAATATAATCAGACAAATTCAAAAAACATGCTTAAAAACGCTAAAATATTAGGGATTTTTATGGGTATTTTTAGTCCTTGTGAGGGAAAAATGTTTCCCTTTGGGCCGATTTGGCCCCGTTTCAATCCCAAACGATCTACGACTATAAGACGCATTTATGGAAAATTTGAACGTTCTAGCTCCTTTCGTTTAGATGCTTTCAACATACGGACAGGCGGACATGGCTAGATCGTCTTAGAATTTTATGACGATCAAAAATATATATACTTTATAGGGTAAATCGGTTCAGATTAATGACGCTCTGATTTGACTTTTTCTGCTCCTGGAAACATACATTGTGAAAGTAGGTATCGGTCCATGATATAGGACTTATGTCAAAATCTTCACCGAATTGAATTGTAATGGTGTAGAAAGTGAAATAATATAGTCGGCCCCGCCCGAATTGAGTCTTTCCTTACTTGTTTTTTGATTTTCTATTATATTTTTCCATATATATTTTTCAAATAAACATTTTCCTTCTTTAGTTATTAAAAAATGAAATATTTTTTCCTATTTTTATGGGGTTTTTGTGCCGACATTACATTTACCTTTTGTTGTACTTATAAACAAAATGATAGTACAAATATTAAAGTTACGTTCGATGGAAAATGGAATGAAAAATGGATGGAAAAAAATATCCATATCAATTATCCAAATTAATGTTAAGAACTTCGACACAATTCTTATTTTTTGGTATAGGTTAATCCGCTGTCAGAGTAGTTTTGTTTGTGTTATATATATTTTTATATATATTTGTTCATTTATCTGTGTCAGTTTTCTCCTTTACTCAGGAGAATATCTTCTATTATAATTTCTGTCGGTATATCTATGCAAAAACTTTATATTTGGTTCAAGCTTTTTATATAGAAATAATTGTACCAAAGTAAAAAATACTTACTTGCAAAGGATGTGTTTCCAACAATTATTTTTCAAGGGCTGTTTTCTGTTCTATTAAAGCAATGCACACTGGTCCCAAATCCATTTTTTATGGCATAAAGTCGAAAAATAAACATACAGTCTTGTAATTTTGCAAATTTGCTAGACATATCATACGCATAAAATAAAAATAAAATTGGGCCGATCGGACCACGCCCACTACCACCTCCCATATAAACTCAATATATAACCAACATAATTATCACCCTGTATTGGTACTGGGTGACCAAAAACAATTTTTTTTTTAAATGTGTACAAAAAGGTGAATGATGTTGTATACCATTTTAAAGGTACTTTCAATACCTTTTAAATAAAATATTGATGGGTCTCGTACACAAAACTAATTCAGAGGTATAACCATATATATGTCTATGGCTAATAGAAAACTGTGCTAAAATAAAATGAATATTTTTGGAGTTTGCCGAAAAATGCTGACGAGATATTAATTCCACCATAATCTACAACCTCAGACGAACACTATCACATTTACACTTTGAGTCAAGTTGAGTCAGACATATAACTTTTGGTCCACGACATTTATAGATTATGCTCTCTCAAATCACAATATTACACTACCTATGAATACTTACAAGACCACAATACTTGGTCCACTTGGTCACTTTTGGTCCACGACATTTATAGATTATGTTCTCTACACATCACAAAATTACAATACCTATGGATACTTACAAGACCACCATAATCATAAAATATTAAATATAATTTTTCAACTACTAACTCTATCCGTTAATTTTCATAATATAGTCACTTTATTATTTTCTTTTTAAGTCTTGATTTTAATTAATTTGTAAAACTGCTTTATATCAAAATTAATCCCACTTTTTTTGAACCGCAAAGTTTAAGTACCATTCAGGCTTGTGGTGTTGCCACCTAATTTTCTCCAGTATATTTTCTTGATTGCTTGGAGTGTTGCCATAAAGAAAATATATACACATTTACCATGGTCAAATTTGTGAAATGATATTCTGTTTTTTAATTTTGTATTTATAGTACCAATATGGTATATATTCAGGTTGAATTTCCGCCGTTAATAATTAATTATGATTTTTTGCAGATTCCGCTGTTGTCATTAAAACTGGACCATTCCATTACACAGAAACGTTTTATCATTTCAGTGTAGTATGAAGTTGGTTAAGATCACAGGTGAGCTAAAAATTAAAAAATATAAGTTTTTTCAGCAGATGACCGTGCATTTATCAAAATGTTCGATATAGAATCGCTTAATGAATAAACTTAGATATTTCTATAAATTAAATATGACATTTTGCTATAGCATTAATTTATTGAAAACAATAATATCTTCAAATTTAGAAAGTCAACCATCAGGATGAAAATGGGAAATGAGCGAGGAAACTCCTTTATTATTTAAAATTATTTTTCAACAATGGAAAACGATTTTTGTCTCAATGTATTGCTGACATCTATCACAATGAATTTTATAAACGCTACATCGTACGCTGGAACTTTTCTCATCTAAAAGTTTTTGTAATATAGGGTAGTATTTGTAGAATTTAGTCGCATTATTAAGCTTTTTTGTACTTAAATGTTTTAAATAATGTATATAATCAATGTATACAGAACAGCCCCGGTTCGATACTCGCTTCGGTCAACCATTTATATTTTGTATGGTATTCAATGTGAATTTCTTTATCGAGTGAATATGAAAACAATTTTCAATTAACAAATTTCTATATTGATTCTTTGAACTTCGTTATCACACCATTTTTGAATAATATTTCACTTTAATTCGTCAGTTTTTTAGTTGAAACCAGATTTTATTTTTTTTCCTCTCTAAAAGTAATTTTTATACCATTTTGCCATTTATCCCTTTTAGTCGCACTACCCGCATAAAAGTACAAATTTCGAAAAATCCGATTTTCGATTCGGTCTGTACATTCTCGATTCACGATTCTAGCCACAAACTTTACTTAGTACAATGTTCGTCTCTCACCCGATCAACCCAATTCTTCAGTACAGGGCCCAAAGATGCCTCCAACCTAAAATCCACACCAAACAGTGACTCGTTGTGGATGCAGGCTTCGCAATAGTTACGTGTGGGTTCTCTGAACCCCATATGCGGCATATTGATATAGCCTCCGAGAAGAAAATGAGATTCACGAAGGCTAAACAGAAAGCCGATCTCTTCTCGAACATTTTTCCACGAAATTTCTTACAGTTTGCCTTAAAGACTCACTTCTACTCAGTAAGTTTTTAATATTTCCCAAATTTGTTCGAGCGTATAGCGTCCCATTTTACAAATGTCAGACATAAACCTGAAAATAAAAATGAATGTTATTCTAACTTTCAAAGTCAAAGTAATCGGTAGATAAAATTTTGAATTGGTAAAATTTTTTACCACTTTCTTTCATAAATATACAAATTTTAAAAATCACTTTTTGTCGCGTATCTGCTTGGTAAGAGATGGCACACTCACTAGTTCATGTCCTTTTTGCCCCATTTTACACACTTTTAGGGTGTAAAATCGAAAAGTCCTGCCCTAGCGTTTATAGTTCTTCAATTTACATTTTGGTCAAAGTCTCGATTATGTTATCTATTTTATTCTCTTGCTTTGATATAACCCGGACAGACCTATGTCCGTTTTGTGTTCGATTTATGACCCAGAATTATTTAATTTTTTTCGTAAGTGTTATTTTCAGATTAGTTTTTGTTTTGTAATTTAGACTGGTGTTTATGTTGGTCAGATCTGACTGTTGTAATGAACTTTCTCCCATTATAGTTAATAATAATATACAAAACATATCTATAGACTAAAGAATTTATTTATTATTTATTGTTAACTCAACTGCATACGTTTACAAGTACTCGTTTGTGTATATTCCTGTTGTTGTGTTTTTTTTTCTCTTTCACTCTGCTTTATGTCCTTGCAAAAATTCCCACTATCACTGTCATATGTGAACAGACACCATGACACCGACACACTATCAACAGCACGAGCACCAGCACAGCCAGATATCAGTTCCTGCATAAAGTCAAATAAATGTCTCTTTTAAGTTTGAAACGTTAAAACATAATCAGGGCCAGAGCTCGTGTCTTCCATGCCACCATCCTTTCTTTACATCTTTTTTGGAGAGTTGTTGTCGTTGTGCATGTTGTAGCTGCAGTTGTTGTATTCTTTTTTTTTTGTTGCCCCAGCTCTCCAGCTCGTTGAGCTTTCTTCATATTCTTTCACTTCAGAGAGCCTGCATAAATGACACTCATGAAACTCATAATGTTGCCAGAAGCAGTGGTAGCAAGAGCAGCAGTAGCGGCAGCAGTTGCTGTTGTCGTATAAGGAACTTTGGAGTATATGATGTTTTTGTGTTGGCCATAATCTCTGCTAGAAAACTGCTGGTTTTATATTTGTTGTAATGTTGTACATACATATATGTATGCTTTTTTAGATTGCGATTGTTCAGAGAGAGACCCAGTGAACATTGTGTGAAAGACAAAAATATCTATTTCTCTGGGTAATAATTGAATCCCTCAATAGGAATAGAAAATGTATTAACATAACAAAATAAATCGACACAAAAACGGTTATATAAAATAAATTATAGAAATATATTTTATATATATATTTTTAATTTTTGGTCTTCAAGGGACCATTCCTATCCCATGATGATCCAATCCTGAAATTTTGACAGGTTTTATAGAAAATTATGCATGCGGACAATAATACTACTTCTTAAATTTCTGAATCTATTTCGAGAAACACATTAAATAGCCAACTTGACGAATCATAAAATAGTGCCAAAATTGTAACGCCAAAAATTCGCAGCAAAGTATCACCTTGTGTACAGGTTGGCCAAAAATAAAAATTTGTGAAAGTTTAAGGTGCAGATGCTTTGTTCGCACTACGTTTTTAATAAAATTCTAACACTGTTTTAATATTGAATTAATTATACGTCTTTGCAGATCTGACTTTGTCTGTCAGATACAGGAAAATATACAAGAATATAGAAAAAATATATAAAAAGGCATATCTCAATTTTTTCAATAAAATAAACATCGATATACCTTTAATTTTTTAATTTTTAATTTCTGTTAGAAAGGATTTGTGTCAGATGGTCGCTTTCCAATTGTCGTTTTATTGAATAGATATTTTGAATCCAAAACTTTTGCTGGGCTATGTGAGTATATGTGTGGAAACGTTTCAGTATCAGTGTTGTCATTTGCACACTTGCATACTTTAAAAAAGGAGTAAAAGAAAAACTCAGCTGTCATATTTTTTTATTTCATTTTATATTCCCATGCATAGATATACATTAGAGTGGAACAAGGAAAATAATGGCGTTTAATATGATCATATTTGGCTTATGAGTTTACAAAACTCATACAAAAAATTGCAGCATGGAATAATTCGTCAACGATCCACGATAATTCTAATAATTTAATTTTTTATACAATATAATTTTTTCACCACATCTATATAAAGTTGCAATATGCTACTAAAATTTACCGAAGGGCTATGTATAAACTCGAGAATTATACTAGCATTTTTTATGGATACATTTTTAATTATTTTAAATAATAATTTTGCGGCGAAAGACCTTTTGCTCAGACATTTTTTTCACTTTTTCTCTTAATGCACCAAAAAATTAAAACTTTGACCTAATGTAAAAAAAACTCCAGACCCGGGGCTTTAACTTTCGTTTATTTTTTTATTTATTTGCATTTTTTCAAGTTCGTACTTTGAAGGGGTAAATTGGAAAAGGCTACACCTAGAGTAATGAAATTCGGTATATATATTTTTCTGATTGCATAGACACTTAAAATAAAGGGATTCTTCGAAATTCGAAATTAAAATAAAAAAGATTTTCGAAATTCTTTAAGTTGGCCGGGCCGAACTTTATATACCCTCCACCATAGATTGCGTTCCACAGAGGCTGTCGATTTTCGTTGAAACCAAAACAATTACAAATATTGAAAAAATAATTTTATAAATAAATATATTATTTGATTTGAACTGGGATATTGTCCTGGCTTCTATATTTAATAGAACGCAAATTTATTTACAAATGGCATGGTGATATTTATTACATGACTGCAGACTACCACGATCATGATTTCGACCATGTCAAAAGTCTTTTCAAGTGGCTTCGCAGCGACTTTTCAACATCAAACCAGGCCTCTATAAGGAGATGATTCTCACAAACGAACGAGAAGCACAACTCACTTGCCGAATTTGCGTTTAAAAATCGCACCAAGTAATAAAGCACACATGCCATCTTACAAGCATCTCATTGAGTTGCATATGTAAGTATGTGTATATGCAGGTATAGTTACCCAGCAATACTTGTGCCGTGCCAACGCTCATTTGTTTTAGTTTTTTCGTTTGCATTTTTTGGTCTGTAATCAATATATGATTAGAACTGGGATATTGTCCTGGCTCAAGACCATTTTGCTTCTATATTTAATAGAACTGATTACAGACCAAAAAAGAAATGCAAACGAAAAAACTAAAATAAATATAATATTTTTATTATTTCAAACCACGCTTATAAGGCAAGATCACCGATACGTTTATTCAAAAAATAAATATTCTTATATTTATATTTTCAAAAAAGCTTAAATAACTTAAATATTGGTAGATAGTGGGTGCTACAGTTGGTTGTATTTCCTTTTTATTTCAATTCAAAAAATACAAATGTTGAAAATCCATTATCTCACGTACATAGTACAAAATAACCTAATTCAACCAATTTTTGCCGTAAAAGTAAAAAGTACCAATTTGGAAAAATATTTATATTTTGCGTGTCCACCAGAATCATGTACTTCGATGTATGCATTCCTCTGACTATGTAGTCAGGCAAAATATAAAGATGTTTGTCAAATTCGTACTATATTTTTTATTTTTACGGCAAAAATGGAAAAAGTGATAAAACTGTTAGCGAGCCAATGGCTAGAATCATGAAGTTAGGTTATCTTGCACTGTGTACCACCCAATACTTTATATGTAATTTTTGAACTGACTTGAAGTATTCTTCCGATACATATAGTATAGACATATTGGTAATCCTTACAAGCTTGGTTTGAAATATTATATATATTTTTATATTATATATTTTTTAATATTTGTATTTTTAATATTAATATTTGTAATCGCGGTTTTCGGAAAACCTGGGCTTTTAAGTCAGTCTCAATATTACCCGGTGCCAGGTCACAATATGACTATAATAAAAAACTTTTTATATTATCACAAGCCTCACACAACGTTTTTCATTAGGGGACACTAATTAACTAAATATACTTCGCACCAAGCAAAGCTCAGAGTCTAGATTTCGTAAGCATTTCTTATGGACATATAAGAATACATATATGTATATGCGAACGAAACGCAGCCAGATTACCTGTTGACCCTGACACCAAACAACATTTTTATTTTGAGATTTCAAAAGGTGTCCTAAACAGTTGTACATATTTGCTGTATGTACTATTAGACTGAAGACTATCATACATATATGTACCAGTTCCTCACATTAAAAAAATCGTTGGCCCCCTGTATTTTTAAAGACGAAACTATAGAGCTACTTATGTTTTTTAACGAAAATTAGCTGTCTTGTTAAAAATAACGTAATAAAAACTTTGCTGGCTGCCTGAATACAACTATACATAATAATTCGCAAATATATATGGTGATATTCTTCACATAAATATGTTAATACCTTTCGAGAGCTCTATCAGATAATCGATTTCACCTATGCGCACTTTTAAACACATGTTTTTAATTTTCCTAAACTTGTTTTTTGACGTATTAACTGTTTGGAAAAATGCACGGCATTGTCATCTTGTGAACACCATCATTGTAAAGGTTAAAGTTGTACATGGTTCTACTTTCTGAAGAGATAGCTTTGATAATGGGAAAATTAGATGTTGGAAAGAAGTAGTGATGCGGTTGGATAACCCTTTGAAAGTACATTTAAACTAAAACTCTAAAAATTATAACTAAAAATCTCGCCAATTAATTTTTGGCCACGGACGAAAATCTTCAGAAAGGAACTTTGGAGTCAATTTCGCAGATTTCTATGCGTTGAATTCAATTATGATATCAAAGTTGTGCTATCAATATTTTATCCGATCAATATCAAAGAAAGAAAAACAAAATCTACATTGGGTAAAAATCTTTTGAAATTGCCCTATAATGAACATTTTCCCCAATTTTCGTTGTTTTAAGAAAACCCCGGTCCGCCGATAAAAAAACACGGTTATCGAAAAACCCGGCATTACAGAAAATCTGGGTTTGTGGTTACTCTAGATTTAAACATTGCAAACAGTCTCCTAAACTTTGAAAAAAAAAAATTTATTGCCACAAAAAAATATAGAATTACATATTCTTTTTGAAGAATTTTTCATCAAAGGAAACGAGAGAGTTTAATATACAGATCGTCTTAGAATCACATTCTGATTCGATTTATCAATGCCTGTCCATCTATTCTTGTAATCAAAACACAGGTCCCAATTATTGCCCGATCTTAACAATATTAGACACAAGTACGTTCTACGTGCCCAGGACGAACGCTACAGAACCTTACATTTCAACAAGAAACATCTATGTTGAAATCGAATCAGTTCAGATTTTGATATACCTCCCATATAAATTTCGATCCCGATTTGGCTTTTTACGTTCTAGAAACCACGAATTTTAACCAATGTTCTTCAAATTGGGAAAACACATTATTGTTCAACTAGAAAGGTCTTTCAGGATTTAATTTAACCCTCGTACAAATGTTCTTCTTTTTCTCTTAAACACATTCCTTTCCTTTGATCTAATTTGGCATGTCACGTTTTAATTCAACTGGATTGTGTCACATCCGTACCCATAAACAATCGTTCCTTATTTCCCTTTTCTCCGAACTCAATTGTAATGGAATGGAATGTGGAGGGTATCATATTGTCGGTTGCCCGACTTTCATTACTTGTTCTGTATAAGTTGGCGTTTATTTTTCCATTTAAGCGTAAAAAGTTTTTTTTAAACTTTGAAGTTTTTGGTGACACCCACTGACATTTTCCGCCAAATTTTTTCGTAGAACATTTTAATCCTTAAATGTCCTTTTGAATGGACTTCTTTGGTTTTTTTCAAAAAAAAAGTCAAATTGACCCATAAATAGGGGATCTAGATGGTTAAGATCTTTCACAAACATAATCCTCATAAAATTTCACAATATACTTCTGACAATAAGAATTCTCTCAGACATTAAAATGTTGTATTTTTGTCGTTTAAACTTTGATCCACTGTAAAAAGAAACTCAGACCAGCTGGACTATAAGTTTATTCTCCAAAAATGGTCTACTCTACATGCCCTTTCAGAATTTTCAGAAGGCTATTCGCTATTCTGTTCCAAAAATGCTAATGAACAGTGCAATTATTTGAAATTATTTTTTTTTCGTTTGATTTATTTCGGTCTGTAATAAATGTTTGATTTGAACTGGGATATTGTCCTGGCTCAAGACCATTTTGCATTTATATTTTATAGAATGCAAATTTATTTATAAATGGCACAGCTGTATTTATGTAGACATCATTGTTTTATTTGTAATTCATATTTAGAACTAGCTGAACCCCGCCCGCTTCGCCAGGCAAAAAAAACAAATGGTAAAATTAAAATCAGGTTTCATATAGATCTTATCATATTGATATTATCGTGGTTTGTAATACATACGTTCCAATTTTCAGCCTTCTAGCTAAAAACACTTTTTCTACGCACCCGCCACCCACAAAGACACTTTTGCCATGCTCCCACCGCCCACGAATCGAAAATCCAAATTTCGGCATCAAATTGATATTTATTGTGGTCAGTAATATATATGTACCAATTTTCAGCCTACTACCTCTCAAAAACACTTTTGCCACACCCACTCCGCCCACAAAACTAAAATCCAAATTTCGGCATCAAATTTCGGCATCAAATTGATATTTATTGTGGTCAGTAATATATATGTACCAATTTTCAGCCTACTACCTCTCAAAAACACTTTTGCCACACCCACTCCGCCCACAAAACTAAAATCCAAATTTCGGCATCAAATTAATCTTTCTCGTGGTCAGTAATATATACATTCCATTTTTAACCCTTCTAGCTCAAATAACACTATTGCCACGCCCACTCCGCCCACAAAACGAAAATCCAAATTTCGGCATCAAATTGATATTTATTGTGGTCAGTAATATATATGTACCAATTTTCAGCCATCTAGCTCTCAAAAACACTTTTGCCACGCCCACTCCGCCCACAAAATGAAAATCCAAATTTCGGCATCATATTTATCATTCTCGTAGTCAGTAATATATATGTACCAATTTTCAGCCTTCTAGCTCTCAAAAACACTATTGCCACGCCCCCTCCACCCACAGAGCAAATTTTTAAAAATTCTATAACCTATAGTTCCTTCCAGACCTACATCTATCTGTACTGAAAATTTCAACAACATCGGTTCAGCCGTTTACCCGTGATTGCGGAACAAACAAACAGACAGACTTACACTAAGGTTTTATAATATTAATAGGGATCGTACAAATCCTGTTAAAGTCAGTCATCATTAGTTGCATATGTTTTGGCAAACAAAGTACAAACTTTTTAGTTGATTTTATGAATCAGTATTCCCTCAACACATACAAAAATAAATTATTAGGTCTCAGCACAAAATTTTTATTTTTTGTTTCATAATATTATAAGAACTAAAGAAAATATACAGTGCAATAAGTTTGTGGTTTCGAAGTAGACTTAACCTAAAACCTTGCATCAAGTTACTGCCTTGTTCAACTTTTCCGACTCGGTCTAATATGTACCCTTACTTATGCACATATAGTAAATATGTAAGTAGTCGCATACATACATACATGATTTTGTTAATATAATTTTTCATTTCATCATGTTGCTTATGGTGCTTTATGTCTATATACAGCGTTATACAAACGCGTACACTCACACATGCATGTATATGAACTTAAATGTGGCTGAGTGCAGGGTATATGCTCAATTTCAACTTTTGAAAGAAGGTGGTCTTAGAGTACATCTATCCCATAGTATGTTAATAAACACACATGTATAGTTTTGTACAATGTGTGTTTGTAGTGGTTACAAAAAAGAAACTAACACCAGCAAATACATACACATTTATGTACATACTTATATGTACCTTTGTACGTAGCGAGTGAAATGGAGTACATATCAAGTATGTTTTATGCGATAGTGTTGACAGCTTAAGTCTAATGGAGCACTTTAATAAAGTTGTTTGGTCTCTCAGCCTTTGCCGTTGCCTCTTCCTGTTCCTGTGGTGCAGTGACTTTGCCTTTGCATTAGTTTTATTTAATTTTTTTGATGTTTTATTCCTCCTTGCTCCCTTTTTTGTTGTGTGAACTTCTTTAGACACTTCTTTTTGAGCATCTGGTCTTTCTATATTTCTCTCTAACAAATCCATCCACTGAATTTTGTATATTTCATAAGTTGAGCCCAGAATGCATACAAAGACAGTTAAAAAAGTTTACAGTGTTTAGAAGTAGTAACTATAAGTCGGAAATGTAAACATAAAATTGTTTATCTAAATATAATTTCCACCTTGTGGGACACATGAAGATGCTCGTGCTTTTATCAAATATTTTTCACGGCTGATGAGGATAATAATGTCATACAAAGATCTTTCATATCAGTTATTACATAAAATTTTGATTTTGGATCACCTTCAAGAAATCCGTGCTTGAGCGACGGACTAAGGATGGGTTTAATCGCCAAAAGTAGCAGAAAGTTTGTATATGCCCTCTTATATTGATCCATATCGAAGTCGTAAGAAATCATTACACACTAACATTCACCAGTTAACGCCATTATTTGACTCAACACGCTCTCAAGCAACAAAGTGTTCTGAAAACGGTTATGGTCAAAAATATTAATCTTTCCATTTCAAAAATCAGCTAATCACATTTAGCGAGGACAAGACTCACATTCTATCGTGCCCTCGAAAAATGTTCTAGAAATTCTTAAGGACACAATTTTTCTAAATTTATTTAAATGTGACTTAGGGCAGACTACTCAGTCTGCACCGCTTCTCAATGTAGTAACATATACGGTTAGATATAGAAAGGCAGCATGATTGTCTACAAATATTCTCATGTGGCCCATTGTGCTTCCCCGATTGTAAAGTTTCCAGACTGAAAGATGCTGCAGCTGTCATGTTAGCTTTAGCTAAGACTGAGACTTGTCACCATTGGCGGTCCTGGGGGCTAAGCCCCCCCCCAGAATTTTAAATTAGTATAATACAATTTGTACTGTCTGCGTCATACAAAAATTTTATTTTTATGTAATTAATTTTTGCAGTGTTGGAAAATGTAAAAATCATTGTCAACACAAAAATAAATAAATATGAGTTTTCCAATTGAACGTGAAAAACGGTTGGATTTAATTAAAGTTGTGTCATCAGTTTTTATAATTTCGCAAATAAGGGCTACAGCAGCTGCCAAGTTATTTTTGCATTGTTGTTTATTTAACAAAATTTTATTAAAAATTAAATTGTCAAACGTCTAGCTGTGTGTGAATTAATAATGTGTAAACACCACTAATGTTTGAAATCGTTGTAGGAACATTCATTAATGGTAGTGATTTATTTAATTGTCGTTTTTACACAAACAACTTAAAACCCTTTTCAGTGTACCGAAGAGGGATACAGTGTTGTATGGTGTTATTTGTTAAGCCGGGATAGCAAGCTGCGATAATAAAAACGTTAGTAAAAATCTAATTTTTTGCTGAAAATAAAAAAAATATATTTTTTACTTTTACAAATTTTCAAAAAAAAAATATTTTATGTTGACTTTTTTGTCGAAATTTTTAACAAAAAATTATTTTTTCAAAATTTATTTTATTTTTAAAAATGTATTTAAAAAATATTCTTGTTTTTATTTTGAGTAAAATTTTAACATTTTGTTTACATTTTTCTTGTCGCAGCTTTAGTTATGTAGTCTTGAAGAAAAACAGCCCTATAATCCTAGCGGCTATAAATATTTTTTACTTTTTAACAAAAAAGAAATTGGGGGTATGTAGCCCCCAGAAGAATATCCCTCCTACGCCAATAATTGTTACTGAATAACGAATGGTAACGTTCCCATACAATGATTTTCGAAATAAACTTGTACAATCCGCAAGCATTGGAATGTAGCGGACCTGGCAAAATCTGACTAATTAGCCACCGTTTATCTATATCGAGGTCTTATATTCAAAAGCGGCTATGAACCATTCTCTCGAAAATCAGTTTTTGATGGCAACTACTCTCTGATTTGGCTTTTATCTGTCATATAAATTTAGATTTATTTTCTAAAACCATTTTTTCAAATTTTTATGATTTGGCTACACACTCACACGTTATTTTGTGATTGCAAAAGTTGCTACTAACATAATAATAAAATAGTTCAACAATGCAGCAGCATAGAACCGTAGATTCTAATTCCCTACAACGATTTTGTTTAAAACATTTAGTATTATCAAATTCCATCAGTTCGCCGTTAATAGCATTTCGCTTCCCAAGTTATCAGGCTAAAATAGGATAAATATTGGCTGTATAGTAAATAAAAGTATCTTTAGAGAAACCTGCATAACTTTTTTTATCATATTGAGAATATCAAAATATTTTTTGGCATATGGTTACTGACTTCAAGGGGAATATTTGTGTCAAAAGAGTTTCAGAATCCTGGAAAATAAGCGAATTTTGGGATATTTTAACAATTGCTGTGATTTCCGCGAGTGCCTACATATACTTATGTTAAAAGCGACATTGGTTCTTACTAAACAAGCAAAAATTCAGTCAATTCCGTTGGCTAGATCGCGAGAAAATAAAAAAACAATAATGTAATGCAAGACAATTATTTTAGCCATCTTTCCCGCGAAAATAAAAATGTTCCAATATTTTTTTTAAAAAGTTTGAAGCTGCAATCTTTAATTTCGGTGTGTACATCCCAGAAAATGCATTTTCTACTCAACATTGCCAACATTTCATTTAAAAAGTTATCGAGTCTACAATAAATCTTATTTATATATTTGAACATTAATGGCTTTTTGGTTATTTCAACATCCATAGTGTTCCGTTTTTAAACATGCAAAAGTGGCTATGAACCATTAAAGCTCGAAAAATAGTAATTTTGAAAACTTTTTAATCGTAGCAATTAGTAATCCTGTTTAGATTAAACTGTTAAACTCTTAAAATTAAGGTGAAAATCAGATTTTTTGCTCTGCTGAAGAGTTGTGTTTTTGTTCATAGCCACTTATATTATCCCTCTATATAAATACTTTATAGGGTCTCAGGTCGATATTTCAAGGTGTTACAAACGAAGTAACAAACTTAGTATACTTCCATCCTGTGGTGGAGGATATAAAAATGTAAATATATTTACACATAAATAGGGTTATCAACTTCCATGTATTTTCCATATTTTTTCTTATCAATATATTGACAATTGAACACCGTAAAGAAATTTATTAAAATTTAAAAATAGATTAAAGTTTAAAAATAGATTTTTTACCGCAACTTTTGGAAATTCAGCCATAGTTCATTGATTGAAAGCGAAATCGAAAGTATGTACATCTTTGTTAAGGCAAACGAACACTTGGTAAGCCCAATCGAACAGGTCTATTATAATGCTCTTCATTTAGTTTTGGTGGATGTTAGATACAATTCTACCCGGCCAAAGTCAAAGCCCTTTTTAATTGTTTTCACATCTTCTCGACAATTTTTCGCTTCGATTGTAGTTTGCTTATGACTTACTTATTTTTCACGAATTTTCATTGAAATGCAGAAAAAAGTACTTCCGTTGGAAGCACATTTTAATCGCATCTCAAAATTCAAATGTTAATTTTTCCGCTTTCGAGGAAGTTCTTTTAAACAACTTCCGAAAAAGTAGATAATATATTACTATCCCGTAACATTTTACTAATCTTCAGAAGTGAATGGGAACGAATTTTTAGTATGTTGACCCCATACTAAAAATTCGTTCCCATTCACGTAATTATAATAATTTAAAAATTTTTGCTTAAAAATAAAATGTATTGTTTTATTAATATAATTAACCATTTTATTAATATAACTAACGTTTTCGCGATTTTAAGATGGAGCATTTCGATTACATTGTGTACCTTATATTACGATGATTATTCAACATTTTTTACTCGGTATTGCGATGACATACAAAATACAAAAAAGTACAAAACACAACAACGTGGAAACAAAAAATTAATGTTTCTTTATGAATTCTTAGAAAAGGCAGATGAATTTTAAAGAAAAAGTAAAGATTTTTATATTCCTGTGGATTATGTGTGTTTTGGTGAGACTTAGGCGAAAGCAAGAAAGAAATTGATGTTAAGTGAAAAGGTAAATATCATTGAAGACCATCGTAATGGTAAATCTGTAAGTGCTCAACAGACGAAAAATTGTTTGCCCAGTCGACTATATCGACACTTATTAAGTCTGGAAAGAATATTTTGCAAAATAGAAAAAACTAATTTTGGGTGTAAAAAAAGAGGTTCCATGAAAACAGGAGAATTTGTTAGGATGGAAACAAGACGGTTCCAAGCCAAACGTAAAAAAATATTCCTGTCAAGGGCGCAATACTGCAAATTATAATATTATAGATATGGCTCATAAATATTTATATAAATCTTCAATTGCTGGAATAAGCTTTTTCCACAACACGATGAAGAGGACGGCCTTCCATTAGCCACCCTTTTGCTTCAAGACAAGGGTCTAAATCACATTAGATGGAATGGAGTGCAAACAAATTCTTCGAAATCTATAGTTTTCAGAGAACTGTTTAATGTATACTGTAAAACAAACACCAAACAAAATTTGTTTTTAATTTTCTTAAAATTTGGTTTGCTTTATGAATAGAATTATCTTCTATTCCGAGTCGATATTTTTATTTTTGTACTGTTTATAATAATAAATAGGAGTCATTCCATTTTACAACAAACATAAAACACCCATGGCATTCTTCAAGAAGCATTTTTTAAATAATTTATACATGTCTTAAGAAAAAATAAAGAATATTTATTTAAATATTAATAAATATTAATAAAAATTAATAAACAATTAAAAACATAATTCGATATCACGATAATTTTGATTTAACGATACGGTCTGACACTATATGCATCATTATATCGAGATACTACTGTATTTAGTTTTTTATTAATTACAAATTAAGACTTTTTGAATGGAACATTTGGCAGCAAAATGTTATAAACGGCGATATGGTGGAATTTGATAACACGATATACACAAAATCTGGAAAACTTTTTAAAAACGACTATAGGGTGATCACAAAATAAATAAAATGTTGTCAGAACCAGTAGATTTTTTAATTTCAAAGTATCTATAATAATTTTGACATACTCAATGGTAATAATAAAACGATAAAAACGATTTAATGTTCCCAATCTATAACAATTATCATCAGGGAAAATTTGAATGTGCCTCCTCAAATCAATTATTGATTCTATAAAATGCTGATTAAGAATATCTGCTTTCACCTGATCATTGGCAATCAAAACACATATTGCAGTTATTAACTTCTCTCTGAAATTCTCCCTAGTATGGTATTTATAAAATGACAACTCTTTCTATTTATTTTATTTATTGCCCTATATTTCTACTGACATCGCACAAATACATTTATTGTCGGATTAATTCTGAAAGTTTTGAAAGAAAAAATGTATATCTTGACGAAATTTCGAATGCTTAGAGCAATATTTTAGATCCCTAGTGGGTATTGGGGTTACAGTATAACCCTCGCATATTGTTACCTCAGCCAAAACAAATTTTGAATTATGCACCCATTGCACAGTGATAGTGCTCGTGATAAGAAAAATATCGTAGTTTGAACGCTGCTATCTCATTATAATGTATATTTATTCATATACTGTTTGATTGCTTCTATAATTCTTAATGATTGGTGCAAATGTACAGGTTTTTCCAACAAGAGGTGTTATTTTGAATCACCCGGTATTTCGGTAGATGTCACTTTTGAAGCTTTTATTCTTTGACATTTGACAAGTAGAAACTACACCATTACTAAAAATGGAACGATATACGCTTCAACAACGCATTGCAATTATTATAATTCATGAATGCTGATTAAGAATATTTGCTTTCACCTGATCACTGGCAATCAAAACACAGTTGCAGTTATTAACTTCTCTCTGAAATTCTCCCCAGTATGGTATTTATAAAATGCCAACCCTTTCTAGGATCTGAACCAATTTTCCTTAAATTATCAAATAACAACAACAATTTATATTTAAGAGATACTACGGATTGTAGGTTCCTATTCATCCAAGGTGCTATTTTAAATATCAGTTTCGTTTCGAAAGTGTTAAGAGTTGTCGAATTATTAAAGTATTATTATAAGGGTTTCAGTCAATTCAGTCGTACTTAGTGCTTCACATTCAAATTAATTCTGCTGTAAATACTCATTGACTTTATCATAATCACAACGCGTTTTCCGCAACACAATGTTTCTATTCGATACAATAAAACATTTAAGTTTGCAGGATATTATATTGTGATCCGTTAATGGGCACTCTAAGGAATCTACAATAGCTCGTTCGAAAATGTTACTAAATACCTGATCAATACATACTTAAGGTACAGCTTTGAATAACACTATATACGCTAAAGTGATGAAGACTATGTAATATACATAAAATTATAATTATTCATTGTAAATATATGAAATAGAACAATAATTTGCAGGCTGCGTTTTAGAAAAAGACTTGACTTATAACAGTTGCATTATCCGAGGTATCACTGTATGTTCTCATCATCATTCATTGGTTAGAAATACCAGATGAGTACGAAGACCAAATTTTGTCAGAATCTCCCAATCCATTACCCATTAAACACAAGAGGAATATTAATGTTACAAAAGTTGCATTAAAGCAAAAACAATAAAATAGTCAAGCCCTCACAAAAATATTTATATCTTCTGATCCCATCATGATCCCATCCTGAAATTTTGACAGGTTTTATAGAAAATGATGGGCTTTTTTGGAAAATATTTTCCAAAAAACCCAGATGACTTTATGTAAGGATATTCAAGGATAAAGGATATTTTGATATTTTCAACATCCTTGTTCTACCAGGACATCCATAATTTTCTATACCATTTTAAAGTAGACGCCGAGACATTTCCAATGATACCTAAGGATTTATAATCCGATAATGTCTGCGAACTATAACTCATCTTAAAATAATGCATCTTTTTCTAGAAACACTGTAAATTGTCAACTTTGGCGAATCATAAAATACAAACTACAGTGAATATTGCAAAAATTTTGAATTCGCAGAAACAAGAAGAACAAACGTGCCATATTTTATACAAATCGGTTGACCTCGGGTCCACGAAAACTTTTGGAATTACCCTATAAAAAGAGTGACATAGTTGGTTGTAAAATCACAAATTGTAAAAAAAACTCGCGTAACTTTTCATCGTATAGAGAGTGCAAGGATTTTTTTGGCATATGATTGCGGACTAAATAGGGAATATTTGTGACAGAATTGTTTCAGAAACCCTGATAGAGAAAGTTGAAATAAATGCAATTGCAACCGCGAATTTTGAACTTTTGCAACAAGCGACTAACTACATATATGTTACAAGTGACATTGGTTCTTAATATACATGCAAAACATCTGTCGGATCCGTTGGATCCGTTGGATAGATCGCGAGAAAATTACAAAACAAAAATGGCATGCATACAAAATCATTTTAGCTATATATCCCGCGAAAATGAAAATTTTCCAAAAATATCCCATTTTTGTTTACAGTGCTCTGCCGAAATACCCACATTTTTTGTCGAAAAAGATCGATTTTCCAAAAAAAATGGACCAATTTTGGCGTGTAATTTTGCTATTTAAGCGGGAAGATCACTATTTACAACTTTGGCGTCGTCGGTGACCCCCACTGAAATTTTTCGGCAATTTTTTTCGTAGAACATTCTAATCCTTAAATGTCCTTTTTGAAAGGACTTTTTTGATTTCCTAGAAGAAAGGGTCAAATTGACCCATAAAGAGAAGAGTTAGAGGGTTAAGATATTCCACAAAAATTATCCTCGTGAAATTCCACTATATAGTTCTGATAATAAGAATTCTCTCAGACATTAACTTATAACACCTGTTTCAATTAACATAATGATCCCTTCGACCAAAAAAAGAAAACTTTGACCCACGATAAAAAGAAACTCAGAACAGCTGGAGTTTATTCTACAAAAATGATCTACTCAACAAGGCTTTTCAGTATTATAGTGCTGTTGGACAGTGTTATTAATGCTACATAATATCGGTAAAATTAAAAGTAGTGTCAATTTATTTAATGTTAATTTAATTTAATAGTTACTTGCTTTATATATTAGTTCATACTAAATAAATATTTTGTTAAGTTTCCTATTGTCAGTTCTACCGAACATAATGGTTTGCTTTAGGTATTCACCACTCACTCTCAGTAGCGACGGATTTTTAAAACAGAAATGGAAACTAGTGAAAAGAAGTTGAAGATCCCAATTTTCACTACATCCGAATCACATGATGAGTACTTTTTCACTTCTTAAGGTGCTCTCTTTTTGTTGGGTATGATTCCTGCTTAATACAGAGATACAAGCCGACCGATTTTAAGCCGACAAGCCGCCGCCGCCGCATGTTTCTGCACGAGCCGCGCCGCCGCCGATTTCATCGGCTCAAATCGACTCAAGCACGCCGCCGATTTCATCGACTCATATCGACTTCAACCACGCCGCCGTGATTTGACAGAGTTCTAGCTCAGTCAAATCTTACTACCAAAATAGACAACCCACTTAAAATTACAAAAGAAAATATAAATGTCAACTTAGACAACCAACTGCTGTGAAATATATTGATCTTTCTTTCATTTATATAAGTCAATTCCAGTACGTGTGTTCACGTGTTCCTATAAATAACAATATCTATTGTGCTTCTTTAGTGTGTCAAAGTAGGTAGAGTATTATCATTCTTTGGAAGGATTATGATATTCAAGAACGTCTGGTCAAATATGCCTCACATGAAAAGCTGTAATTGCAAAAATATTTATTACATTTATTTATTTATATTATGAATTTTGGGAATTTGAATTGTATGGGTTAACAATTAGGGTATTCAACCGATTAAATTTTATTCGATTAATCGAATAATTTTTGTCAAATATTTGTTCGAACAATAAAAAATCATTATTTTCCAATAATGAATAATTCGAATAAATTGTCCCAAATAATCGATTAATCGATATTATAAGTTTTGCCTTTAAAAACATATGAAATCGTCGTATGCTTTGTATTATAAATTGATTTTGAATAGCCAGTTTGCTCCATTTGGGTACACCAAATATAAAACCACAATTTTTTCGATTTTTGATTTGTATGCTCCACAGATATTAAAATAACGATTTATCCGACTTCATTTAAAAATAGCAATAACTTCGGAATTATTTAAAATTTAAAGAATAGTAATTTCGTAGAATAGTAAATTCATAGAAAAATTTAGGTTAACACCGTGATAATAAAGTCAGTTCTGTTATAAATCATATGATCCACATTCGAAAAAAGTCAATGGATAACTTCTGATATTATGCTCATTTAAGGGAATGTTCTTTATTTTGATAAGATATTAGGATTTTTGTCAACTTCTAATGAATCTCGAATTTGATGTTACAATTTTTAATTAAAATCAGATACATAATAAACGTTCAATATATAGTTGAACTACCCGTAAACTGCCGTATCTTGTCTATATAACTCTTATTAATAATATTTTATTTAAGTGGATTTATCGGTTAATCGAATAACTCTCGACTTCATTATTCGATTAATTGGAAATTTTTTGTTTTCAAATAAACGAAAAATCCATTAATATAAACGTCCGAATAATTGGATACCCTAATAACAATATTAAATTATTGGAACATTGGCTAATATTAACAAATATTGAACTACTTGCCAAAAAATAAAAGAAAATTGTTCCTTCTATTTTCCCAAAATTGTCAAATAAATAGGGGTATTCGAATGACTGAACGAGCCGGAAAATCAGCCGAAAGCCGCCGCCGCCGACCCATTTTGAACAGCGCCGCCGCCGCCGATAATTATGGTTCGGCTTGTAACTCTGCCTTAATATTCACTACCATTAACCTTTTCATTGTTCTTATTTGTTTGGACATTTTTCATGGACTTTACCATTACCCATGACTCACCTACTATTCATTAATTGCCCGTAAAAATATAATAAACCAAACAAAGTGACTAATTTGGAAATTATGTTGGAACACCTTAAAAACTTGTGCTGCACTCAATGTACCTGCAACAAATCGACCAATCCAACCAACATCAACCAAATGCGAATACAAGCTAACAAAACTAATTTAGAGTGCCACAATCCACCAGATAAATGTCATTACAAATCACAATGGAATTCTTGCAACGAGTCTACACCCAAAATGATTTCAAACCCCAACGCCAAGACACACAAACACACACACTGTTTAGCAATCCAAACAAATAAATACTACAACTAATAATGGCAGATCTTAACACGAAAGATATGAATTACCCGAGCTGCCTCCCAAAGGCTGGCTGACTGGCGATGTATCCCTAGATGCATAGTTGGATGGATGGATATTCTCTTTAGGTTTGTATGTATGTATATCGATTGGTAGTCGTAGTAGTCTAGTTGCAGTGTTGTTGCATGTTAATAGACTGATCGATCATAACACAAAATGAAATGATCTCATTGCGACAGCGACACAAGACGCAGTCAAACAACAACAACAGCAGAGACACATTTGCGGCGGAGAATACCTTAACTAAGATGCTGCACTAATATGGAACACCACCAGGTTGCAGACATAATAGCTGGTTGCCCAACGCACATACAAACATACATACTATTATTACTCCGGCCTGGCTATGATGTTGTTTGGCAGTTCCTGCTCCTCTGCAGTTCTTTGGGGCTACCCTGTGTGCGTGCGTGAGTGTGCGCCTGCGCCTGAGGCCTGTTGCTGCGGCATGATTGAACGTTTGTGTCATTTGAAACTTTTACAACAATTCTATGATGTTAAAAACATAAATAAAGGGTGATTTTTTAAGAGCTTGATAACTTTTTTTAAAAAAAAACGCATAAAATTTGCAAAATCTCATCGGTTCTTTATTTGAAACGTTAGATTGGTCCATGACATTTACTTTTTGAAGATAATTTCATTTAAATGTTGACCGCGGCTGCGTCTTAGGTGGTCCATCCGCTTAGTCCAATTTTGGCATTTCCACGTTTTTGAGTAACAGAGACCCAATTGGTGCGAACGGCGACGAATCGAAAATTGGTGGTCATCATTAACACTGGCCGATACAGCTGCGATATTTTCTTCAGTTCGCACTCTACGTAAGCGTGTTGGTGGTTTAATGTCCAACAATGTAAATTTGGTGCGAAATTTAGTCACAATAGCCCGAATAGCCGCTTCAGTGGGTCGATTAAACTGACCATAAAATGGAAGCGCGCAATGAACTTTCTTAACAGAGCACGCATTTTGATAATAAAATTCAATAATTTGCAAGCGTTGTTCGTTTGTAAGACGATTCATGATGAAATGTCAAAGCATACTGAGCATCTTTCTCTTTGACACCATGTCTGAAATCCCACGTGATCTGTCAAATACTAATGCATGAAAATCCTAACCTCAAAAAAATCACTCTTTATAACTTCGAGCTACAGATGTCGTTGTTGTTTCTTTTTTCCTTTTCTGTTGTTTGTTGCGGCTGCCGTTGTTGTCCTGTGTGTTTTGGGCCACAATTGGAGCACTTCTGTTTTTGGTTTCAGTTTTATGAGTGCTGGTGGTGGTGGTGGCGGTGTTCCCTGCAACTCTCTTTCTCTGGGCCGCAGTTCGGAATTAGATGATTTATGATCGCCATTAAAACGTAAATTGACTACATGTGCGTATGGACACTGAAGTGCAAGGCACTGTACGGCACTGCACTGCATTGAACTACGCGCATGCGTACCTTACCTATCATGTCCGACTAGATATTTGTAGGTATATGCGCAATGCGTATTTCTTTTGACTTTTGCCTGCCGTATGCTGGGGGAGCGCATGTGTCCTTTTGTATGTTTTACTATTTGTTTGAGATCTATGTTTGCCAAGATGTTGTATGATTATTTTTGAGTAGTTGGTCGCTTGTCGGTACGTTTCTGAAGTGTTTTTTCCTGTTCGCTTCCCAGTCTGGATGGTCGGGTCGTAACTAGCCCAACGTCAAGTAGAGGTTCAGGTTTTTTGTTTTGTTTTGTCTTTTTATTATTTTTGTTGCTATTGGTACGAGTTGGTCGTCTTGTGGTTGCCGGCAAACAATTTCACATTTTGATGTCAAAATTTATGAGTGTATCAATTCGATATACACCGAGTTATGTGGGGATAATGCCTTGAATATTAAATAAAACCTAATGGACAGGCGGTTTGTAAAAAAATCGTATTTGTTTCTAAACTTCTTTTTGGATGTCTCAAAAATCGGATTATTGTTTTCGATTTTTTAGAGCGGTTATAACTAATCAACTTTCATAAGTTGTATCAATAGATTATTGTTGGTCCTGAGCATCGTTAAGAAATCCTTTACAGCCATTTCAATCTAGTTCGTAATACCAATGACATTCATGTCTTGCACTTGACTTTTCCACCAGAGTCTCGATCATTCCTTCCCACTGGAGCTCCCGAGTAAGACCGACATATCGTACCAAGTACAATCGTTGTATTTCGGTGCCCTATAACTATCCTATGTTAAATTTAAGGATGATTCAGTCAAATATTCAAAAGTAGTGGTGAAAATATGTTAATTTCAGATCGTAATAAACTAGTACTTCTTAATTAGCTTATAATACCGAAAGGAAAGATAATAAGTGTGACATTTGGAGAAAATTGCAAATTGCTTAGTTTGCATTTCGTCTCAAAGTCATTGATGGCATTCTTTTATTTATTGTCCGATATTTCGATCGCACAAATCCATTTATTATCGATTCATTTTGAATGTTTTGAACGAAAAAAATATATCTTGACAAAATTTTGAATGCTTAGAGCTGAACTGTTTTGCACATGATTTGCAACATTTTCTACCCCTAGTGGGTAACCGTCGCATATTGTTACCTTGGCCAAAACAAATTTTGAATTATGCCCCGATTGCCCAGTGATAGTGTTCGTGATTGTTTATTTTAGTTATAAGAAAAAAATCATATTTTGGCGAGGTTGGTTACGTATTACGAACGCTGCTATCTTATTATAAGGTATATTTATTTATACTGTTTAATTACTTCTATAATTCTTAATGAACTAGCGGAATACATCCAGCAGAATCTAAAGACTAAACTTCTAAACTTCTGTCATCTATAAAAAATATATTTATTTGGAAAATACAGTCTTTTACAGTCCACATATTTGATTTTTCCAGTTGAAAGCAAACACACTAATGCCCATTAAAGTCGGAGGAGGCATTAGTTCGCGTAGCCATATATATACTGAACAAATTTTCCTTTATGATACGGTTTCATAAAATAAATAAATTTTATCGATTTTTTCTTAATATATATGAAAAATTCATAAATAAAACAATATTGTTAAATTAGTGAAACTTAGTTTCATAATATCAAAGAAAAATTTCATTGTATTAAATAAATTATTCTTAAAGATTTTGAAATATGTCATAAGCAATAAAATATTTGTGTTATGAAATGTCTTCATAAATATAATGAAGGATTTCATAGTTTTTATGAAATGTGTCATAACTTACAAATAATTTATTCGATTGAATGCTAGCAGTTCTCATTTCTCTTCTGTTAAAGACATATTCGTTGCAAAGACTCCCTCGTTAGTCAACAAGTGAAACTTTTTTGATTTTTTCTTTATAAAGAGTGATTTTTTTGAGGTTAGGATTTTCATGCATTAGTATTTGACAGATCACGTGGGATTTCAGACATGGTGTCAAAGAGAAAGATGCTCAGTGTGCTTTGACATTTCATCATGAATAGACTTACTAACGAGCAACGCTTGCAAATCATTGAATTTTATTATCAAAATGCGTGCTCTGTTAAGAAAGTTCAGAAAGAAAGAAATTGTGTTCAGCGACGAAGCTCATTTTTGGCTCAATGGGTACGTAAATAGGCAGAATTGTCGATTTTGGAGTGAATATCAGCCAGAAGCATTGCAAAAGCTACCAATGCATCCAGAAAAAGTCACAGTTTGGTGCGGTTTATGGGCTGGTGGCATCATTGGACCGTACTTCTTCAAAGATGATGCGAATCGTAACGTAACTGTGAATGGTGAGCGCTACCGTGAGATGATATCCAACTTTTTTTTGCCCAAAATGGAAGAACTGAACTTGGTTGACATGTGGTTTCAACAAGATGGCGCTACATGCCACACAGCTCGCGATTCTATGGCCATTTTGAGGGAAAACTTCGGAGAACAATTCATCTCAAGAAATGGACCGGTAAGTTGGCCACCAAGATCATGCGATTTGACGCCTTTAGACTATTTTTGTGGGGCTACGTCAAGTCTAAAGTCTACAGAAATAAGCCAGCAACTATTCCAGCTTTGGAAGACAACATTTCCGAAGAAATTCGGGCTATTCCGGCCGAAATGCTCGAAAAAGTTGCCCAAAATTGGACTTTCCGAATGGACCACCTAAGACGCAGCCGCGGTCAACATTTAAATGAAATTATCTTCAAAAAGTAAATGTCATGGACCAATCTAACGTTTCAAATAAAGAACCGATGAGATTTTGCAAATTTTATGCGTTTTTTTTAAAAAAAAGTTATCAAGCTCTTAAAAAATCACCCTTTATTAAATATAAATTATTAATATTTATGAAACTTTTTCATAAAATTAATGAAGTTTCTTTATAAAATCTATGAATTTTTTCATAAATCATATTATGAAAAATAATGAACTTGTATGGCAAAAGTTCATCGAATGCAGAACTGCATTTCATAGCTTCTAAGAAATGTTTCAGAAATTCTATGACACTTTTCATTGATTTGTATCTTATGAAACATTTTTCATACATTTTAGGAAGTGTTTCTTTGGCGACTTTTTAATGAAAATTTGCACCGAGGTTATGACAAAATCATAAATATTATGAAGATAATTCTTTCAGTGTAGCCATGTCTGTCTGCCTGTGTTGGAAGCACTCTAGCTTCTGAACGAAATGAGTCTAATGGTGGAAAATCGGTTGGAATTGCAAGTGGACGAAATCGACCAAGACGTAAAGATTTTTTCCTAAAAAGGACTGAAAATATCCCTAATATTTAGACTATTTAAGCAACATTTTTAAAATTTCTCCTTTATATCTACTTGAATTTTGTTGCGTACGTTCTGCTTGTAGAGTGAAAGCACCAAAGTTAAATTAAAAATTTAGCGGGTGATATGGGACAAAAAGGGATAAAACTTGTACCGATGGTATGGTTACGATAACAGCTAGAAACATGAAATTCGATGTGTACATCATTCTAAGTGTGTACATACGTAAAATAGAGGGAATTTTTGACTTTTAGGAGACTATATTGGAAAAGATGGATAACAATGGTACTAACCAAACCGCTGAAGCTGAAGCCATGAAATTCGATAAATTCATTTATTTAACTGTTCAGAAGCGAAATATAAAGAAAATTTTCTTTAAAGAATTTTTTTGGCAATTAGAATAGTGAATTTCTGTATACATTACTGTAATATAAATAAATATATATTTCAATATAGGATCAAAGCGGTATAAAAATGGATCTAAACATACGGCTATAGCTACTATAATGAAATTCAGTGCCTTTGTGGACACGCGAAATAAGAATAATACTCCAAATTCGTACTTTTAGGGTCAAAATGAAAAGTATAAAGGTACCTAAACTGATACATATAGAAACATGAATTTGAAGAATTTTTAACAGATATTTTCCTCTTCAATTTGATGCTTATATCGGTGAGAATAAATATTTAAAACCATTTTTGAAGAAAGGTTGTCCTTTGAAATTGTACAGTACTTTCAAGGGGCAACAGGATGAGGAATTGAAAAACTGAAAACGACTTGTTTTTAAAACAAGTAAGTAAGCTTCAGTCGGCTAAACCGACATATATATGCCCTCACTCTCAGATAACATATATAGGGAAGTTATAAGGAGTTAAATTTTACGTAGGACATAATAATTAGTGGGGATGGTACTAGGAGGTTTGTGTCGCATGGTTCCAGCTTCATTTATAAAAAAATGTAAAAACATGATCAAATAGTGGATTCCATGCACCACTATAGAAGTTATGAAGGATTTAATTTTACCATGGATAGAGACGATTGTGTGGGAGGTACAAGCAGTGGCGTGGCTAAATCATAAATATGTTTATACCCTCAACCTAAGTATGGGGGTATATTCACTTTTTCATTCCGTTTGTAACACCTTAAAATAGTCATCGGAGACTCCATAAAGTATATATATTCTGGGTTGTGGTAAAATTCTAACACGATCTAGCCATGTCCGTCTGTCGGTTGAAAGCACGCTAGCAGCCGAACGAAATGAGCTAGGAGGTTCAAATTTTTTGTAAATGTGTTGTAAAGGGTGATTTTTTAAGAGCTTGATAACTTTTTTTAAAAAAAAAACGCATAAAATTTGCAAAATCTCATCGGTTCTTTATTTGAAACGTTAGATTGGTCCATGACATTTACTTTTTGAAGATAATTTCATTTAAATGTTGACCGCGGCTGCGTCTTAGGTGGTCCATTCGGAAAGTCCAATTTTGGGCAACTTTTTCGAGCATTTCGGCCGGAATAGCCCGAATTTCTTCGGAAATGTTGTCTTCCAAAGCTGGAATAGTTGCTGGCTTATTTCTGTAGACTTTAGACTTGACGTAGCCCCACAAAAAATAGTCTAAAGGCGTCAAATCGCATGATCTTGGTGGCCAACTTACCGGTCCATTTCTTGAGATGAATTGTTCTCCGAAGTTTTCCCTCAACCGACATATATATGCCCTCACTCTCAGATAACATATATAGGGAAGTTATAAGGAGTTAAATTTTACGTAGGACATAATAATTAGTGGGGAAGGTACTAGGAGGTTTGTGTCGCATGGTTCCAGCTTCATTTATAAAAAAATGTAAAAACATGATCAAATAGTGGATTCCATGCACCACTATAGAAGTTATGAAGGATTTAATTTTACCATGGATAGAGACGATTGTGTGGGAGGTACAAGCAGTGGCGTGGCTAAATCATAAATATTTTTATACCCTCAACCTAAGTATGGGGGTATATTCACTTTTTCATTCCGTTTGTAACACCTTAAAATAGTCATCGGAGACTCCATAAAGTATATATATTCTGGGTTGTGGTAAAATTCTAACACGATCTAGCCATGTCCGTCTGTCGGTTGAAAGCACGCTAGCAGCCGAACGAAATGAGCTAGGAGGTTCAAATTTTTTGTAAATGTGTTGTAAAGGGTGATTTTTTAAGAGCTTGATAACTTTTTTAAAAAAAAAACGCATTAAATTTGCAAAATCTCATCGGTTCTTTATTTGAAACGTTAGATTGGTCCATGACATTTACTTTTTGAAGATAATTTCATTTAAATGTTGACCGCGGCTGCGTCTTAGGTGGTCCATTCGGAAAGTCCAATTTTGGGCAACTTTTTCGAGCATTTCGGCCGGAATAGCCCGAATTTCTTCGGAAATGTTGTCTTCCAAAGCTGGAATAGTTGCTGGCTTATTTCTGTAGACTTTAGACTTGACGTAGCCCCACAAAAAATAGTCTAAAGGCGTCAAATCGCATGATCTTGGTGGCCAACTTACCGGTCCATTTCTTGAGATGAATTGTTCTCCGAAGTTTTCCCTCAAAATGGCCATAGAATCGCGAGCTGTGTGGCATGTAGCGCCATCTTGTTGAAACCACATGTCAACCAAGTTCAGTTCTTCCATTTTTGGCAACAAAAAGTTTGTTAGCATCGAACGATAGCGATCGCCATTCACCGTAACGTTGCGTCCAACAGCATCTTTGAAAAAATACGGTCCAATGATTCCACCAGCGTACAAACCACACCAAACAGTGCATTTTTCGGGATGCATGGGCAGTTCTTGAACGGCTTCTGGTTGCTCTTCACTCCAAATGCGGCAATTTTGTTTATTTACGTAGCCATTCAACCAGAAATGAGCCTCATCGCTGAACAAAATTTGTCGATAAAAAATTTCGAACCGAACACTGATTTTGGTAATAAAATTCAATGATTTGCAAGCGTTGCTCGTTAGTAAGTCTATTCATGATGAAATGTCAAAGCATACTGAGCATCTTTCTCTTTGACACCATGTCTGAAATCCGACGTGATCTGTCAAATACTAATGCATGAAAATCCTAACCTCAAAAAAATCACTCTTTATATCGGTCTAATGGTTGTATATCGGATTGAAAGTGGGCGAAATCGGCCCAGAGCAAAATTTTTTTCCAAGGACAGAAAATACTCTCTAATATTTTGATTATTTAAGCATATAAATATTTTTGATTTTGTTGCGTACATTTCAAAAAAAAAAAATTAAATTTTAGCGGGCCAAATGGCACGAAAAGAGATAAAAATGATACCAATGTTACGATAACAGTTAGAAATATGAAATTTGGAATGCACACCCCTCTAGTTGCGTAGGTACGTAAAATAGATGGAGTTTTTAAAATTCGCACTTTTAAGGAATGCAAATGGAAAATAGGGTAAAAAAGGTACCAACCAAACCGCTGAAGTTGAAATCATGAAATTCGGTGTAGACGCGAAACAAACCAATTTGTCTAATTTTGTACTTTTAAGGGAAAAATGACGCGAAAATTGATAAAAAATACGGCTGCAGTTAGAATAGTGAAATTCGGTGTGTGTGTGTTCGGACTTAGTAGACGCGAAAAATGATATCTTTCGATATTCGGAATGAAATTGGTACCAAGCAAACGGCTATAGCTAGAATTATGAAATTCGGTGATTACATTCGTCTGACTGCGTGACGCGCAAAAATACTAGTATTTCTCGAAATTCGTATTCCTAAGGTCGAAATGAAAAAGGAATAAAACAGGTACCAAGCAAATGGCTGTTGCTAGAATCGTGAAATTAGGTGTGTGCATTGCACAGTGCATGCGAAAAATATAGTACCGACATTTGGTCTTTAGATGGAATCAAAAAATTGCAAAAAGGGGAAATCGGCTCTGAGGAAAAATGTTTCACTCTAATGACGACTTATATATAGTAGAGGTCTAGTAACACTGTGCAACATTTTTGAAGTCATTTCAAAATAACCATATACGGACACCGCTACATGATAAAAGACCAAAAAAAAAAGACCCGTGTTTTTTTTTCCCCCAAAGTCATGCACTTTTTTATGGGCCCCCAGAGATTTGAGGCCTCGGTGTAATTTTTGGAAAAAAGTGATCATATTCTCAGGCTCATATCTTGCAAACCGTTCGGAATTTTGATTTACTCTCTGAGGCAAAGTTCTAGCTCTTGTCATAAAGAACAAAAATTGTGAACATATAAAATCAAAAAAACTTCATCTTCAAGGTCAAAATCGCAAAAAACTTAAAAAAATTCGATTTTTTTAACCTTTTTTCCCCTGTTCAGGTCCATAGGTAGCAAACCGCTGAAAATTCAGGGAAACAATCAACTACAAAAATGTACCTAAGATCTCAGTAAACAACTTTCTAGAACATATGAACTTCCTAGGAATTATTCTTAACACCGTTTAGGTAGCGCTTAGGTAGCCGCAAAAGTGAAAAATTTTCCAAAAATTAGATTTTTTCCTTTTTTGCCCTGTTCAGGTCCATAAGTTTTTTGCGATTTTGACCTTGAAGATGAAGTTTTTTTTGATTTTATATGTTCACAATTTTTGTTCTTTATGACAACAGCTAGAACTTTGCCTCAGAGAGTAAATCAAAATTCCGAACGGTTTGCAAGATATGAGCCTGAGAATATGTTCACTTTTTTCCAAAAATTACACCGAGGCCTCAAATCTCTGGGGGCCCATAAAAAAAAGTGCATGACTTTGGGAAAAAAAAACACGGGTCTTTTTTTTTAGTCTTTTATCATGTAGCGGTGTCCGTATATGGTTATTTTTTTTCGTGTTGCACTGTGTAATATTATAATAATGAAACATCACATTTTATTTACAACAGTGCGCAAAACTGTGCAAATAGTGTACTTTGAAATAGTAAACAAATATCGCAATGTGCAAGCAATATTCCCCTTCCCAGAGTTACAAGCCGCCCAAGAATTATCGGCGGCGCTGCCAAAAATGGGTTGGGGGCGGCGGCTTTCGGTTGATTTGCCTTGAGCTGTTGAAGTATGCTCTAGAGGGAAAGTGAGCAGGGTTACACACACGTTCAAGAATATTATAGAAGCTAAAATACGGAATCCACATAAAATACATTTTTATAGTATATTGTTATCGGCCAGAAAAATAAATGTAAAAAATTACATTTAAAGCCCATATTTTCTACGACATTCTCTTGTGGTCGGTCCATTTCTAAGACAGCACTAATTCTGTCCACGTGCGTGACATTTTGAAGTGAAACCTTCTGAAAAGTAATTCTTTTCCACTACCACAGTCTTAAAACAGAAGCCATTGGCTAACAAGTTCTTCTTCTCTGAATAACAACCAATTAAATATTCGTGAATAAAATGCAGAGGAATTTTTGTTTCTTGTTTTCAAAGTTTGTTTTTAATTTTAAAGAATTGCGTAAATAATTATTTATTTTGCAGTTGGTGGGCAATAAATTATTTATTGCACAGCGACTTCCCTGTGTGCCTCCATCACTGTTGGACATTTTCCAAATCTTTAATATTTAATTTCAATATTTCCCCTTCCATTCCTCTCCAACCGACCCAGGGCTGGAAAAGTTTTTAATAACTTTTGTAGCTGTGACAGTTATCAAGTAAAACAGCAGCAACAGCAAATGAAACAAAGTCCCCCCCCACACACGAGCCCTTTGTAAGGCAATAGCCAACAAGGTCGCTTTCAAAAACCCCCCCGCCCCCTTTGCCCACTTCGAAAGGGTGGTGGTAGTCCTGCAGAAAAAAAAACCAAAGAAAAAAGTGGAAATGTATGAAAAAAGTAATGGAAAGAGGAAAGAGAGAAAAAAGCGAGGAAGTTTGCATAAAAAATCAACGAAATTAAAATATTTAACTAACTAAACACCGACGACGACTGTCGTATCGTGTGGTATGGTGTGATGTGGTGTGTATGTCGACTCTGACTGTCGACTGTCGAGTGTATTATTTTGTGCCACCAAAATGTTAACAGTAAAAAGTCATAAATTACATTTCGTAGGCGTTGGCAGGTGTCGCCAGTCCTGTCTAAAATCGCGATAAATCTTCATGTTTGAAATAAATTTCATACAAAATTGCTTCACTGAATTTTCTTCACTTCTCTGCCCAGTGCTCTGCTGTTCTGCTCTTTGTTCCGCTTCCCCATTTCGGTGTCGGTCGGAAGCTGTATGTGTGTGTGTGAGAGAGTGTGTGTTTGTTCGAATGGTGGTATGGGAGGCATTTGCTGCACATGGAGATGAGTTCAGTTGCAAATGTTTAATATCATTCATTCAACCTCCTTTGCCGTTCCAAGCCTCAGAGTCATCGCACCACCTCCACTATTTTCACTTATTTGTACTTTGACTACACTGAACAAAAAATTGTTTTAAATACTGTATATCTTTGGCTTTATTTGCACCAATATGTAAAAATCGTCGTTGCAGAAGCTAACATTACGTTATTGTAACATTCATTCTAACCCACGATTGGGGCCAAACACCAATTTGAGAGGCAAAACATTATTTTTGAAGTAACACATTTGTAGCAAATTAATAATGGCAGGTTGTTGCCAACACTTTAAATTACAAAAATTTTGTAACCAGATGCAACTCGTTCTTTTCAAATGCTGCCAAAGTTACTAACTTTGTTCTCCTTTTATTTCTGATATTTTAAACTAACGAGAATACATACATAGAAACAGTGGTAGCGATCGTTAAGAATTTTTTTCAATATGTCTGTTTATATTTGCTTGATATTTGGTATGCGCATTCCCCTTATAGCAAAAGCGTGCACCATAAAGTGATTCTTATTTGTAGGGGGTGAAATGGGGCAAAAAGTGATAAATATATTAAACGACAACAGCTAGAAACACGAAATTCGGTGTGTACATTCCTCTAATTGAGTAGATACATAATATAAAAGTATTTTTTCCAAATTCGTACTTTTAAGGGGTAAAATGGGAATAGAGGGATAAAAATGGTACCAACCAAACGGCTGTACCTAGAATAATGAAATTCGGTGTATACATTCCTCTGATTGCATAGACAAGTAAAATACACGGATTTTGCATAATTCGTACTTTTTAGGGTTAAAATGAAAAAAGGGGATACAAATAGTACCAATCAAATGGCCGCAGGTAGAGTCATGAAATTCGGAGTATACATTCATCTGACTGTGTAGACACGGAAAATAAACTGATTTTTCGAAATTCGTACTTTTTGGGGTCAAAATAGAAAAAGGGGATAAAATAGTACCAACCAAATGACCGCAGCTAGAGTCTTGAAATTCATTTGATACGTAGACATGAAAAATAGAAGTTTTTTTTCCAAATTCGTACTTTCAAGGGATACAATGGGTACGGAGGGATAAAAATGGTACCTACCAAACGGCTACACCTGATTGCGTAGACACTTTAAATAAACAGATTTTTCGAAATTCGTACTTTTTGGGGTTAAAATGAAAGAAGGGGATACAAATAGTACCAACCAAATGACCGCAGCTAGAGTCATGCAATTCAGAGTATATGTTCCTCTGACTGCGTAGACACGGAAAATAAACGATTTTTCGAAACTCGTACTTTCAAGCGATACAATGGTACAGAGGGATACAAATAGTACCAACTAAACGACTACAGCTAGAATGATGAAATTCTAATTGCTCCGAAACGTCAAGGGGGTAAGAATGGTACCAACCAAATGGGCGTAGCTGGAATCATGAAATTCGGTGTATACATTCCTCTGACTGCATAGACACGCAAAATAAACAGTTTTTTCCAAATTCGTAATTTTTCATTTACTGCAAAAATTGGTTGAATCATGAAGTTAGGTTATTTTGCACTATGTACGTCTGATAATGGATTTTCAAAATTTGTACTTTTGGAATTAAAATAGAATGGAAATACAACCAACAGTAGCACCCACTATCTACCAATATTTATGGTATTTACCTTTTTGAAAATATAAGTATAAGAATATTTATTTTTTGAATTAACGTATTGGTAGTCTTGCCTAATAAGCGTGGTTTGAAATAATTAAAATATTATATTTATTTATAAAATTATTTTTTCAATATTTGTATTTGTTTTGGTTTGGCTATATTAAAAAAATTATATTTTCTTGTAATATTACTGCACTTCTACGAAAACCGACAACCTTTGTGGAATGAAATCCATGGTGGAGGGTATATAAAGTTCGGCCCGGCCGAACTTAACGCTTTTTACTTGTTTTATACACTCCACGAGAGTATTATGTCTTTGTTTGTAACACCCTAAAGGAAGGGAGATAGACCCATTGTTAATTATAATTAATTACCGATTAATAATAATTACCGATCGACTTAGAATCACTTTTTAAATCGATTAAGCAATGTCCGTCCGTCTGTCTGTGCATATATTCTTGTAATCACGATACAGGTCGCAATTGTACACAGAACCAAATGAAAGTTTTTCGGTACCAGGACGAACGCTATTTAATTTGAAGAAAATCGGTTCAGATTTAGATATAGCCTCCATACGAATTTCACTCCCGATTTGACTCTTTTCACTCTAGATACCACATATTACAACAGATTTTCTTCAAAATTGGCAAAACATCATATATTTCAACTAGAAACACCTGTGGTAAAAATGGGTCAGATCGGTTCAGATTTATATATAGCTCCCATACAAATTTCGCTCCCGATTTGACATTTTCCGCCCCAAAAATCACGAATTTTGAGCATAACACGTTATATTTGAACTGGAAGAATTTATTGTGAAAGTTAGTCACATTTTTCCATGTTTATATATAGCCCCGATACAAATATTAGCCTATGATTAGGAAACATACAGAAATTCTTCCCGTTTTCACTTTATTACCGAGTTGGATTGTATTCGGATGGAAAGTGGAGTGTAACATATAGTCGGCCCCGCTCGACTATAGTCTTTCCTTACTTGTTTTTATTTTAACTTAAAATCTATATATGGAATTTAAATCGATTTAATTTCTTCCGTGTACAACTCCTCAAAGTTCATGGTAGTAGAAGTAGACTTAGTTTGGGCAAATAGAGGTGGGAGAAGGACATGCACAAGTGATATGAAGAAGACAGTCTAAATGTATGGAGAGCCAAAAAAAGCCCCAACAGCAAACATAAAATAGAAAATGAAGAAGAGCATTTACATGTTAACAATATGTTACACATAGAAAATGTATATATTACGGCGACAACGGCAAAGACGAGTACGACAAGTATGTGTAGATTTGGACATCACTGACAGCAGTGGCGTCATTTGGAGATGTTGACTTTGGATTTGAGGTTGTCTCATTATATGTCTTCAGGTTAGGATGAGTACTTAAGATCATTTCTATTGAGTGACAAACGATAGTGTGAAGTTCCATATCATGACTAGGATAGTCTCTCACTCCTCTTCACTAACTTCCATAGTGTCTTCACTAACAGTGAATGATTAAATGCTACTAAATAGTTTACAACCACTTTGTCGAAGGGGTTTATGGATTTTTTTAATTTCATTTTTGGTCCAAGGTACCTTTAATACTTATACCAAAATTTTGGGAGTACAAGTTCGATCATTAGTTAGTTGGTAGTTGTTATGCTTTTTATCAACTCCAACTATTTACCGAAAAATTCCTCGAAATTCAAATCATGTAGGGTATCTTTTATAAGTTGGTTTAACCGAGTTCATCCTTTTTACATCTCACTGCATCTCCAGGGTAAATTCCCTCCTTCTAATTCTAACTCCTCCCCTCTGACCTACAACAATGTCTCTCAACCTTAAGACAACCCTGGGCAGCGTGACGCTCCTGCTTCGACAAATATAAACTAAAAGCTTTATATGTTTATACCCCGTCTTACATTACACACAGACATACAGTTGGAAGGAACATAATGAAATTTTCTTGTCACAATAAAACAAATACAAACATGCATCGTATTCATGTATGCACTCATTTATTCATTCAGTCATTCCTTCATCCAATCCGTCCGCTTTGTTCGGTGTGCAACATCATCCGATGCTGCTGCAACCGGAGCAGACCGAGCTAGCGAATGTGAGGATGCTGGCGAACAACCAACAAACTCATACCTCAACTTCCGACGGAAGGTCAGAGGAATGGACATTTTTCGAAATTTTAGAATATTCCAAAACAAATTCAGAGCTGCAGAGCAGAGTTCTGACATAAACAAACTGTTAGACGAGATATGTATAAACTTAACTAAATATCGTACTCCGTGTATCGCACGTACTCGTATGTAACCAACAATTTTGAATGGTATAGAGATGGCGATGGCAATGCTTCTGCTGCTGCTGCTCCATGTAAATAAAAATGTAAATATTGAATGACAAAGGAGGACAGCATGTTAGAATGTTAGTCCGGTAACAACGAACATGAATAAAAAATACACAAATAAATGTTGGACAACAACAACCGGTACAACCGTGAGTGGAGCCAAGAGAAAAAACTTTTATTGTGGAAGAGCCTGCATAAACTGCAGGAGGTCCTGGGTATTTATTTTGTTAAAGAAATTCTAAAATAGTTTATTATTTCAACGAGGATGTTGTGAAAAGTTAGGTCTCCGCGTACATATGTGATGAGTACAGGATCGTGCAGAAAGTGTGATACATTAGATCGAAGTAAAAAATTATGTTCAAAACCCGATATGGCTGCGACAATTTGAACATTTCTAAATCGAAATATCGTTACACATAATTTTTCGCACTTTTCCTAGTTTCGCGTCTTCAACAATTCAGATTTCGTAGATCCCTTAAGTTGTTGTGGTGCCGCACAGTGTAACGGTTTTATATAACGAGTGGCCAAAACTAGAAGGAATTATCGTAGAAATTTGAAATTTGGTACATGCTTATATAGCAACAAAATATGATTATGGATGCAATTTCGAAAAATGAAGATAGTTAACATTGTGTGTGAGTATGAGTCATTCCATGCCAAACCGGCCAAAAAATTTTTTCACATCGCTCCGATTTTCCCGAAAATTTCAGAAAATATTCTTCTTTAAAAAAGATTTTACACGTGTCTTAGGCAAAAAATCTTAAAATTTTCTTTGCAGAGTTATAGACATTGCAATTTCCACAATAATAAATAATTTATTTCAATTCCGGTTGAGTTTAATTACACTACTTAACAAAATGAAAAAAATTTTATGTACTCCGGATGCGATAATTTTTTCTGTGTAGATAACCTTGACATGAGCTCGAAAAACGCAATAAAAATTTTTTTTTTCGTTTGGTTTTTGTTTTATTTTTTTTTTTAAATTTTAAAAATTTTTTTTTGGTTAATTTGTTTCGTCCGGCATAACTCGGGAACCACTAGCCCGATTTAATTGAATTAAATTTTAAAAAATTTAAAATTTAAAATTCCCTTAATCTGTTCATATATTGTTTTCCTATACAAGCAACAGTTTCCAAGTTAAAAATGAATATATAAAGGAAAAAACTTATTTTTTGCCTAAAGATTTAATTTTTTTTTTTTTAAAATCCATAAAAAATCCAAAATGAAAAAAAATGTCAAATCTTATTACTTTTACGTAAAGTCACATAACCTATGAGCAAAATGAGACAAAGATCATGAAAATCGATGCACGCGTTTCGCTTTTATTCGCAATTGAGAAAGGTATGAATTTCAAAAATTTGCTCGACATATGCACAACTTTGTCTATGGTAAGGTTTTTTCTTTTTTATTACAAAAAAAAATTAAAATTTGTTGGGTGACAAAAATATATGACTTTAAATTAAAAAACAATTCGATATATGTACAAGAAATTATCCTAAGGATATCAACATTAATTAATTATAAAAAAGTTTTAAAAAAAAATATCTAAACACAAAAATAAAAACCTTCAAATTAAAAATAATTATGTGCTTTTGTCTTTCTTTTATATTGTTGTGGGTCTGTTTCTCTTATCAGGAACCAGATATAGTCCCCCATCATAGCTTCGTTCCAAAATCCTTGGTATCGGTGCTCAATTTCTTTCATTTGCTGATGAAAACGCTCACCATGCTCGTCACTCACATCGCCCAGGTTGTCCGGAAAGAAGTCCAAGTGCGAGTGTAGAAAATGTATCTTAAGCGACATATTTGCTCTAATTTTTTTATAATTTTGGAGTAGTTGTTCGACGATCTCTCTGTAATTTGAGCTTTTGTTGTTTCCAAGAAATCCGGAAACAATTTGCCGAAATGAGTTCCAAGCTGCAGCTTCATTTGGTGATAAAATGTGCTCAAACTGTTGGTCTTGCAACAACTTTTTAATTTGCGGACCGTCGAAAACGCCTTCCTTAATCTTTGCCGATGAAAGGTGAGGAAAAATGGTTTTTAAATAGGCGAACGCTTCGCCATCTTTGTTGATAGCTTTCACGAAGTTTTTTATGAGTCCGAGCTTTATGTGAAGAGGTGGGAGAAAAACATTTTCCTTTTTTATGAGTGGTGTATATTTCACGTTGTCGCTGCCGGGGATGAAGTTAACTCTTTCTGTCCTACTCCTCCTGGTGTAATGATGTTGACGATCGCGGCTGTCCCAAAGGCAGAGAAAACAACAGTACTTTGTGAATCGACCTTGTAATCCACAAAGGATACCGATAACCTTAAGGTCGGCACAAACTTTCCAATCGTGCCTCTCATAGTTAAGGTACTTTAGTAGATTGTCCGTGACTTCGTATGTTTCCTTGGTGTCAACGGCATGAGCAATTGGAATCGAAGGTTTCTAGTTGCCGTTGTGCAGTAAAATTGCTTTAAGGCTCTGCTTGTTGCTGTCGATGAAAAGACGCCACTCTCCTGGATCGTAAGAGTACCCGAGTTCACCAAATAATCCGGGAATGTCCTTACAAAAACAGATGTTGTCTTTTTTTGTGTAGTACCTTGCGTATGGTTCATGACGCTTCCTGTAGATTGTTGTCACCACACCAGGAGCCAAGAAACCGAACTGTTGCATGCGCGATGCATGCAACTCTGCATCTTCCTTGGAGAGTTTCAATTCTCTAACCCAATCGTTCAGTTCTGCTTCTGAACATAAGCGTTGACCTCCATGCAATGTATATGTTGACTCGCATTCTGATGTGGTTTCTACTGTCTCCGGATCTGATGTTGGATGTATCGCCTCATTATTAGATGCCCATCTTGAAACGGACGGTTGCGGGTCCACTGGTTCTTCGGAAAATGGCACTGGAAAATTCACTGTTGAAACAGCAGCGTAAGTCCATCGTATATTTTTTCCCACGCCTGTTTTTTTGCTAAGACAGAAGTAGCAATCTGTTACATGGCAAAGCGGAGCTCTCCAAAGCATTGGCATGATGATTCTCGGCTGTCGTCTGAAAGAATTTCAATAATAAGTTATATATGTTCTTGAATTTCGTAATCTACACTTACCTTGAGTCAGCTAGCTGTACGTAGCACCTTGGACATAGAGCACTTGGTGTCCACCGCTCATCTATGTTTGAGACCTTTAAATTGAAGCTCTCTTCAAATGAATCTCTCAATTTAGGTGAAAAACAACGCTTGTTTTTTTCAGAAACGTATTCTCCGCACATGTAACAAAAATTACTTGGATTGGTATTGCATTCAAATCCTCGCGAACGTTTGCTCATTTTAACTATCGCTTTCGTCGACACTTGTTGAATGAGTAAAATCGATCAATGAAGACCTATTTATACTGTGTATTGTTTAGTATTTTACTGACAGGTACTTATAAATGGGTGTATATTTTTTTACGGTGGCTACATACCTGTTTCACCATGTGTGAGTCTTAAATTTTCCGAATAATGACCACCCTTAAATGTGGGTTGCATTTCTGTAAAAAAATCATACAGGTAGCCAACGGAAAACCCAAATAATTTTTTCCTTTTTTCCTTTTAATTGTTCACGCACATTTATTAGCGTTTATTACTTTGCTTACGCAATCATAAAAATTAAATAACCCTTTGTTTATTCCGTTTTGTTAATTCTGAGAATCAAAAAAAAAGAAAAAACCTTACCATAGACAAAGTTGTGCATATGTCGAGCAAATTTTTGAAATTCATACCTTTACTCAATTGCGAATAAAAGCGAAACGCGTGCATCGATTTTCATGATCTTTGTCTCATTTTGCTCATAGGTTATGTGACTTTACGTAAAAGTAATAAGATTTGACATTTTTTTTCCCTTTTTTTTTTGTTATGGATTTTAAAAAAAAAAATTTTAAATCTTTAGGCAAAAAATAAGTTTTTTCCTTTATATATTCATTTTTAACTTGGAAACTGTTGCTTGTATAGGAAAACAATATATGAACAGATTAAGGGAATTGTAATTTTAAATTTTTTAAAATTTAATTCAATTAAATCGGGCTAGTGGTTCCCGAGTTAAGCCGGACGAAACAAATTAACCAAAAAAAAATTTTAAAATTTAAAAAAAAAAATAAAAAAAAAACCAAACGAAAAAAAAAATTTTTATTGCGTTTTTCGAGCTCATGTCAAGGTTATCTACACAGAAAAAATTATCGCATCCCGAGTACATTTTGACTGTTGACTAGTGTTATTTTCAATTGTGGTATTGATGTTTTAAAATAATTACATCAGTACATTGCATTATCCCAAATCACTCTAATCATTCATTTTAGATGTGTTTTTCATGTGCTCTGAACATTTTAGGCAGCAGATTTATTGGGTTGTATTTAAATATATATATATATATATATCAACATAACATTATGAACCAAATATAACAGAAATAATAGAAACAACACAGATAGCTTCCCATCTGGTTAATTTTTGGGAAAATTTGGTTTGAGAATTTAGAATTTATAAGAAAGAAGTTTACAGAAAAAATGAAAAATAATGTTTTTAATATTTGCAGTAAGAGTTATTTTAGTCCAGTTTCAATTCAATTTGTTTTTGAAATGACAATTTTCTTGCGATATTTAGACTTAAATTTTCATAAGCGATTCTACTGATGTATGTACATTCAAATTTGCTTCGGATTGGATAACCATTATTTCAATTAAATCGTTATTGTAATTAATTCATGAGTTTTTTTCATGAATGATACTTCCGTTTTTCGGAATATTTTATGACTTCTGTTGTGTAGCCACTTGGAATAGTAACATTTTCTATTCATTTTTAGAGTCAGTTTCCAGTAATGTCGGTGAATTGTCGATATTGGCAAACAAATCTTCTAGTCGTATTCACAGCATTACTCCAATCATATCCAGTCTTCAGCATGTCGACATATAACGCCATTTCGATTTATATTGGTGTTTCCTTACAGGAATACTCCATTTACATGTCATTTCTACTGGTTGCATCACATTGTTGTAAGCCTGGTTTAGCTTCAATCATATATACCGTGGTTTTTATACACATTTTTGTCATGGGTTTGTGCACTAAAAAAATTATTCACACTTCATTAGCAGGTATTAGCTGCTGAAGCTGATATTTTTTGATTCGAAATATGTGCAACCTTATTAAAATAAAAATTGGGGATATAAAACAATATATATTTTTTATACAAGCTGCGAAAGTCGGAAATTATATTAAAATATTACTTTCAAAGATGCCTTAGATGTTTACAAAGTACTTGCTTATACAATATAATATATAATTGAACAAGTACTTGTTCTTACAATGAGTCGTACGAACTGTGTTAAGAAGGTTTTTATTATATGTTTAATACTTCATTATAACTGAGTCATTTTGATATGTAACAAAAGTCGAACTTTGATCTATCATACCTGCCACAAAAATAACTTATTTTCAAAACTCTTTTGAAGTTTTCTTGTCTAGACTGTTTTCTACTAAATTGCACTAAATGATTTGTAAAATTCTTAAAAATGTTTTTCTCGATTTTGGCCGCAGCCGTCTAAGGACTTTAGTTCTCAAAGTTGGTCACTTCGGCTATGTCAAAACTACAATTATGTGATAGTGCTCGTAAATGCCTACACAAAATGTGCTTATGTGTGTGTACTTCAATTAGTTTAAGATATATCGGACTTACAAGGAAAAATATTTTTTCGGCGAGGTTGGTTTCGTATTTTGATTGTTGTGATCTCATATTTCAAAGACAAATGTGGTACTGCAATCAGAAGTTATACACCACTAAAGACAAACAATTCAAACGGTTTTTTTTTAAACCCAGACAACATTATGGGTGTTTTTCTTAAAGACTAAACTGCGATAACAAATCCTAAATAAAAAGTGAACATTTCACTCAAAAGAAAAAAATATTTTAAAATTTTCGCCAACAGCAATATCAATGTGTGTACGATTATTATCTTTTTGGCAAATTTAGTAAACAGTACTCTCTATCGCTCAAACCAAAAAAGAAAAATCATATATATATATATATATATATATATATATATTTCTATTCATATTAGATATAAAGAGTGATTTTTTTGAGGTTAGGATTTTCATGCATTAGTATTTGACAGATCACGTGGGATTTCAGACATGGTGTCAAAGAGAAAGATGCTCAGTATGCTTTGACATTTCATCATGAATCGTCTTACAAACGAACAACGCTTGCAAATTATTGAATTTTATTATCAAAATGCGTGCTCTGTTAAGAAAGTTCATTGCGCGCTTCCATTTTATGGTCAGTTTAATCGACCCACTGAAGCGGCTATTCGGGCTATTGTGACTAAATTTCGCACCAAATTTACATTGTTGGACATTAAACCACCAACACGCTTACGTAGAGTGCGAACTGAAGAAAATATCGCAGCTGTATCGGCCAGTGTTAATGATGACCACCAATTTTCGATTCGTCGCCGTTCGCACCAATTGGGTCTCTGTTACTCAAAAACGTGGAAATGCCAAAATTGGACTAAGCGGATGGACCACCTAAGACGCAGCCGCGGTCAACATTTAAATGAAATTATCTTCAAAAAGTAAATGTCATGGACCAATCTAACGTTTCAAATAAAGAACCGATGAGATTTTGCAAATTTTATGCGTTTTTTTAAAAAAAAAGTTATCAAGCTCTTAAAAAATCACCCTTTATTTAAATGACCCTTTGTAAGAACTAATATTTCAATGTTTTTATTTTTTATGAATTTATTTAATTAATATTAATATTTTTGATGTTTCTATTGCTTTTACAATTTAGAATATATTCCTCCTGTTTCTGTAAAATATTTTCCTCTCTAGACGAATGAATCTTCTAAATTAAAGACGTCATGACATTCTAAGCCATACGAGTTATTTGTTTCCTTAAACATTTTTTTAAATTTGAGTCTAGTGTAGGTGTCACTTGAGCTTGTGATTTAAATGTTCAATATTAAGACTCTTTCAGTTCTGACAATTTTTCTGGAGTGTCTAGATATTTATAAAATAAAAAATAATTTCTAAAAAAATTAACAAAAACTTTCGTTTTTAATTGTAATAATATTATCGGATTAACGCCCAATATTAATTTCATTTATTAAATTTAATATTAAAAATATTAATTTTTAGATTATTATTAATTTGTTTTGTTCTTCTCTATCATTTGTGCCATATATATTAATTATCAGGAATTACATTCATATTGAAAAGCGCGAAAGCCTTGAAATAGTGTACACGGACGTGTAAGGTGGGCGATAATGGGTTCCAAGAGCACACCAGTTATTAAATGTTAAGATTTTAAACCATATTCGACATATCTAAAATAAATTATATTTCCTGGGATTCCCGGGAATGACAGTGATTGCTTTTACTTATAGCCCAATGTTTGGCACTCAATATGGAATGTCCACAACGAATTTCGTTATTCTAGCCGTTGTCATTTAATGGGTACCCTTTTTGGCTCATTTCACCGCTTTACAAAGAAGAATCTTTATGATGCACGTTTAAATACTCGAAATATTAGAGGTTATTAGACGCCCTAGCTCCTTTCGTGTTGCTAGATGGTTTTGGAATTTTTAGACAATTAAGAGTATATATACTTTATACGGTCTCAGGTCGATATTTCAAGGTATTACAAATGATGGAGGGTATAAACTTCGATATTACGCTGGCTTGATTTTTTGTACAAAAATCTCTAATGTAATGAGGCCACGCATAAAATATGTTAGACATTTTGAAATTAGCTCGCGAGTGGCAGAACTTAGCGTATGAGCAATATTATCCCTAATGCAGACAGCGTATACGCTACCCATGCGATGATAATGAAAATGCATGAGACTTTCATGTTATTTGAAATTCGCAAAATAAGAATATTCCGTCAATATTCTTCAATTTAAATTCAGTTATGATAAAAAATTTATACAAATCACTGTTTATTCTGGCTCTATAGAAAAGTATACACAAATCACAAATCAAAAGTTGTTAATAAATCTGACAACAATAAAAAAATGGTGATTTTTTGTGAGGTTCCCTTAAAATTGGGTACTTTCACAAATGTGGAATTGAAATGAGAACACCCGTATGTGTATTACCTTGTAGGGTTACTAAAGTCTGTTCACTAAAGTTTGTTCACTTAGTGAACATTTTTGGATTGTTTTGTTTTGGAAAATCATTCCTGTTTACCAATCAACAAATTCTGAAATCCGGACTGAATCCTGTCCGAAGTTAGCGTATTTAATTTGATAACTCAAACTCGAAGTCTTTAAAATAAGCTTCGTTTTTCTTATACCGACCTCGTTTTTTTTGTTCCAGCATATGTTACAAGTCCTTCCCCAGCTCTTGGGCTGTGCTCTTAAGTTTGCTGCCCAAAAAAAGCCACAAAATGAAATAAAGGATTTCATCATTAGTTGGTTGTGCACACTTTTTTCCCTGTTGCTGGGCAAATCCTTTAAAAACGCATTTATTCACTCACTTGAGTGTCAACATATTTCTCTGCTTCGTCGTGGTGTGGTGTTGTGGCAGGATGGGACGGAAGGATGAGGCATTCAAATGAAATTTATGTTGTTTGTTCAAGAAATGCACAAACATATTTATTACTTATGCTGCCATTTGAGGTATGAATATTTGCAGTTGTATTTGCATTTGTTTGCTTTAAGTAGGTGTGGCTTTGTCTATAAAATAACCATAAACTAAACTATATGTACGAGACTACAAATGTCTTGTTTCATGTTGCATGAATATATACTCGTATAGTGACACATGCATATAAATAAATATGGTTGCATGATTTTTATATGTGTGTATATATATATTTAGCATTTTATATATCATTAATAACATTAAGATTAAAATTAAATCGATAGCGCAAATGTTAAAAAGGAAGTTGCTTGTTTGTCTGGGAGGGATGGCCAAACTGTTAATTATGGTGGGCACGCGGAAATAATTGGACAATTGTTACGGGGCACTGTTATGCTCCTTGCATGGATTGAATTAAAACAAGAAAATCAACATGAATGTTTCCAGGAGTTTATACCTCAACATTACTCGAAAAGGCTTCTAGCAGTTTTTACATATATTCCCAAATTTTAGAGCCAATTAAAAAGGTCTATTCCAATAAGTTGCAAATGATTGATGCCCTCAAAGTCAACATCGCCGTTGCATTCGTGTATATTCTGTCAGATCTATAAGCCAGAGTCATTGATTCATGAGTCAGAGTCTGAACCTTCGAAAGCAGTCTTCACTGTGTAATAATGGGATTGATAGTTTTATCAAATAATTAATTATACTTAATTGTGAGTGATGTCCAGTTTTTTATAATAATAAGTAATAATGACAAATGTAATGCAAACTAATTGTAAGTAGAATTAATACTGTGTGAGAACAATAACATATGTGTAATTGAAAAATTTATTTGGTAGTATTTTCAAATAAACAGACCCCTGAAGAAGCTGGAAACAAGCCAGAGAAACGTTGGGTAAAAAATGAAATAAATTAGTTTCATTTCAATAAAAAGTTGACCAAATTAGCCCGTACAACAAAATTGAAGTTAATAAAAACAACATTGGTCATAACAAAATAACAATAAAACAAAAATTCGTTGACAATTCACAAACAGTTTGTTATACCACTTCGTGGTCTAGGGTATTATAAGTTAGTTTCGCGCCAAATGTTTGTAACACCAAGAAATAATCGAGCATGACCCACCTTTAAGTATACCGATCGGCTTAGAATCACCAGCTGAGTCGATTTAACGATGTCTGTCTGTCCGTCTGTCCGTCCGTCTGCTGTCCATCTAAGCTTGTTCGCACTCTACAGGTCGCAATTGTTGTCCGATTGTCATGAAACTTGGCAAAATTTATTTTTTCTGGCCAAGGACCATCGGTATTGAATTTGTGTAAGATCGGTTCAGATTTAGATATAGCCCCCATACAAATGTCGCTCCCGATTTGACATTTTCCGCTCTAGAAACGACATATTGAACCCGATTTTCTTTAAATTCGGCAGAACATCTTATAATCCAACTGGAAACACCTACGCAAAAATTGGGTAAGATCGGTTCAGATTTAGATATAGCCCCCATACAAATGTCGCTCCCGATTTGACATTTTCCGCTCTAGAAACGACATATTGTAACCGATTTTCTTTAAATTTGGCAGAACATCTTATAATCCAACTAGAAACACGTATGCAAAAATTGGGTAAGATCGGTTCAGATTTAGATATAGCCCCCATACAAATGTCGCTCCCGATTTGACAATTTCCGCTCTAGAAACGACATATTGTAACCGATTTTCTTTAAATTTGGCAGAACATCTTATAATCCAACTAGAAACACGTATGCAAAAATTGGGTAAGATCGGTTCAGATTTAGATATAGCCCCCATACAAATGTCGCTCCCGATTTGACAATTTCCGCTCTAGAAACGACATATTGTAACCGATTTTCTTTAAATTTGGCAGAACATCTTATAATGCAACTAGACACACGTATGCAAAAATTGGGTAAGATCGGTTCAGATTTAGATATAGCCCCCATACAAATGTCGCTCCCGATTTGACTTTTCCCGCTCTAAAATCCACATAGTGTACCCGTTTTTCTTTAAAATTGGTACAACATATTAGAATCCAACTAAAAAACCTATTGAACGTGAGTAAGATCGGTTCAGATTTAGATATAGCCCTCATACAAATGTTGCTCCCGAATGTTTAACCGATTTTGGCCAAATTTTACATATTATATTTCACCCATAAACAGACATGGTTTCAATATACCCCCGTACAAATGTCCTTTCCGATTTAACATTTTTTGTCAAACACATACATTTACAGGATGCAAAAATCCTTCCCGATTTCAATTTTTTACCGAATTGAATTGCAATGAGAATTGTTTGGGTGATGCCCATATGTCCATACTTTGGTATGACTTTGGTTAACTACTGTATAATTTGTATTTGTCTGTCGGACAATATTATTTACCATATTCGTTAAGTTTGACTAAAGATGAATTTATAGCATATAAATTATATGAATATAATTTATATAATTTGTATGAACTACATAAAATTGCTCCCATGAAATACCTGGGTTTAGTAATCAAAGCGAGGTACATACGCAGAGAGTGGTGTAGGGTATTATATAGTCGGCCCCGCCGGACTTTAGCCTTTCCTTACTTGTTTTATTCTGTTTTAATGCCAGCTCATTACTATTGAAAAACGATATATAATATCTGGACAACATCGAGCGTATATATTTACCATTTCGCTTATAACATCTTGAAATAACTATTAGACCCAATAACATATATATATTCTTGATCGTTATAAAATTCGAAGCCCATCTGATCATTTGTTGAATGTTATATACACCAAATTCAGAAATATCAATTGATATTCAGAAATTTCATTCGAAGTTCTGAAATAAATTCGTCAATTGACTTTCAGAAAATACATTTCAAATTCAGAACATTTGATAGGATTATCAGAAAATTCAGAATTTTTTAATTAAAATTAAGAACTTTTCATTTGGAATTCGGAGGTGGTCAAATGGAAATCAAATATGGGGTCCGTCATCTAACTTTTTTTTAACTATTTAACCGTTGGACTATTATTTGTGGGGTGCCTGAGGCAGCCATTTGAATGAAATTATTTTCCATTATTAACCGGAAGGATTGTACTTTCAAATAAAAAAATAAATTTATTTTTATTCAGTTTTTATACACTCCACCTCCTGGATGGGGGTATACTAACTTTGTCATTCCGTTTGTAACACCTTGAAATATCGACCTGCGACCCTACAAAGTATATATATTGTTGATCGTCATAAAATTCTAAGACGATCTGGCCATGTCCGTCCGTCCGTCTGTTGAAAGCACGCTAGCATCTAAACGAAAGGAGCTAGAACGTTCAAATTTTCCATAAATGCGTCTTATAGTCGTAGATCGGTTGGGATTGAAATGGGGCGAAATCGGCCCAAAGGGAAAAATTTTTCCCTCGCAAGGACTAAAAATACCCATAATAATCTCTAATATTTTAGCGTATTTAAGCATGTTTTTTGAATATTTCTGTTTATATTTGCTTTATATTTGGTATGCGCATTTCCCTTATAGCAAAAACGTGCACCATAAAGTGATTCTTTATTTCTAGGGGGGTGAAATGGGGAAAAAGGAATAAAAATGGTACATATTAAACGACAACAGCTAGAAATACGAAATTAGGTGTGTACATTCCTCTAATTGAGTAGATACATAATATAAAAGTATTTTTTCCAAATTCGTACTTTTAAGGGGTAAAATAGGAATAGAGGGATAAAAATGGTACCAACCAAACGGCTGTACCTAGAATAATGATATTCGGTGTATACATTCCTCTGATTGCATAGATAAGTAAAATACACGAATTTTTTTTGGGGTTAAAATGAAAAAAGGGGATAAAAATAGTACCAATCTAATGACCGCAGCTAGAGTCCTGAAATTCCGAGTATACAGTCCTCTGAGTGTGAAGACACGGAAAATAAACTGATTTTTTCGAAATTCGTACTTTTTGGGGTTAAAATGAAAAAAGGGGTAAAAATAGTACCAATCAAATGACCGCAGCTAGAGTCATGAAATACGGAGTATACATTCCTCTGACTGCGAAGACACGGAAAATAGACGAATTTTTCGAAATTAGTACTACCAAGGGATACAATGGTACAGAGGGGTAAAAGTAGTACCAACTAAACGACTACAACTAGAATGATAAAATTCTAATTGCGTAAAAACGTCAAGGGGGTAAAAATGGTACCAACCAAATGGAATCATGGAATTCGGTGTATACATTCCTCTGACTGCATAGACACGCAAAATAAAAAGTTTTTTCCCAAATTCGTACTTTTTCTTTTACGGCAAAAATTGGTTGAATCATGAAGTTAGGTTATTTTGCACTATGTACGTCTTATAATGGATTTTCAAAATTTGTACTTCTGAAATTCAAATAGAGTGGAAATACTACCAACTGTAGCACCCACTATCTACCATTATTTATGGCTTTGAACATATTTTTTAAAATATAAATAGAAGAATAATTATTTTTTGAATTGACGTATTGGTAGGCTTGCCTTATAAGCGTGGTTTGAAATAATTAAAATATTATATTTATTTATAAAATTATTTTTTCAATATTTGTTTTGGTTTGGCTATATTAAAAAATATATTTTCCTGTAATATTAGTGCACTTCTACGAAAACCGACAACCTCTGTGGAATGCAATCCATGGTGGAGGGTATATAAAGTTCGGCCCGGCCGAACTTAACGCTGTTTTTACTTGTTTTTTATAGCATTTTCAAAAAAAAAGTTATTCGGCGGACCCATAGTATTTCACTGTTGAGAGTTCAGCCTAGGTTAAGGCTTCACAAGGTACAAACGTAAGATATCCCATGTTAACAGAAATTAATTAAATGCATACTTTGTACAACACATGTACGGTACTGATATGTAGTATAAGAGGACGTAAATTACCCAGAAATGCAATGTCAATTCGACCTTAAATGATTTTGATATGTTTCAAATATCTGTAGAATTTTAAATCTATATTTTGAATTTCATTTGAATTTAAAATGTAATTTCTGAATTTCAACTGATGATTTCTGAATATGAAATCAAGTTTTCTGAATATCAAATGATGAGTTCTGAATTACAAATGGAATTTCAGTTGATGTGTTCTGAATTACAATTGGTCTTTTCAGAAAAACTCTTAGAAATGGTGTAGAATCTGCTGTCTCAAATTCATTGGATCAAATAATTGCAATATTGTAAAAAAAAAACAATTGTTTACTACAATCATGAGAATGTTTACTAAATCGAAGAGTTTAAGGTTATTCAATTACAATATCTTTCAGATGGTGCATATTGATCTGCTATTTATAACACACGTCTTGTTAAAAAATCGGGAACCGTTGAATGAATTGGAGGCATCTACACCTTTGAAATTTCGTACTTGTAGTTATGGTGCTTACCAAAGTCGTCTATACAAATTTTGAGTTGCCATGACCACTTACAGTGGGATGGTAAAACATTTGTTGAGGCAAAATACATTAGGAAAAAGGTAGACCTTTTAAATGTAATACATATAATTATGGTGCTTTCAAAAGTTGTTAGAAAAATATCAGTTTCTCAACCTACTGCCACGAAGGAAAATACATTGGGGAACAGATAGGCATTTAAATTCCGTACATGTACTTAATAGGTGCTTACCAATGTTGCCTAGCAAAAGTTTAAGTTGATCAATTTACTGTCACAACCACTTACAGGTAGACCTTTGAAATGTATTGCAGTCATCTTATTGGTTGATGCTCCTTTCTAAAAACGAGTTGTCTCCTAGTTCCAATTTTCCATTATTGGTAATTTTAAATTACTTTTATTTACATTACATTATTACTTTTTGAAAATGCGTTAGTTCAAAATTGATTTTTTGCCTCAAAAATTGGTATTTGGTCCCACCGTGACACTTGTAGTAGTATAATAACATGTATTCATACAAATTTATATATTAAGTTAAATTTGGTTAAATATGAATTTATAGTACACTGGATATTTTATATGGACTGTATAAACTCTACCCACTGATATTAAATCAACCGTGTTTATTAAAACGAGTTATAGGCGCAAGAAGTGGTGTAGGGTATTACATAGTTGGCCACGATCAACTTTAGCCTTTTCTTACATATTAATTAATAAATTAATTATAAACACTTCTGTGAAATTTCGCGGAGATCAATGGCATTCCAATAATTTTCTAACCGAAATTTTACAATATCTGCATTTTTAATTTTAATTTAATTTTATAATTTATTGCACTTTGCTGAAGTCCTTTGTATCAATTGTCAATTAAAGTACACTTTTCCCATATACAGGGATTTCCAACAAGATGTGTTATTTTGAATCACCTGGTATTTCGGTAGCTGTCACTTTTGAAGCTTTTATTCTTTGACAATTGCCAAGTATAGAAACTACGTCATTACTAAAAATGGAACGATAGACGCTTCAAATTATTAAAATTCACTACAAAAATGATCCGGAATTCCATCGAAAAATCATCTTGACTGATGAGGTCCATTTCCAACTCGGTGGCTACGTCAACAAGCAAAATTGTCGCATCTGGGGCTCGGAAAACCCAAGAGCCTTTCCATCCTCATCGTGTGACTGTTTGGACTTTACCTTTTCGAAAATGAGGTTGGATCAACAGTTACGGTGAATGGATTGCGCTATCGAGAGATGATTAATGATTTTTTATGGTCGGATTTGTATGGTATTGAACTGGACAACGTTTACTTTCAACAAGACCGTGCTACGTGCCATACAAGGAACGAAACCATTGCTCTTTTACGGGAAAAGTTTCCGTGTTATCTCTCGAAGAGGTGATCACCGAGATCTTGTGATTTAACACCTTGCGAATTCTTCCTTTGGGGCCACGTGAAAGATAAGGTGTACGCCAGCGTCGATTCAAGACTTCAATGATTCGTGAGGCTATCGAGGACATAGGGCAGCCACTTTGCGATTTGGTTATGGAAAATTTCATGAAAAGGATATGGCCCTGTAAGCGTGGTCGTGGTGGCCATTTGGCTGATGTTGTTTTTCATTATTAACGACATACCTTTCTCTTTATTATGAAATAATCCTCCGATCATTTATCTAAAAAAAATGATTTTCTGAATTTCTTTGAATACCAAAATAACACCTCTTGTTAGAAAACCCTGTATATGGTTCAGCGGATACGTTCGGATAAACAAAGTTCTGCTCTGCTAATAGCAGAGCTCGCTACCAACCCGACTACCTGTTCGTTCAGTTTAAAAATATATTTTCTCATATTTAAATTTTATTTTACGTGTCAACCCACTAATTCCATTCTTTTCTTTACAAAATCTACCAAAATCTGTGAATAATCATCTGACCTATACATTTATTCATTACTTTATTAACAGCAATAAAGAGTAGTTAATGGAAAAATATATATATATTTATTTTCTTGTGGAGCTATCGTTCACTACAAAAAAATTGAAATCCAAATAATTTTTTTCATCTATTATTATTAATTTCTGTTAATACTTAATTCACTAAATTTTTTAACTATTTTACAAAAAAAAAATCGTAAAAAATAGAACCCAACATTTCACCACTTCCAAATTCACAAGTCGCTAAAAGACATCTCAGAACACTACATTAAAAATTAAAAAAAAATGGATTGATGTAATTATTTCGAAACTCAAAATAAAAAAAAATTATAAAAACTTTGAAAAATCTATCGCTTTAACATACATTAAATTTCAGACATGCGATTGAATAAATACACCTTTTTGACAAAATCTCAATTTCACCACAGTTGGTCATATATCGCGAATCTAAGGAAATCTTGATATCTCCTTGTAGTTCAAGGATTCCAAAAATTAATAATATCCTTAATCCTATATACTACTTGCGATTCCACTCTGTAATTTACAGCATTGCTATATGTCCAGAAAACAAAATAAAATGTTACGGAATATTAACATATTATAGACTTTTTTGAAAGTTGTCTAAAAGAACTTCCTCAAAAGCGGGGAAAATGCACATTTGGCCTTTGAGATGCGATTATGTGCTTCCTACGGAAGTACTTCAAATTTTTTTGCTTGGAATGTAACACAATATTATTCATATGACTACCACCACTGGTTCGGCAGTACCTCATCCGATCAACCCAATTGTTCAGTACATGGCCCAATGATGCCGCCAGCCCAAAATCCACACCAAACAGTGACCCGTCGTGGATGCATATGTTTATCAGTAGTCACGCGTGTGTTCTCTGAACCCCATATGCGGCAATTTTGCTTATTGACATAGTCACCCAGATGAAAATGAGATACATCAACGCTCAACTGAAGGCCGATATCTTCTCGACGAAAACTTCATATTTACTTTTGAAGTAAGTTTTTAATAATTCCCAATTTTTTTCGAGCGTTTAGTGTCTCATTTTGTAAATGTCAAACAAAAACCTGAAAATAAAAATGAATGTTATTCTAAAGTCAAAGTAATCGGTAGTCCAAATTTAACATTTTAAGTTGCCCACCCTGCTCTTCAACATACTATTGACACAACATTTAAAATATTCCGATTTTGCTTTGCACTTCACCTGCATCTAAATTGTGGAGTAATTGAAAATGTATACTCGACAACTTGTTGTCCGCATTAGAAATAGTTTGTGCTGTTCCCTCCGACCCAATTATCTTCAACATGAGTGTTATTTATCTATGAATTATACTTTGGATTAACCTAAACACGGCGGGGGCATTCAGAGGTCACATGTCCATGTGAGCACATTTGAAAAGGGGGCCCCGCTGTGGGACACGCCAGACGGAAACATAATAACGCCTGGAAACAAGCTTAACTAGAATACAACTGCATGTTTATAAATAATTGAATTTTACATTAGGTTGCTGTGGTCGGTCGGTCGGTTGGCCGATGCGGTGCGCTGTGGTGTGGTATCTAAGATAAGCAATGCGTAATTTTTCTTCTCAAGATATGCATTTTAAAGCCACAACTCGCCAAACACATTCGCCCAGGCCGACGCTCACAACACCGCGATGGTGTAAATGTGGCACGACGACGGCGACGGTACGGCAAGTTTTCAGTTTTCCAGCTCTCGAAGTCGAGTATGTGCCAGAGTCGTCTGTCGTGTGTAATGTGTATCATTAATTACGTGAAGGGGTAATAAACTTATCACAATAAGAAATTAGCACACATCTTAAAAAAGTCATAAAAGGCGCATTTAAAAGTGACTATGGCAGCAGACGACGGCGGTGACGGCGACCAATGCGTCCCCTTAAGGGAAACTGCCGTGGCGGAGGGAGAGGAAAACCCGAAAGGTAAGCAGCAGCAGCTAAAGCCCGGAATTGCTGCGGAAACAAATGGCAGTTTAAAACAATTTCATAATTAAAAATTCACTGGTGCTGCCTGCAACTCGTACTCGCTCGCGTATTGTGAGTGGAATCGCCAGAAACAATTAATTTCCTCTCGAAACGTAAATAGCGAGGCCCCACCACCAGCCGCAGTTGCCATGCTTAGAACCACCATCATCATCAGCTCTATACTTAATGCCATGAACGAAATATTTAATTGTCAGTTGCTGTTCGAAATCGCCATCATCCCTCCGTCCCTCCTCGTCAGCCAGCCAGCGAGCCTGCTGCCAGCCATCATCATGACCATAGCCATCGCCCATCGCCATTCAGGCCAGCCTGGCAGCATTTGAAAATGTTTCATTTTGCATTTATTTTATTTTATTCATGCGCTAAGAAAGCTCTCCGCTCTCAGCCTGGTTATTATGATATTATAAAGCTGCCAGCCTTTTGTAATTCCCTTTCGCGGCCATTATGTGCTCGTAGCTTAGCTAAATATCAGCAGCATTTGCTAAGTTTCAACTTGAATTGTATTTTTTAACCGGAAGCCTAATTACAATTACCTTTGGGCTCTACCCACTTTTTCAACTGGTTTGTGGAAAAAAGTCATCACAAAGATTTTAACGATTCTAAGTGCACCCTACCTGCAGCAGAGGGTTGTTTGATAATAATGAACCAATCGTTCGCGAAATAGAAAGTATTCATGGGAATTGATGGATAGACACTGTGGACCATTTAAAATTTAAAATTAGAATTGGAAAGGTTGAACTCGTCATTTAATAATAGAACACAATATCATTCGTATGTCAACCACGACTGGCTCGGCAGTACCTCATCCGATCAACCCACATTTTCATTATATTTTCTATTGTTCTGGCACGAACCTCTTCAGTGGCAACTTCGATTTCATGTTTCAACGCTTCAAATTGTCTCTGGATGGGTTGCGCAACATTTATCCTTAATGGCTCCCCACAGAAAATAACCCAAAGGGCTAAAATCACAGCTCCGAGGTAGCCGTATTGTTGAAATCAAATGTCGTCCATGTCATTCTTTTGAATTTTTGGAAACAAAAATTCGTTGAGTGTGGCACGGTAACGCTCACCGTTGACGGTAACGGCGGGTCATTGCTCATTTTTGAAGAACATTGGCTCAATGATGCCGCCAGCCCAAAATCCACATGTTGTGGATGAATTGGCGTCTCAATAGTCACGTGTGGTTTCTCTGAACCCCATATGCGGCAATTTTGCTTATTGACATAGCCACCGAGATGAAAATGAGCTTCATCTAAAAAAATCAACAAATTTTAAGCTTCAAATGAATTTTGCTATTTCCAACTAAAATTAAACGTTGTTGTTTTTTTGTGTTGTCCCAAAGTATTTTGGCTTAACAACTACAAAATGTTGTCAAAACGTTTTGTGTAACGTTTGCTGATATAATTTAACTTTCTAAAATCGAAAACGATATTCAAAAATATGGATAAATTATAAAAAATACTAAAATTCCAATTTTCGTCGAAGGTTCCTTTAATATGTTTACTCTCATTTTAAAAATATAAGTACGATAACGCCCGCTTGAAGGGTTGCGAATTTCTCCTTCATATAAAAATACTGGTTTAATAACAGTCCCCAAAGAATTGAGTAAAAATTGTTTTTTCTTTGAAAGTAATATTTTTTTACAGATATGAATAAACCCATAAAAATAGAAAAATAGGTAACACGTATTTTTGTTTATTTTTCAAAAGCTAACATTCCTACGAAAAAAAAAAATTGTCTATATAAAATATATATGGATAAATGTAGAAGTTATGGCTCTCTTTGCAGGCTGAAAAGGATTAAAACATCACGATTTTTTAATATTTTGATAAAATAATATTTTGCTTTATTTTCTAACAGCTGGGATCATAATGAAGAAAACGAAATGTTTTTTAAATATATGGATTAATGCAGAAGTTACGACCATTCCTGTGTAGGTATATGTCGTCTTCACGTATAACTCAATCAATTTAAGTAAAATCTTCGTCAATAAGGACAGACCATTTTTTGGTATTATAAAATAAACTATAATATTATGTTATCTATTACACCACATTATTAAAAAATAAATACTTTTTATACCCTCACTGTACAGAGTAATAGGGTATATATCATTAGGGTCAGACAAAAGCGTAATACATTGAAGCAGTGACTTAAGACTCTAAGTATATTTGGACCAAATCCGTTTCCCGACTTTTTAAATTTGTTTGAGTCATGTCCATCCGTCTGGCTGGTGTACACGATAACTCTCGAAAGTAGGTAAGGAATCTATTAAAACTTTACAATTAATATTTTTCCCAAACTTAGTTTAAGTTCGAAGATGAGCGGAATTGTCACGCCCCTTCTGGTGACATCCACACGAAGATGCCATATTCCTATGTTAAATTAAAACCAATGTAACTTTCAAACGGATATACGGAATCAGTTATATTTTGATATATGATAATCTTTTTACAATAACTTTAAGCGTACATAATATGTAGGGGTTTGTCACTCCCCTTATATTTATGATTTTTTATACGTCCACTCTAGTACCTTGTACAGAATTTTCCATATCCTGGTAAATTCATTTTTTTTAACGGGCGCTTCGAATCCACTAGGACTTGATATTTGAATGTTTGTAAAACTGTTTTATAAATGTGGAAGTTAGGAACATGTGCCACAAACCTTTTTTTTTTAAAAAAAAAAAAACGCATAAAATTTGCAAAATATCATCGGTTCTTTATTTGAAACGTTAGATTGGTCCATGACATTTACTTTTTTAAGATAATTTCATTTAAATGTTGACCGCGGCTGCGTCTTAGGTGGTCCATCCGCTTAGTCCAATTTTGGCATTTCCACGTTTTTGAGTAACAGAGACCCAATTGGTGCGAACGGCGACGAATCGAAAATTGGTGGTCATCATTAACACTGGCCGATACAGCTGCGATATTTTCTTCAGTTCGCACTCTACGTAAGCGTGTTGGTGGTTTAATGTCCAACAATGTAAATTTGGTGCGAAATTTAGTCACAATAGCCCGAATAGCCGCTTCAGTGGGTCGATTAAACTGACCATAAAATGGAAGCGCGCAATGAACTTTCTTAACAGAGCACGCATTTTGATAATAAAATTCAATAATTTGCAAGCGTTGTTCGTTTGTAAGACGATTCATGATGAAATGTCAAAGCATACTGAGCATCTTTCTCTTTGACACCATGTCTGAAATCCCACGTGATCTGTCAAATACTAATGCATGAAAATCCTAACCTCAAAAAAATCACTCTTTAGTACCTTCCACATAAAATATTAGACACTAAGTAATATATATATATATAAGTCAGCTTAGCCGACTGACGCTTAATTACTTGCTTTTGGTGTCGATTTTTAAAAATGATTACGTCAATATTCCAACCCCCCCCCCCAAAATTCACTAGAATCAATCTAGATATGCTTACTATACAATGGGATATATTCTTTAAAAAAATAACCTTATAACAAAATAATTAATTATCAAAATAAAATATAGAGTACTAGTGCCTGCTACTTCGCGCGCGGAAAAGCCAATTATTGTTATCAGTTTTATCCATCACTGTGTTTGTATAATATTTATTGAATTTTCTTTTGGTGGACATAGATAAACCTAAAATAGTAATTTCGAAACCTCATCTCATACACAGTCAAAGGAATGTGCTTGTCGAATTTCACTATTTTAGCTGAAATCGCTTCAATCCAGTTTCGAACAAAAAATTACAACTTTATATATCCTTGATCTCATATTTCGAGATGCAGACAGACATTTTATAACTTTTTGCAACTTTCCCCAAAAAGTACACACTTTGAAAAATCAATATAAGGAGTGATTTTTTTGAGGTTAGGATTTTCATGCATTAGTATTTGACAGATCACGTGGGATTTCAGACATGGTGTCAAAGAGAAAGATGCTCAGTATGCTTTGACATTTCATCATGAATCGTCTTACAAACGAACAACGCTTGCAAATTATTGAATTTTATTATCAAAATGCGTGCTCTGTTAAGAAAGTTCATTGCGCGCTTCCATTTTATGGTCAGTTTAATCGACCCACTGAAGCGGCTATTCGGGCTATTGTGACTAAATTTCGCACCAAATTTACATTGTTGGACATTAAACCACCAACACGCTTACGTAGAGTGCGAACTGAAGAAAATATCGCAGCTGTATCGGCCAGTGTTAATGATGACCACCAATTTTCGATTCGTCGCCGTTCGCACCAATTGGGTCTCTGTTACTCAAAAACGTGGAAATGCCAAAATTGGACTAAGCGGATGGACCACCTAAGACGCAGCCGCGGTCAACATTTAAATGAAATTATCTTCAAAAAGTAAATGTCATGGACCAATCTAACGTTTCAAATAAAGAACCGATGAGATTCTGCAAATTTTATGCGTTTTTTTTAAAAAAAAGTTATCAAGCTCTTAAAAAATCACCCTTTAGGTAACATGTATAAGCGTGTGTTATAACCCATATTCCAAATAAAAATGGAATTAATTTACGTGCAAAATAATTCATAAATCACTATTGGAAATTTAAGGGAATAATTCGCGATAAGGGTGAATGGGAATATTACCTTCGCAAAAATTGAAATTTAGTATAAAAATTTTCATGTGTTGATTTTATGAATCAGTATCCCTCAATGCACACAAAACATACATTTTTAGATTTCAGATGCAACATTTGTTTGCTGCATAGTGTAATTAAAAGGATCAAAATGAGGAATTTCATACATTTTTTTTAAATTCTTTAAAGTTACCATTAAAATCTAAAATCATATTACACCTATTATAGGGTTAACATATGACACCACGGGATGCGAAATAATTCAACTAAAATTTGTAAAATTGCTCTAGGTGAAAATTATAGCCGACATATTGGAAGAGGAATGACAAAATGATTGTAGACCCCAACCTATGGTGGAGTGCACTATGGTCCCAAATCCATATTTTTTGGCAGAAATTCGAAAAATTTAAATCGGAAATTGTTCAATGTGTATATATTTTATTAATGGCAACACTCCAAGCTATCAAGAATATGTATTACAGAAAACTAGGTGGCAACACTGCAAGCCTGAGAGGCACTTAAAGTTTGCCGTTGAAACAAGTGGGACTAATTCAAGTCTAAGGTAGTTATACAAAATATTTAAAATTAAGGCGTAAAAAGAAAATAATGAAGTGACTATATTATTGAAAATGATGGCCGGCGTATATTTCACATTTTGTGATTACTGTAGTCTTGTTAGTTTTCTTAAGTGTTGAAATTTTGTGATTCGTAGTGAGCATAACCTATAAATGTCGTGGACTAAAAGATATATGTATTACTCAACTTGACTCAAAGTGTAAATGTGAAAGTGTTCGTCTGAGTGTGTAGTTTATGGTAGAATTGATATTTCGTCAGCATTTTTCGGCGAACTCCTACAATTGCAACTTTATTTTAACACAATTTCGATTAGCCATAGTACATATGTTTGATCATATCTCTGAATCAGATTTGTGTATGAGATCCATCAACATCTCATTTTAAAGGTATTGTAAGTACCTTTGAAATGGTACATAACGTTATTCACATTTCTGTACACATGTAGACATTTTATATTATTTCCTAAAATAATTATGGTCCAATCGGCCCAATTTTATTTTTCATTTTTTATGTGTGTTTTGACTAGCAAATTTGCAAAGTTACAAGATTGTATCTTTATTTTTCGACTTTATGCCATAAAAAATGGATTTGGGACCAGTGTGGAGCGTACAAACACTTAGATATGATTATTTATTTGCGATGTAAATAAATAGCACATAAAATTCAGAAAATTTCATGAAATCTTTATTTGAATCGATAGTACGGTCCATATAATTTAATGCTTGAAGATTATTTCGTGCAAATTATTATATTTCATTTCAAATGGTCCATCCGCTTAGTCCAATTTTGGCATTTCCAAGTTTTTGAGTAACAGAGGCCCAATTGCTGCGAACGGCGACGAATCGATAATTGATGGTCATCATTAACACTGGCCGATACAGCTGCGATAATAAAATTCAATAATTTGCAAGCGTTGTTCGTTTGTAAGACGACTCATGGTTAAATTATAGACCAAACTTAAGATGTTTGACAGTGAAACAAAACACGAAACGTGCGTCAGCTGTTTAAACCAGTGTTGCCAAATTGATAATAGCTAAACAATCACTCTTTATTATAAAATAAAATTTAAGTATTTATACAAATTGGGAGCTTTGTAAAAAAAAGTCATAGTTTTATTTAGTTATTGATGTTATTTAGTTATTGATTTCCTTTGTAGTTCTGCCATCTTGAGTACGATTGGCCGTACCTTGCAGGGTATTTACCAGGTCGTTGTTTTCCACCCCTATATTTTTCATAGATGCCACTTCATTTCATTCTTTAATCGTTTCATTCATGTTCACATTTGCTTTGAGGTGTGTACGAGTTTGAGTACGACTATGTACATTCGCTTGTACATTTGAATCGTTGTAATTTTCATTTTTCCATTCGAAATGGTCAAGAGAGCTTTTCAAGTTCTTGTCTTGTAAAATATATTTTGATAGCTACTGTTTGGCGGGCTATAATTCTTCTTCTTTTCTGCCACTTTTGTTGCTGCAGCCGCCGAAGTTGATGATTGCGTCTTGGTTTATGCAGCTGGGGAGGAGGCAGGCAATACAATGGCATGGAATGACTTAGGCTTTGAGTCTCTGCATTTTAACCATAAATTATAAAATCATTTTCGAGTTAAATGTTGAGATTTATTTTAATTTTAATTCGTTCTTGCTTCGAACAAGTAATTTTGCAAGTTTTTCTTTGATAAAAGAAGCAAAAAGTTGGAATTTTAATTGGTCATTCGTGGAATGCATTTAACTTTTAAAGATGAATGGCTCACATACTCGCAGTGCATTGCATTATTTTCGAAAAAGTGAATTTTGTTAAATAAATAATGAGGCATTTCATAGAATTGTGTCTAACGTGATAACAGCGAGTTGACGTTTTGTATGTCAGCCATTCAGAGGCGTGCTGTGAAACTTAGATATGTTATGATCTGCTGATTTCATAAATGCTAATACTTAAATAATGGCATTATTTCAGTTTACGTGGCTTCTCATCGTCACTGGAGCGTCAAGTAGGGCCTTTGAATCATGTCATTATGCCATGTCACTAGCAGCCTAGTTGAGTCTGTAGCTAATTTTGTAAGTGTCTGGGATATTGATGAATCTTCGTGCGGTTGTTCAATTAAAATACGGAAGAAACAACATTTTGAAAATTATTATTAATTGTGTATTTTTAATTAACAGAAAACAATTCTATAAATATGTGGTAGGATTGTGAGTCTAGCTGCATGATTCTTGAAGGTTTATTTCTATTTTGCGAGATTTTTTTGTCTGCGAAAATCACAATATCGACCAGAGGACCAAAGAAAGTTTTCTACGACTAGGTTTTGTAGCAATACTTGATTTGACGTTTTTTAGGTATATGCTCCCTATAAATGTGCATTGATAAAAATGTATTATTGAAACAGGGCACTGATATTATCTTCATAGTCCTTTAAATGTATTATTGTAACAATGCAATAATGTTAATTAACATCAAAACTTTAAGTTTATAGGAATCGATAAATATAAATCTGAATTCTATCATGCTAAATCGGTTGTGCTTCACATTGGAGAATTGAGAAATAGTTTTACACACAGTTCGCCATTTCTTTTAAGAAAATCCCTACTTATGATCCGATAAAGGAGTTTTTCTAGGGTAATTCCCAGAAATTGAGTCATTTTGATTGAAATCGAATTCAATGTTATTTATATATCAGAGGAAAGGATACTTATTACATTGGATACATCTTTTCGGATTATGTATCATTTCTATGAATATGAATATGAAATGGAATGGAAAGATTTTTGGTTTGCCATGTGGATTTCGCGCTTTCGTCAATTACTGAAATTTACAGGCAGGGCTGCAGTATTATCTTGATGCGCTTATATATTTTTGTTGAAATGAAAATTAAATTTTATTAAAATATAAATACAATTTTTAAATAATAAATAATTTTTTTTAGTTTTTTTCGTTTGCATTTTTTTGGTCTGTAATCAATATTTGATTTGAACTGGGATATTGTCCTGGCTCAAGACCATTTTGCATCTGTATTTAATAGAATGCAAATTTATTTACAAATGGCATGGTGACATTTATTACTTGGCTGCAGACTACCACGATCATGATTTCGACCATGTCAAAAGTCTTTTCAAGTGGCTTCGCATCGGAATTGACCTAAAAAATCAAAGGTCTATTTGTCTTCAATATGTACACAAATAAATAGTATGCAATTTCAAAAAAGGGAATACAGAAACGTTTGTTTGGTTTTATGGGTGAATAAAATGTGATGTTTATTTCAGGATTAATAAATTACTAAATATAATGTATGGTGGACCATTTAAAAGTTTTAAATTAGAACGTTCATTTTGATTCTCATTTTGAGGTTTATGTTTGATATTAAGAAATTTACGTGGAAATTTTTCAAGAAGAGATCGGCCTTCAGCTCAGTTTCATCTCGGTGGCTATATCAATAAGCAAAATTGCCGCATATGGGGTTCAGAGAACCCACACGTGACTATTAAAAAGCCAATGCATTCACAACAAGTCACTGCTTGGTGCGTATTTTCGGCTGCACTGAAAAATGGGGTTGATCGAATGAGGTACTGCCGAGCCAATCGTGGTAGACACATCTATGATATAGTGTTCCACTATTAAATGTAAAAGTTCAACCTTTCCAATAAAACCAGAAATTGTACATCTATATATATAAAAATGAATCTGTGTTTGTAAGTTTGTGGGTTTGTTTGTTTGTTCTTTATAGCAGACTAAACTACTGGACCGATCTTCTTGAAATTTTCACAGTATGTTCATCTTGAACCGGTGGTGAAAAGAGGCTATATAATTTTTTTATATTTTCAGTGGGCGTGGCACATCCAACACAAATTGGGGATTTATTCGTTTTTTATAAATTAGCATATTCGGAGTACTGTTGCAGCTACAGTCTTGAATTTTTGTGAAAGTGCACTAATTGTTAGTCTGCACAGTTGTGCCAAAAATGGGCGGTATTGGAAAAGTGGGCGTGGTACCTCCCATACGAAGCTAACACCTATTATTGAATATTGTCAGTTCAATGACACCTATAGTGCTGAAATTTTGTGTAAGTGCATCTGTCATAAATGTTCGTAGTTGTGCCAAAAATGGGCAGTATTGGTAAAGAGTGTGTGTCACCTCCCATACAAAGTTATAACACATTTTCGAATATATTCAGTTATATGACAGATACAATACTGAAATTTTGTGCGAGTACATCTAGCATCAATATGGGTAGTTGTGTCAAAAATTTGCGGTATTGGAAAAGTGGGCGTGCTACCTCACATACAAACTTAAAACCTATTATTGAATACATTCAGTTTTATAACAGCTACAATACTGCATTTTTTGTGAGTACATCTAGCATAAACCTTCGTAGTTGTACCAAAAATGGGCGGTAGTGGGATATTGGGCGTGGTACTTCACATACGAAGTTAAAACCTATTATTGAATATTATCAGTTCTATAAAACCTAGAGTGCTGAAAAATTGTCTGCATAGATCCAGTGTAAATAGTTGAGCAAATATGGCCGGAAAGTGGGCGTGGCCCTTCCCATATGAAATTAAAACCGGTTTTAGAGTATATTCGACACCGATATAGGCGGAAAGTATCCGTGACCCTTCCCATACGAAATTAAAACCTATTTTAGAGTATATTCGACACCGAGATTCCTATATTGTTATACAAATGGGCGGGATGTGAAAGATGGAGAATTTTTGATTTGAATTTTGTAAAATTACTCATTCTCTTTGGATTTTCTTAGCATAATAGCAAAGAAAGATTACAAAAAAGAAATATCGCCAAAAGCCGACTTAAGTCAAGAAAACGGAAATTATATTAATTTTTTAGTTTTTGTGTTGTTTGATTAGTGAACAATTTGATTGACTTTCTATGTGTGTTGAATGTAGTACATTCGAATTCCAGCTATTCGATTAAGTAAGTTCTTCTTACGTAGGGAGTTTTTTGTTTTGGTAATGGAAAGGAGGAGAATCACACTCAACCTAAAATCAATTTGATTTTTGAAATTTCTTCCTTTATTCGCCGTGTTTCAATATTTTCCATGGAACATATCCATTTCCTTTGTATCTCAGGGAAATACGCGGGCGGGGGTTCAGCTAGTACATATATAAAAACGTTCGTGCAAATGTTTGCACACACCAGATCTTAACGTTGAGAGCTATATACGCCATATTCATGCGGTAGATGGTGCTGGGGCGGATATATATCGAAACTTTGAATGTGTGGACCAAATTTACCGAAATTCAGAATGTATGTTTATTTAAATATAATTAATTAATTAATTATAACCTGAGCTGAGGTAGAACTTCTTCAAAAATTCATATTACTTCAACTGGGATATTGTCCTGGCTCAAGACCATCAAACCTATATTTAATAGAATGCAAATTTATTTAAAATGGCATGGTGACATTTATTACTTGGCTGCAGACTACCACGATCATGATTTCGACCATGTCAAAAGTCTTTTCAAGTGGCTTCGCAGCGACTTTTCAACATCAAACTCGGCCTCTATAAGGAGATGATTCTCACAAACGACCGAGAAGCACAACTCACTTGCCGAATTTGCGTTTAAAAAATCGCACCAAGTAATAAAGTCCACATGCCACCTCACAAGCATCTCATTGAGTTGCATATGTAAGTATGTGTATATGCAGGTATAGTTACCCAGCAATACTTCATATTATGGTCTAATTTTACTCGAACTCAAAATGTCTGTCGCTATTTAGTAATTTGTTATTAAGATAACACGAGAGAAATACTTTATAAACAATATTAAATACAAAAAATATAAACAAATCCAAAATACCTTAGTTGCACCAGAAAAAGTAGGCAAAAAGCATGATGCTATCCATTTCTAGTTTCTACAGCTATAATCATTCTTATATATTTTATAAATAATTCACGTACCCTAATATACACCTGTCAGCAGGATTTTTAATTTTTGTGATAAGTGCAAATTGACGTTTTAAGATTTTTTCTTAAGACACGTATAAAATCTTAAATATAAAAGAATCTTCCCTGGGATTTTCAGAACAAATTGGAGTCATGAGGATTTTTTGCTGTCTTGTTTGACATCGAATGACTCATATATGATATTGCTCACATTAAATACTTGATAAATAAATTTCAAATATTCTCTGAAATAGCGAGTTATTCATATTTGTCATATGCATATAATGTTCCCACGATCTGATAACAAATGACTATGACTATTTCTATGTTTTATCACAGAGCTATGCTAAAGGAATTTGAATAGTTATTACAAAGATATGCCCATACGGATGTATTTAATTGTCACTGGACAGTGTTCATTACATGTTCATTATTGTCGCACCACACATTCCAGTCCGCACACACGTTCAAAACCGCTGACACCATGTCCACGGAAGTGAGTTCCAAACGGAACATTAAACATTCATTGTAATTCACTGACAATTGGCATTTCAATTCAAATTAGTTACAAGATATTAACTGATCTTCCACCATGCGCTCGTAACTATGTACGAAGATCCGAAATAGTTTAACTATAAAAGAACGGAGAACCCAACATGTCACACTGAAGGAGCAGCAGCGCGGGCACCTCCAATACCAATGCCTACTATTGCTACACACCTTTCCTGTCTGTTTCTGCCGTTCGGAAGGTTCGGAAGAAACTTTACTTTACTACACGTTGGTATTTGACTATGTCAGAGCAATTACAACCAGAAATATCCGAGAAAAGTGACTACAACATTCAACATGTTGAAGGCTTAACAGAACACTTGGAGAAAATGCGATTGAAAGGAAAATCTTTTCTCTTAGGATTCAGAAGCTCCTGATTTTAAATTATTTTTACAAACCCTGCTCAATACGTTGGATTTGGACGGCACAAAGTAAACTGGAATATAAATAATATTTTTACATAAGGCCCGTAAAATAATTTATTTTGACCGACTATCCAAAAGTGATTATTTTCAGAGGGCCGATGACGATTTTGGGACAAAACCTCCATCAACCGGTTAATATTTTTATTACTCAAGCCATAGCGAATTTTTTAATAAAATCGTAATATTGTTGAATTTGAATATTTGTCCTTAAATGAAGGTTTTCTTTCCGTGTAGATACTTCCTAGTGGCATTCTTTCCTTTTTTCCGCAGCCAACTAATCTCATTAAGAACGCCTTTCAGAGCTTAAAAAATAAAAGCAAAATTTTCAACTTTTTTTATTATTATCCAACAGGCTACTAGATCCTCCAGTAGACGTGGAATGGAAACCTATTCACGCTTTATTAAACAACAGAGAATTAAATGGCCATTGCTACGAACGAATATCATCCCATTCACTCAACTGAACTCGACTCCAGGCCAGAACAGGCCAAGTCACCAGGGAACAACAACACAGAACAGAGGTAAGAACATTTGCTGGGAGGTTGTGTTTTTAATCTTTATCTTTTACATATTCTGCTCGATTCGTTGCAACTCCTTCGTAAAGTCCACATGTTGGCATTGTGTTGCTGCTGCAACATCATCATGTTGCCGCTATTGTTAGTGCTGTTGTTCTTCATATGGTAATGGCCGGAGTTAATAACGTAACGTAACGTTGGCGATCGGTGTAATTCGACACATTGGCAAAATAGTTTTGCCAATGCCCCACCATCGTCAGCATCATCATCGCCGCCGCCATTCACCACAAGTCGTTGATATTATTGAGCCCAGAGAGCAAATCATCATGTTCCTCTTCATCATCATCATCCTCCGTAGTAGTTTTGGCCAAATGATCTTCATCTTGCTGCAGTTCAGATTTGAGTTTTATTTTTTTTTCAGCCAACCAGCCAGCTTTTATGGCCCTCCAGTCTTAGTGGTGGCCAAGCAAATTGCTTAAACCGTAATGATTTTCGTGTTGTTGTATAATCAAAGATTGTCGATGTTGCTGCCGTTGTTGTTGTTCTTTCTGTTGTTAAACTCTACTGTACCGCAATTTGCACGCCTTTGACCATAAGGCCAAATAAAATTAACGAAAATTGTGCATAAAGTCCTAAAAAGCTAATTGTTAGTTTGCACTTGTGTTCATGTAGATCATGTCCAAATTGGGCATGTCTAAAATGTTTGCTCTTCACTGCGGTAGCTAGTTGTTATTGTAGTCGTTGCTGGTTTCGTCAATGGTGTAAAGGTAAAGTTATAATAATTTGCGGGAGGAAATTTGATTTTGTTAAGTGTTGAAGTAGTTGTAGTATTTATATGAATTTGAAAGGACGTTAAATACGACATGGATCATATATCCTCTCTACAACTCGTACGATACACGATAGAGAGTCCATTAGTTTTTTCGTACACAACGAACTAAATATCTATCACCATACTTCTAATAACACTGTCCAATAGTATTAGTAGCTGGTCTGCGTTTCTTTTTGCAGTGGTTCAAAGTTTTATTTTTTGGTCGAAAGGATACTAAGCGTGTAAGTTAATGTCTGAAAGAATTCTCATTGTCAGAACTATATTGTTGACTTTTATGAGGATATTTTTTTTTGAGAAAATTCCTTTGAAAAAGGACATTTAAGTATTAAAATGTTCTACGAAAAAATGTGTCGGAACATTTAAATTTTACATGTGTTTTTATACACTCCTCGAGAGTATTATGTCTTTGTGTATTGGTTTATACAGATCGGATTCTAAAATCACTTTCTGAGTCGATTTACCAATGTCCGTCTGTCCATCTATTGTTGTAATCAAATTACTGGTCGCAATTATAGTCCGATTTTAAAAAAATTGACACAATTTGAGGCAAATCGGTTCAGATTTAGATATAGCCCCCATACAAATGTACACTCAGAAAAATATATTTTCTTAAATCTGAGTAAAATCCATACTCCAATTTAGTTTAACAATTTTACTCCAGTTTAGGTAAAATTTCCTTACGAGAAGGAAAATTAAATAGATATGAGTACACTTTCCTTATTTCAAAGCCAGAAAAAATAGTACATATACCCAAAATTGGGTAGTAAATTTACTTAAAAACATTATATTGCATCTAGTAAAAACTTCTTACAATTAAGTATATTCATATTTGTGCGGAAGAAAATTTACTAGCGTTTAAGAAAGAAAATAATGCAGATTTTTTTCTATAGAAAAATTCCATTTAGGAAGTTTTTACTTAAATATGTGATTATCACTTCAAATAAATTAAATAAATGTAATTAAATTTATGCCAATGTTCCTCATACATACAAGTATAAATTAACTTATAAAAAAACCTCAGTTTGTTTAGAAAAATACATGAATAGTACTCTAAAAAGCAATTCTCGTTCGTTAGCCGAGACTTTCTTCATAAGTACTTCAAATATTACTCTAAACAATCACTGCGAAGGCGCCTACGTAGCCTCCGCAGCAGTCATGGTGAAATATGTCAACTCTTTATGGTATGAGTAAGATGAAACGTTTGAGAACTATACCATGTTGCCATTTTTTTATTTCAATTATCAGTATAGTCGTAGTCAGGCTGAGTACAAATTTACATGGTTTAAGGAATAATTTCCGAAAATGTTCCTCAGATTGAGTATAAATTTACTTGATTTGAGTAAAATTTCTTAAAAATTTTCCTCAGATGAAGTAAAGATTTACTTGATTTGAAGAAAAATGTTCCTCAGTTTGAGTAAATTTTACTAGCTTTGAGGAAAAGTTGAACTGGAATCAAGTTCAAAGCATGTCTTATTTTCAAGGAAAAGTTTGTACTTGATGTGAGAAATTATTGCCTTGGCGCTATACGATGTTATATTTCCTCAGTTTTAGTACATATTTACTTAATCCGTGACATACTTTTTTCTGAGTGTAGCTCCCGATTTTACATTTTCCGCTCAAGAAACCACATATTGCACAACATCTTATAATCCAACTAGAAACCCCTATGCAAAAAGTGAGTAAGATCGGTTCAGATTTAGATATAGCCCCCATACAAATTTAGCTCCCGATTTGACATTTTTCCCCTTTAGAAACCACATATTGTACCCGATTTTCTTTAAATTTGGCACAACATCTTATAATCCAACCAGAAACACCTATGCAAAAAGGGGGTAAGATAGGTTCAGATTTAGTTATAGCCCCCATACAGATGTTGCTCCCGTTCTGGAAAACACACATTTAACTCGATTTTCTTCAAATTTGGCTTAACACTTTATAATCTTACTAGAAACTCCTATGCTGAAAGTGGGTAAGATCGGTTCAGATTTTTATATAGCCCAAATACAAATGCTTCTCCAAAATGTTTAATCGATTTTGGCCAAACTATACATATTATATATCACCTATTTCATTCCACTTTTCAATATACCCCATACAAATGTCCTTTCCGATTTAAAATTCTTTGTCAAACACATACATTTACAGGATACAAAAATCCTTCCCGTTTTCACTTTTATACCGAAATGATTTGTATTCGGATAGAAAGTGGAGTGTAACATATAGTCGGCCCCGCCTGACGTTAGCCATTCCTTACTTGTTTATTACTTGGTGCGATTTTTTAAACGGATATTCCGCAAGTGAGTTGTGCTTCTCATTCGTTTGTGAGAATCGTTTACTTAAAGAGGCTGGGTATGTTGTTGAAGAGTCGCTGCGAAGCCACCTGAGGAAACCTTTCAAAGGGTGGCAATCATGATACAGTAATGATTGTTATAAATAAATAAATTTGTAAATAAATGTGCATTCTATAAAATATAGATGCAAAATGGTCTTGAGCCAGGACAATATCCCAGCTCAAATCAAATATTGATTACAGACCAAATTAAAACAAACGCAAAAAGAATAAAATAAATACAACATTTTACTTATTTTAAACCACGCTTATAAAGCATGGCTACCAATATGTTTATACTATATATATCGAAATAATACTTCAAGTCAATTCAAAAATAAATATAAGGCAACACTCTTCAAAAAAGCTTAAATGCCCTAAATATTTTGTGCGAAAGTGGGTGCATTTTCACCTACAGCCGTTTGGTTGGTTGTGTTTCCATTCTATTTTAATTCCAAAAGTATACATTTTGAAAGTCCTTTATCTCTCAGGTACACAGTGCACGATAACCTATCTTCATGATTCTACTCATTTTTGTGGTAAACGTAAACGGTACGAATTTGGAAAAATCATTTTATTTTGCGTCACTATGCAATCAGAGGAATGTATACACTGAATTCCATAATTCTAGTTTTGGCCATTTGCTTTGTTCTTTTTTTATCCCATTTTTCCTGTTTTACTCCTTAAAGGTACGATTTTTTAATATTTCACTATTTTACGCATCTATGGAATTATAATTAATTATCCCTTGAAAGTACGAATTTGGAAAAACATTTTTATTTTTCGTGTCTACGCAGTCTGAGGAATATATACTTGGAATTTCATGACTCTAGCTGTGACCACTTGGTTAATACAATCTGTACCCCCATTTCCTTTATTCCTTTATTTTACGTGTCTACGCAATCGGACGACTGTATACACCGAATTTCTTTATTTTAGGTGCAAACATTTGGTTGGTATCATTTTTATACATCTATTCCCATTTTACCCCTTAAAAGTAAGAATTTGGAAAAAAATACTTTCATTTTATGTATCTACTCAATTAGAGGAATGTACACACCGAATTTCGAGCTATTGCCGTTTGATAGGAGCCATTTTTGCCCCCATTTCACCTCCTACGAATAAGAATCATTTTAAGGTGCGTGTTTTTTGTTATAGGGGGAATTCCACTTATAGAGGACCACAATTAAAGCCAAATCCAACTTAAGGATGCAGTTTCTGAAAAATGTAATTGAATCTATTCATATCGTAGATAACGCCCTGAATGCAGTACCTACTGGTGGCGTGGAAACTGCAATTTTTATTAATACAGTCGAATCGGAATATGGAAAATTTGCAGTTTTTTGAAGAATATTAGAAGTAAAAAGATAACATCCCGTAAATATTTCAATGCAAAATAAATGAAAATATAATAACAAATGTAAATAGTGCTAGGATACGAAGAAAAAATTGATGTTAGTGCTACGGTTAAGCAATACCATCTGAAACAGATATAAATGGGCGTTTCTGCCCATTTGTCATATTTAATTTTATGATATTAACATTTCATTAAATCAAAATAGTTTTCGTGATATTCCTTTCGATTTAAAATATACGCAACTTGTTACTTTACAGCTCTTACTGTTAAAACTACTACTGTTAAAAGGTATATTTCAAAAATGTAATAAAAAGAGGGATCCCAATTAACAGAACACTGTTAACTTTGTAAAGACTTTTTGCTGTTTCTCGTTCATCTTGGAGTAGATTCGTTCGTCGCCGATGTCTATTAGACTAATTGCGTGATATTCAATCACATTTAAAGCGGCTCAAATTCCCTCTTAATGAGGTTTCTTGTGTGCAGGGAAAAATGTCCCACTTATAGGAAACTAACACTTATGCAAGTGCCTCTTAGGCAGGTTCGACTGTAGTACCCATACAAATGTCACTGCCGATTTACCTTATTTATACACTCCACCTAAGGATTGGGGTATATTCACTTTGTCATTCCGTTTGTAACACCTTGAAATATTCATCGGAGACTCCATAAAGTACATATATTATGGGTCGTGGTAAAATTCTAAGACGATCTAGCCATGTCCGTCTGTTAAAAGCACGCTAGCTACCGAACGAAATGAGGTTAAAAATTTACCTAAATGTGTTTATGTTTGCAGATCGGTTGGGATTGAAAATGGACGTAATCGACACAGTGGAAACAATTTTTCCCTAACAAGGACTAAAAATACCGCCTAATATAGACTATTTTTTAATTTCTACTTTATATGCACTTGCAAGTTGTTGTGTACATTCCTCTCGTAGTCCAACAAATAAATAAAAGTTTTAGCGGGCGAAGTGGGACAAAAAGGGATAACAAATTTGGAATGTATATCCCTCTAAAAGCGAAAATACGTAAAATAGAGGGATTTTTTGAAATTCTTACTTTGGGACAAAAAGGGATAAAAATGGTCCCAATGATACGACAACAGCTACAATCATGAAAATCGGTGTGTACATCCCTATAATTGCGTAGACACGTAAAATAGAAGGATTTTTCGAAATTCTTATAAGGAATACAATTAAAAAACAGGGATAAAAATGGTACCAATCAAACCGCTGATGTTGAAATCAAGAAATGCGATATATACATTCATGTGACTATATAAACACGAAACGTAAAGGATTTTTTTTTAATTTTTACTTATAGGCGTAAAATTGTGCGAATGGGGATAAAAATAGTACCAACCAAACGGCTGCAGCTATAAAATTTATTTCCTTACATTTCTTTGACTGCGTAGACGCGAAAAATAAAGAGATCTTTCGATATTCGCATCCTCGTTATCTAAATGGGACTAAATTTGGCACCAATCAAGCGACTAAAGTTAGTATTATGATATTCAGTATTTGCACTCGTCTGACTTGGGTCAAAATGGAAAAATGAGTGAAACTGGTACCAATCGCTATAGCTAAAATAATGAAATTAGGTGTTTATATAATATTCTGAAACATATTGGATCTTCAATATTATAATAATGAAGCATCACAATTTTCCAGATTAGAGGATGTCCTTTGTAATGTTGACATCCTCTAATCTACCGGAATGCACTCCGTGGTGGAGGATATATAATATTTGGACCGGCCCAACTTAACGCCTTTCTACTTGTTCGCTCTAAACGCGTTATATTTTGCCTAGAAATATTTAAACTGAAGATGGATTTCATCAGTATATGTTTTGATATAGTTCCTATGCAATTGTCATATATTTCGGTATTTAATATTTATGATTGAGACGCCAGATGTTGAAAGTAAAAAAATCGTTACACTTCAACCGTGTGAACTATAGGCAAATTTGAGTTAATTGGTATTTTTTAGTTTTTCATTTCCTCATCCAGTCGCACCTTCACAGGATTACCAAAGGATAGATTTTTTCAAAAATTATTTTAAAGACTTATTCGTACCCTATTATATCGGTATATGTGTTAAAAAAGAGGAGAATATCTATTAAAAATACTTCAAATTCAAATGAAATTGTGCTAGTGCTAAACTAATACTAGACCTACATACATATTTCAAGAAAAATTAGTGTGAACATGCAACAACTATAAACTTTGATATTGCAACGGAGCACCATAAAAATGGCGCTCTCAAAGCAAGAGAATGTCCAACATTTATAATAAAAAAATCCAGCCAACCAGTCAGCCAAACACAACAGACATGATTGTTGCCCTTCAGTTAATTCGGTTTTTGATACAGGCTGTGTAGGCCCTACATTCCAGACATCAAATTGCACGGCGTGATCGGTTGGTGAAGAGGTTTGCAACATCTCAAGTAATACTCTACAAAAATGGAAGAACGATTTGCTACTCTATGTCATTAAAGATACTGTGGACTTTTTAAAATTGACTCAAAGTGGATCCTTGGCAAGGTTCCTGGTTTTGAACGACAGGGTGACTTGGCACTTTTTGACACCGATCCATAGTTATGTTGGTAATTATTTCTTAATCTTGTCTTTTAATATTTCGATTTGTTAGGAAGTTTTGACTACAGTCAGGTTCTGTTGTAAGGACTGGAATATATACCAAAGATATTCTCCCAATTTTCATTCAGTTCATTTACACTTCTTTGGAAGTGTATTCAACAGATCGTAGTGCACTCGTCGCTCGGGATCCATCTTATTTTAAAATAAAACAAAATACAAACGATTAAAGGCAACTGAAAATAACTTAAAACTTTTAATGCAGTTTAAACTTATTTTTTATATCGCCGTTGTTGTTGTTGCCGCTGTTGTTCGAGGGTCTTATCTTTTAATACCCCGGCCATTGAATGACTGACCAGGGCAACGCGCGCGCTCTGTAAACCATACCTTGAATATTTTCAAATGGGCCCAAACCAACAACACAACTGAAACCTGTGTACGTCCGTATGTCCGCCCGTCCGACCGGGCCATCCGTCCGTCTTTATGTACGTACGTATGTGTATATCAGTTAAATGCATGTTGCTGTTTCGCTTGTTGTGTAGCGATTGGATTTAGCTTTAGCACTTGATTAGTTTCATTGCGGTGGTGTGGTTGTTGTTGCTGGTTTTTTTTATATAAAAAATCCGATTTTTTTTCTGGTGTGTTGCTGAAATTATAAAAAAGAAAGAATTGAAACAACTGCAAACGAAACTAATTTTCTTGCACACGATGTTGACCAAAACGGATAAAAAAGTCCATGCACCCGTAACACTACCAACAGCATCGACGATCAGCCAGCAAGCCAGCCATTCATTCCAAGCAACAACAATTCAAATTGAGAGCGATCGCGCGCGTACTTTTTGCTGTTATACGATGAAATGTCCGAGAGGTCCAAATGTAAGTTCCCGTTGGTCCATTGGCATTTGTACACCAAACCATCGAAAAATTTCAGGAAACAAAAGACATTTTAACAGATGGGCCATATAAAATTTTAAATTACAATCGTCTAAAAAAAAGTACTGATTATTTTTTCAAATTTCTGGTTTTATTGGAAAGGTTGAACTTTGCCATTTAATAACGCAACTCAATATCATACATATGACTACAACGACTGGCTCGTCAGTACCTCATCCGAGCAACCCAATTTTTCAGTACAGCCCAAAATTCACACCAAACAATGACTCGTTGTGGATGTATTGACTTCTCAATAGTCACGTGTGGGTTCTCTGAAGCCCATATGCTGCAATTTTGCTTATTGACACTGCCACCGAGCTGAAAATGAGCTTCATGAAGACTGAAATGAGGGTCGATCTCTTCTCGACACTTTCCTACAATTTGGGTTAAAGACTCAATAATAATTCGAGCTTACAGCGTTCCATTTTGCAAATGTCAAACATAAACCTGAAAATAAAACTAACAAGTAAAAACGGTGTTAAGTTTTTATCTTTGGATTGCATTCCAAAGAGGCTGTCTATTCTCGTAGAAGTGCAGTAGCATTACACGAAAATGTAATTTTTTAATATAGCCAAAACAAAAAAAAATAAAAATATTGAAAAAATAATTTTATAAATAACTCGCGGCCATAGAACAACAAGGTTCTAACTGATATTTTCTGATAAATTGATCTATATATCGTACTAAATTTTGTAAGCTCTTTCAATTTCTGTCAATATTTTTGATAAGTGAGAAACTTGTTACTTGTACGTCTTGAGACAGATTTTTGGAAAGTGAGGTTTTATTCTCATTCGTCTGTAACTAAATTTGCATTCTATAAAATAGAGAAGGAACATGGTTTTGAGCCAGAACAATATCCCAAAATGAAATATTGATTACAGACCAAAATAAAATAAAGGCTAAATTCGGACGGGCCTACCATATGATAACCTCCGCTTTCTCTCCAATTGAACTATATAAAAAATGTGATATGGGTATTATATATGTTATATATATATTATCTCTAAAGAGGAAAAAATCAAATCGGGAGCGAAATTTGTATGTGAGCTATATATGAATCTGAACCGATCTGACTCACATTCATCATAGATGTGTCTGCTTGGAATATAAGCCCAATTTGAAGAAAATCGGTTAAAATATCTGATTTCTAAAGCGGAGAAATTCAAATCGAGAATGAAATTTGTATGGAGGCTCTGTCTAAATCGATCTGATTCACTTTCATTGTAGATGTTTCTAGTTGAATTATAAGGTAGTTTGAAGCAAGTCAAGTAAAATATGTGGCTTCTAGAGCGGAAAAAGTTAGGCATTTGTATGGGGGCTATATCTAAATCTGAACAGATTTACGTGTACCAATTTTTTATTAGGATCGACAATAACTGAGACCTCTATTTTGACGGACGGATAGACAGACGGACATTGCTTAATCGACTCAGAAAGTGATTCTAAGCCGATCTATATAATAAACGATGGGGTTTATCCCTTTTCCTTTTGGGTGTTACAAACAAATTCACAAGTGCAGGGTATAATTATGGTAAAATAAGTGAGAAAAATTTATTGTGAAAGGACGAAGAAAACGAAAGAAGAAGGAGATGATCACTTCGTGATGAGAGAGCAGGAGGTTTTGGATGAAGAATGTGTAATATCTAATTATCTTTTGATATGCAAAATGCTTTATCTTGTCCTCGTGCAGAAATCGGTTTAATATTTTATTATTCCAAACTGCGCATACTTGTCGATTGAACAAATTGAAAAAAAAACTTGTCAGTCAACGAATATTTTTCACAAATAGCAGTTAAAAGTTCTCAAAAAATGTTAGAGGAGGAAAAGACGTTTGACATGGTCGAAATCATGATCGTGGTAGTCTGCAGGCCAGTAATATATGTCACCATGCCATTTGTAAATAAATTTGCATTCTATTAAATATAGAAGCAAAATGGTCTTGAGCCAGGACAATATCCCAGTTCAAATCAAATATTGATTACAGACCAAAAAAAATAATGCAAACGAAAAAACTGGATGGAGGAAAACTATTTATGATCATTCCAATTAATCCATTAGAATAAAAAAACACTGGTAAATGCACGAAAACTAGCTTTAACTTAAGAAAATGTTCCATTTGGTTCAATAGGAATTCTTAATTCTAGCAGATGGAGTATGAACTTGTATATTATTTAGATTTCAAAGCTTAACATCTCAAATCTATAAGGATTCGGCTAAACAATTTAAAAATGTTCCCAATTTGTCATTTGAGATTTGAGCCAATCTCAGAACTACGAACCATGTGTAAAAAATTGCGTCTTCTATTATTAAGGTTCAAATAGATGAGTGGTATGATTTTATTCTATTTATATTTTTAGATAAAACCTAGAGGATAATTATTTCATTTTCATTAAACTATTCAGTAGATAGCATTAATTATTTAAATCCTATAGTTTCTTAGAAAATAAGAAAGTGTCTGAATTCCAAGTCAAACTATATTTGGTTTTAAATAAAAAAATTAAATCTCTTAAATAAATTTGATTAATATACTAATTTAAATAAATGAAATATTATATTATTATCATTCAAAATTGATTCATGAAACAAAGTTCTAAGTGGCACATAGAACCTTGTGGCTCCAAAGTAGTGCAAAACGAATGAGCACCATTTTCTGGAACATAAAATTCTAAAAAACTAGAAGTTCAAACGGGGCTATACTTCAGGCTTAAATTACTTGAACTAGTATAAACAAATTTATTAAAAGTCACTGGCAAAATAAAATTATACATAAAAACTACAGCATATTAAACATTGAAGTTAGGTTTTTTCAAAACAGTCTTTGGTGCTGTTAAAACCTTGTTGTTCTAAGTAATAAATATAACATTTTTATTATTTCAAACCACGCTTATAAGGTAAGGCTAACAATACGTTTATACTACATATATCGAAATAATACTTCAAGTCAGTTCAAAAAGTAAATATAAGACAGCAATATTCAAAACAGCTTAAATGCCATAAACAGATGGTTGTATTCAACCAATTTTTGCCGTTAAAGTAAAAAAGTACGAATTTTGAAAAATCTTTTTTTTTCGAGTATCTATGCATTAAGAGGAATGTATACACCGAATTCCATGATTCTAGTTGCGGCCATTTGGTTGGTACCATTTATCCTCGTTTTCCCATTTTCTCCTTTTAAAAGTACGACTTTCTAAAATCACCTCATTTTACATGTCTACACATTAGAGGGATGTACACGCCGAATTTCATCATTCTAGCTGTAGCCTTTTAGTTGGTATTATCCCTCCGATCCGTTTATATCCCTTGAAAGTACGAATTTGGAACAACCTTTTTATTTTTCGTGTCTACGCAGTCAGAAGAATGTAAACTCCGAATTTCATGACACTAGCTGCGGTCATTTGCTTGGTACAATTTGTATCCCCTTTTTCCATTTTAAACCCAAAAAGTACGAATTTCCAAAAATCCCTTTATTTTATGTGTCTACATAATCAGATTAATGAATGTATACACCGAATTTCATTATTTTAGGTGCATCCGTTTGGACGGTACCATTTTTATCCCTCTATTACCATTTTACCCCTTAAAAGTACGAATTTGGAAAAATACTTTTATATTCTGTATCTACTCAATTAGAGAAATTTACACTAGGGGTGGGATAGTGTTGTATGCGGATTTTAGGAGTTCGATTTAGATATGTTAGAACCCCCTATTTTGTGAGGTTCGGAAAAAAATGAATGAGCCAAAAAATGTGGGTGAGTGTACGAGGGTCCTCATCGGGGTCAAATGTGAGGGAAAAGGGGTACAAATACACAAAAAGCCCCAAAACTGGCTCGGAGTCATCCCCAGAGGATTTAAACGTAAGACCGACCTCCATTAATTTTCCCTCCTCCCATACAAAATCTATTTTTTATCAAATTTGCTCCCACCACTCTAACTGCTCCAACGAAACCCCTAGTGGAGTCAAATGTATGGCCAATACATTTGGTACAGTTGACTCCCCTAGAGTGGTAGGAGCAAATTAAAAACAAATTTATCTTTTGTATGGGGCCCCTTAAGCCCCCCCCTTATAAGAAATATATCAACTTTTCCCTTAATCAGTGGTGATAGGGGCTAGATATGTTTGGGGAAAATGTTGAGAAGGAAAAATTAATGGGGGTCTTTCTTACTCTTCCCCCCTCTAGGGTCTACGGCGTAGTAGTTTTGGGCCTTTCTTTTATAAAATAATATAAAAAACCCCAAACGTATGGGGACCACCGAGAAAATATTGGGGCTGAAAAAATATTAGGGGTCAGTCCTACATGTGACTCCACTAGGGGCCTGTTTGGGTCAGTTAGAATAGAGAGAGCAAATTTGATAAAAATAGTTTTTATATGGGAGTGGGGATAGGGGGTAAGTTTGTTCGGAAAAAATGTTGGGGAGGATAAATTAGTGTATGTCGGTCTTACATTTAACTCAGCTGGTGGCGATGGTGGCTGGGCAGTTTTGGGCCTTGCTGTCATAACAAAAATTATAAAAAATAAAAAATTCTTATGGGGACCACCCTAGGATTGACGATAGGAGGTAAGTATGTTCAGAGAAAATGTGGGAGTTGAACAAATATTGGGGCCGGTCATACATTGGGAACAAATTTTATAAAAAATAATTTTTGGTATGTGGGGTATGTATTATGAGGTATGTGTGTTGGAAAAAAATGTTGGGGAGGGAAAATTAATGGGGGTCGGTCTTACAGTTAACTCCTCTGGGGATGACTACGAGGCAGTTTTGGGGGTTTTTGTATATTTGTACCCCTTTTCCCTCACCTTTGACGCCGATGAGGACCCTCGTACACTCACCCCACCACCCCCATTTTTTGGCTCATTCTTTTTTTCCAAACCTCACAAAATAGGGGGTTTCAGCAAATCCAAATCGAAAAGTCGTGCACTAACCTACCCCTAATGTGCACACTGAATTTCATGTTTCTAGCTGTTGTCGTGTGACAGGTACCATATTTTTCCCTTTTTGCCCTATTTCATCCCCTCGCTTTGGACCGATTTCGCTCAGTTGCAATCCCAACCGATCCACGACTATAAGACGTATTTATGAAAAATTTGGACGGCCTAGCTGCTTTCGTTTAGATGATAGCGTGCTTTCAACAGACAGACGGACATAGCCAGATCGTCTTAGAATTTTATGACGATCAAGAATATGAGTCATTCCATGTCAAGCGGTACGGTTTTTACCTCGATAACTGGGATTGTTTTGAAAGTTTGTGTATGCATTCTTCTCATGAAAGTATTGTAAACGTATTTTTGGAATTTTTTTTTTTCACGAGTTATGACCAATTCGACAGTGAAAAACATACTACTTTTTTCAAAAGGTGTGTTCATTCAGTCGCCTGTAACTCCTGAAAGACTTCACCAATTTTAATGTGTTATACCTCGTTTTGAAGGTAATTTCAAATACTTTTAATATTTTGATGTGTTGTGTTATAACAGATTTAGATTTTTTAAAGTTTTTGCAATTTTAATTCTTTTATTTTGATTTTCGAAATTTTTGCTGAAATATTAAAGTAGTGTGCTTAGGTCTATTTTTAAGCGACTGAAAGAGTTTGAAAGTGGTGAAATGATAACTTCTATTTTTTACGAATTTTTTTCGATTTATTTTTTACAAAATCAACCAGAATTTCAGTGAAAAAATTGTATTTTTTTTCATTAGTGTGCAACGTCACATCAATATTGGTGTAGCCTCCCTGAGAACTCTTGGCGGTGGCCCCTCGTAAGACCTTAAGAATTTCTGATACAAAAGTTGATATGTTTGAATGTTTCGGTCCGTTCAGACGTTCGCTTCGCCTGTTGGCTGTTCACCTTTTGCAGATGTTGTTGCTGCTGCTGTTATTATTGCTGTTGTTATTCTTGTTGTTGTTGCCTGCTCTTGTTTAAAAGTCACTAGAGGCGCTTGTTTGCGATTTGTACTTTGTTGTTGCTGGTGATGTTGATGCTGATGTTGCCTGCAACTACAACTTCAATAACAACTGCAACAGCAAAATCAACAACAGCAACAACAACAACTACTACGACTACTATAATAATAAGAAACAACCTTAATTTGCAGCATACAACAACAGCGGCCCCAGCAACAACAACAACAACAACATGAAACGAAAATTGCTATGAACTTTGTGCACCTCTTTTGTGTTTGTTGTTGTTCCGAGGGGGGGCTTGAGTTTGAGCTGAATTTTGTTCAACGTGCAAAAGACGGGCGAAAAAAATGTTCATTTAGTTTAACATCACGATGTAATTTTAAAAATTACTTTTACCAACAATTCAACATAAGCAGCCACAACAACATCACCAGCAGCACCAACAAAAGACTACCACTGGCAGCCTTTTTGTTAAAGGTATGTTTTATTGTTGTTACCCAAAATTTAGGTTAAATTTTGCTTGCAGACCTTACCATTTATGTGGATTGAACTTTGTGCCTGGACGTGCGGTTTGCAAAAATGGCAGCGGGAATCAACCTCGCAATTTGATGGTCAGGAAGAGACAACTTTTATAGATGTAAGCAGTACACAACGTCAATCTTGACGCCCTTTGGTTCGGCGGAGGAGAAGGTGCACGCCAACAATTATTAACATCTATTCCGTGTTGCCTGGTCCATGAAATGACATAGTGCTTCTGAGTTTTTCTGCCCAATATCCCGAAATTGACTGTCTCGGGGATGAAAACAACAGTTTGCATCAGATATGTATAATATTATACACTACAAGACTATAAATTATAATCTCCTCTAGATCAAGAGTTATATGCAGTCAAAGCTAAGTACACGAATCCGATTATATGCTGCCCTCCACTAGAAATTCCATTAAAAGATTTTATTAACAATCCTGGTCATTTGAACTCTTAAAATATACTACCATACTTTGTCGAATTTGTCCTACAAATTTACATTTATAGGGACAAGAAAAACAATGTAAATGGCCCTAAATGAAGGAAAAACAAGTAAGGAAAGGCTAAAGTCGGGCGGGCCTCCACTTTCTATCCGAATACAATTCAATTCGGTAAAAAAGTGAAAAAGGGAAGGATTTGTGTATATGTCATAATCACAGACTGATATGACCTGGCCCAATTTGCCAAATCGGGAGTGTATCGGGGCTATATACAAACATGGAGTGACGCACTTACACAATAGGTTCTTCCAGTTCAAGTATAGAGTTTATGCTCAATTTGAAGAAATTCGGTGAAATACGGTGAATAGATAGATTGGCCATAGAACCTTTAAAACAATCTCAAAAGTCAGGGTAATTACTCATATCAGAATTCTTATTGAGAAATTAATAAACATTCTAAAAATCTATTTATCAATTACACTGCATACACAGCATTGTTGGAACAGAGTAGCGACCCTATAATTCTGAAAGGGCTTGTTGAGTAGATCATTTTTGTCGAATAAAGTTTTAGTCCAGCTGGTCTGAATTTTCAATTTTTGATCGACGGGAGCTTTATACTAAGTGAAAAAATGTTGCAAGTTAATGTCTGAGAGAATTCTTATTGATGAAAATTGTATTTAAAATAATACACCCAAACAATTTTTCATATTTACAATTTCTTTCTTGTACGACCTAATTTGGTCAACTTTTTAGTAAAATGATATCAATTTATTTCATTTATTTGCCAACGTTTCTCTGGCTGGTTTCCAGATTTTCAGGGGTCTGTTTATTTGAAAATCTTACCAAATAATTGAAGATAATAAGAAATCATCAAAATTGATCATAACAAACTAACAAATTTACATATCGTTGTTGATTTAAGAACACCATAACAGAAAATATTATACACAGCCATTGAACGAACTTATTGAAAAGTAGTGTTATATATATGCATTTTTATTTTTAATCTTTGAGTTTATATAAAACAAGTAAGGAAGGCTAAAGTCGGCCATGGCCGACTATATGATACCTTACACCTAGTCATTATACCCTGTGGTGTAGGGTATGAAAGGTCGTTACATTTGAACCGGGTGATATACGATACATCTATAAGAGGAGAATATACTACAAATTTCTTATTTGTAGGAAAATTTGAACACAAACTTTGAATGGGAACTATATATAAATCTGAACCGATCTGACTCATTTTTAGCATAGGTTTTCTAGTTGAAATATAAGACGCTTTCCCAAATTTGATGGAATGAATCAAATCGGGGAGGCATTTATATGGAAGCTATATATAAATCTGAACCGATGTGGCACATCTGTTTCTAGTTCAAATATAAGTTGTTTTGCCAAATTTGAAGAAAACCTGTTGAAATATGTGGTTTCTAGAGCGGAAAGAGTAAAATCGGGAGCAAAACTTGTATGGGAACTCTATCAAAATCTGAACCGGTTTTCTTCAAATTAATTTGGCGTTCGTCCTTATCCCATAGATCTTCTTTGTACATAGTTTCATTTTGTTCTAAACACAATTGCAACCTGTACTTTGATTACAAGAATATATGGAAAGACCGACGGACATTGATAATGCGACTCAGAAAGTGATTCTAAGTCGATTAGTATAATAAACGATAGGTCTAACTCGTTACCTTTTGGGTTTTACAACAAATGCACAAAATCATTGTACCCAGTGGTGTAGGGTATAAAAATAGCTTCATATATATTACGAAGTAAATTTAAATAGCTGCAAGATGTTGTTGATTCGGTCTATGTAAATGGCTCCAAAGTGAAGCCTTTTTTCCAACTGCTTGTTGTCCTACTTGGACAGTCCATTTAAAAGCGTATCTGAACGTTTAATTTTTTTGTTATTAGAATTTTCTGTATGGAATTTCATTATGCCACCCATATAGTACGATTTCTTGAGTCCTTCAAAATACTCACTTGTTTCACATTTTCCTGGATTGACGACAAGGATAGGGATAGGATTATTTGAAATAATACGCCACGGGGCATAAGAATAGGCTTCAATTGTCCATCAAAATGATAGAAATAGTGAAGGTTTATCGAACAAAATCATATTCGACTATAAAAAGAGTTACAACTCCATTTGTATACAAATTTGCATTCATTCATATAGGTAATGTCAATTGATAAAAATTCGCAAAGATTTTTTATAGAAATATGAAAAAATCTTTATATGTACAAAAAATGATTTTGTAGCTTCGTTCGTGGATAGTTGTTCAAAAATTAAACTTTTAGACGGAATTGTATACTTTTGTAATTTTTCTGAATAGTTGAGGAGAGGTACACCTTGAAATATCGACCTGAGACTCTATAAAGTATATATATTCTTGATCGTCATAAAATTCTAAGACGATCTAGCCATGTCCGTCCGTCCGTCTGTCCGTCTGTTGAAAGCACGCTAGCATCTAAACGAAAGAAGCTAGGACGTCCAAATTTACCATAAATGCGTCTTATAGTCGTAGATCGGTTGGGATTGAAACTGGGCAAAATCGCCCCAAAGGGAAAAATGTTTCCCTTACAAGGACTAAAAATACCCATAAAAATCCCTAATATTTTAGAGTATAACAAAAACGTGCACCACAAAGTAATTTTATTCGAAGGGGGTGAAATGGGGCAAAAAAGGGATAAAAATGGTACATATTAAACGACAACAGCTAGAAACACGAAATTCGGTGTGTACATTCCTCTAATAGAGTAGATACATAATATAAAAGTACTTTTTCCAAATTAGTACTTTTAAGGGGTAAAATGGGAATAGAGGGATAAAAATGGTACCAACCAAACGGCTGCCCCTAGAATAATAAAATTCGGTGTATACATTCCTCTGATTGCATAGACACGTAAAATACACGGATTTTTCAAAATTCGTACTTTTTGGGGTTAGAATGAAAAAAGGGGATAAAAATAGTACCAATCAAATTACCGCCGCTAGAGTCATGAAATTTGGAGTATACATTCCTCTGACTGTATAGACACGGAAAATAAACGGATTTTTTGAAATTCGTACTTTTTGGGGTCAAAATGGAAACAGGGGATAAAATAGTACCAACCAAATGACCGCAGCTAGAGTCATGAAATTCGGAGTATACAATCCTTTGACTACGTAGACATGGAAACTAAAAGGTTTTTTTCCAAATTCGTACTTTCAAGGGATACAATGGGTACAGAGGGATAAAAATGGCACCAACCAAACGGCTACACCTAGAATAATGAAATTCGGTGTATACATTTCTGTGATTGCGTAGACACGTAAAATAAACGGATTTTTCGACATTCGTACTTCTTGGGGTTAAAATGAAAAAGGGGGTACAAATAGTACCAACCAATTGACCGCAGCTAGAGTCATGAAATTCTGAGTATACTATAAACTCGAAAATGTCCAATAAATGTTCTGTCCACATAATAAAATTTCAAATTTATTCACCGATTAATGCAAACATTCCTCTGGCTGCGTAGACACAGAAAATAAACGGATTTTTCGAAATTCGTACTTTCAAGGGATGCCATGGTACAGAGGGATAAAAATAGTACTAACTAAACGACTACAGCCAGAATGATGAAATTCTAATTGGGTAGAAACGTCAAATAAAGAGATTTTAGATAGTCGTACTCTTGAGGGGGTAAAAATGGTACCAATCAAATGGAATTCGGTGTATACATTCCTCTGACTGCATAGACACGCAAAATAAAAAGTTTTTTCCAAATTCGTACTTTTTCTTTTACGGCAAAAATTGGTTGAATCATGAAGTTAGGTTATTTTTCACTATGTACGTCTGATAATGGATTTTCAAAATTTGTACTTTTGGAATTAAAATAGAATGGAAATACAACCAACTGTAGCACACACTATCTACCAATATTTATGGTATTTAAGCTTTTTGAAAATATAAATAGAAGAATATTTATTTTTTGAATTAACGATTTGGTAGCCTTTTCTTATTATAATGAAAATATTATTTTTATTTATAAAATTATTTTTATAATATTTGTATTTGTTTTCATTTGGCTATAAAAAAAATATATTTTCCTGTAATATTACTGCACTTCTATGAAAATCGACATTCTCTGTGGAATACAATCAATGGTGGAGGGTATATAAAGTTCGGCCCGGTCGAACTTAACGCCGTTTTTACTTGTTCATTTTCTATTTTTCTGGATGGTCTGGATCGATGCCATGAACAAGTCAAAAAACTGTTGTTTTAATTTTTCTTAGATTGTTTTATTTTTCTTTTTATTTATTCCAATATTTCGATCGTCATCGATCATCCTCAGGAATATTCAATTTGAGCAAAAACAATGAATTTCTCTTTCTCGAATTTATTTGTATACTTATTCTATTCTAAATTACTTTTATGCTGATTTTACTTACTTAATTTAAGTATTTTGTACTAAAAAATATATACTAATAATACCTTTTTATGAGCAGCCTTGGCTGATATGCTCATTGATTCAGCAAAAACATCCAAAAATGGCTTACAAGAAAATCGTAAATACTACACAAAAACTTATAATTTTTTTAAATTCTGTTTATACCGATAATCCATTTAGAAATCAAGTTTAATTGTATTCTGTATTCTATTAGACAAGTAGACGTCTAATAGACTGGGTCGCAGTCCATACAAATGGAAAAACAAGTTCCAGGCACCCCACGAAAATAAAGGTTGGATTTTTTAATCATGATTTGTAAAATATTTCGTTCATAGATCAAGCCATCTGTGAGCTAAGCGCTCCTGAAAATAACCCTAAAAATCATTTTTTTCCGGTGTAATTTTTTGTGTTGCATTTTTCCTCAAAATTTTTCTGAAATTATAGACCGTTGAAAGCACTTTAAATGAAAATTTTGATTCTTGTCTTAGAGTAACTTATTGGTCGAATTATTGGACGTTTATAGTAATTTTTTGTGAATTTTCACAGTGACTACCGAAAAAAATTTCGTATTTGGTGGCAGTATTTTGTAAAAAATAAATAGTTGCAGTCAATACCTTTTGAATGATGCCTAAATGATGAAAATCGGAATGAAATTGACGCCGCAGCGCTCATTTTTGTAACATTTGATCATTTTGGCTCTGAAAAGCCATCTCCTGCATTAAATTATTTCACAAATATAGAGTCGGTGACGTCATTTTTCGTCCGTTATTCATCATTTAGGCAACATTCAAAAGGTATTGATTACTCCTATTTATTTTCCATTACACCTCATACAAAATGTTTCCATGAAATATGAGTTTTTACCTGCCACCTTGAAAACCCACAAAAATCAATATAAACGGAATAAAATTTTTTATTTAAAGAATAACAAGAATAAAATTTTTTATTTAAAGTGCTCCCAAGGGTCTACTAATTTAGAAAAAAATGAGCAAAAATGTAACATAAAAAAAATACACGGGAAAATTTGATTTTTAGAGGTGTTTTCAGAAGCGTTTAGCTCACAGAGGGCTTGACCTAGTCACGAAATATTTTGCAGATCATCATTAAACAATCAAATCTTAATTTCTGGGGGGTGATCGCTGTAATTTATTTTCTCGACCCATCCTACTGTCTATGCCTAATTTTGATCAAATTTGAATGCATTGGATTTTTTTGGATTTGCATTTTTTGGAGCTGCGATTGAATTTCGGGCCAAAGAATTGAAACACGATTTGAAATATTCCCAGCATTAATATTACAAAAAAAAATTCAAAACATCCAATCTTGGTAATAAAAATCTTCATATGGAGTAGACAGTGAAGCGTTTCATATAGTCGGCCCTGCCCGACTTAATTTTTACTTGTTTATGTCTTTCAAAATTACAACGTGAATTTTAGGACTACCTATGCCTAAGCTCTACCGCTAATATTTTTGAACAGACTCCCTTGGCATATACGATTCACCCCGACCGAACTTCAATCATTTTTTATTTGCTCTACTATACACCGTGGGACTCTCATTGCACCTACACTAAGTCAAGTTATTTCTAATCAACCTTCCTCGTTCAGTTTGTGATGATTTTTCGGTTGAAAATCAATTATATCCCAAACCAAAATTTTCTTACGGCCATTTTTATTAATTCAGTTTCTCCAAGACATTTTTTAATTGTCCTTTGTTGAAACTTGGACCAGTGGGTAGACACCATTTGCACTTTTAAATATGTTTGTTTTGGAGCAACTGATGTTGTTTTGGCTTCTTTTGGTTTGGTTTGGTTTGTCAACACAATGTGTCCAATTGTGCTGTGTCAGAAAACAAAAATGTAAACAAAAACCACAATAACTTTAAAAAACCGCTGCTAAACACAAATGCTGCACCACAGTACAACGCAACTAAAGAGTGATTTTTTTGAGGTTAGGATTTTCATGCATTAGTATTTGACAGATCACGTGGGATTTCAGACATGGTGTCAAAGAGAAAGATGCTCAGTATGCTTTGACATTTCATCATGAATAGACTTACTAACGAGCAACGCTTGCAAATCATTGAATTTTATTATCAAAATGCGTGCTCTGTTAAGAAAGTTCAGAAAGAAAGAAATTGTGTTCAGCGACGAAGCTCATTTTTGGCTCAATGGGTACGTAAATAGGCAGAATTGTCGATTTTGGAGTGAATATCAGCCAGAAGCATTGCAAGAGCTACCAATGCATCCAGAAAAAGTTACAGTTTGGTGCGGTTTATGGGCTGGTGGCATCATTGGACCGTACTTCTTCAAAGATGATGCGAATCGTAACGTAACTGTGAATGGTGAGCGCTACCGTGAGATGATATCCAACTTTTTTTTGCCCAAAATGGAAGAACTGAACTTGGTTGACATGTGGTTTCAACAAGATGGCGCTACATGCCACACAGCTCGCGATTCTATGGCCATTTTGAGGGAAAACTTCGGAGAACAATTCATCTCAAGAAATGGACCGGTAAGTTGGCCACCAAGATCATGCGATTTGACGCCTTTAGACTATTTTTTGTGGGGCTACGTCAAGTCTAAAGTCTACAGAAATAAGCCAGCAACTATTCCAGCTTTGGAAGACAACATTTCCGAAGACATTCGGGCTATTCCGGCCGAAATGCTCGAAAAAGTTGCCCAAAATTGGACTTTCCGAATGGACCACCTAAGACGCAGCCGCGGTCAACATTTAAATGAAATTATCTTCAAAAAGTAAATGTCATGGACCAATCTAACGTTTCAAATAAAGAACCGATGAGATTTTGCAAATTTTATGCGTTTTTTTTTAAAAAAAAGTTATCAAGCTCTTAAAAAATCACCCTTTACTACCTCTTCTACTTCTACTTCTACTACGCCCGTCCTCCGGGTGCTCTTTTCCGTTAGACCGACCAACACCAAACAACCAAAGCTTTAGAATTTCCGTTTCCTGTTTGTTGAAACAGCAAAACGTGGTGTTGATGTCATATTGTTCTTCGTTCGTTACGAAAGCAGACACAAAATAGCACAAAGATGAGAAGAATGAAATGAAAATTGTGAAAAAAACACAAACCCTTAGACAAGTTGTGGTTAGAAAGCTGATTTTCTTTCTTCCCACCACCCACCACTCGTCCCAGTGGAGCAAGGATGGTCTCGACTGATATTGTTCGGTGATTGGTGTGCTGTTGTTCTCACGAGCGAAGAGTTGGGGCTTAGGAAGGAACTGGAAAAAACAACAACACGGATGACCAAAAGTGCATCAGCTGCATGTGATGGGATTGCTTAAACCGCAATTTAAAGCTGATGGTTGTATCCACACATTCACACACACAAACACATATTTCATGAGATGTATTCGGAGAATTTCATTTAAAGTTGTTTCTTAAATTCCCTAATTATAGATATAGGAATTTCCATCAGAATGACCATAAAAATAGAAGTAATTAAACAAATGTTTTTGCCTAGCATTATGAAAGAAAACATGTTTAAATTCTAATATTTCAATATATTTATTGTTCCTCTTAGTTGCCGTATAGGCGGCGCTCAGCGCCTTTACATCTATATTGCTCTGTTCATCTTTTTATTCACTGTTACAATTTTGAAAAATATCCGATTTTATATTTGTATTCTGAAAAGGAAATAAAGAAACCCAGAGTCGTTGTATGGGGCCGTACGAAAACATGGACTTGTATGGTACGTAAATCGGATTCACATTTGTGGGGTTTATACCAATATGGACCTATATTGTGCACTTTCGTATAAACTTCATGAACTCTTTGAAAACCGCGATTACTCGAAAGGAAAATAATTGATTATTATAGGCTGAAATACGGCCTGGCGACATAAATTATCGAAAATTCTTGGAAAACTACGAACCGATGAATACGTAGACTATCGATACTGCATCACGATGTCCTAATGTGACCTCTTAATCGCGTGACCACTTGTCTTATTGAATCCAACAGAACAAAAGAATATCCACTCTACCGTTACTGCACAGTGAAATCATAAAGAGGATTTATAATTATATTACACTACTCAACAAAATTAAAAAATTTCATGTACTCCGGATGCGATAATTTTTTCTGTGTAGATAACCTTGACATGAGCTCGAAAAACGCAATAAAAATTTTTTTTTTTCGTTTGGTTTTTGTTTTATTTTTTTTTTTTTTAAATTTTAAAAATTTTTTTTTGGTTACTTTGTTTCGTCCGGCATAACTCGGGAACCACTAGCCCGATTTAATTGAATTAAATTTTAAAAAATTTAAAATTACAATTCCCTTAATCTGTTCATATATTGTTTTCCTATACAAGCAACATTTTCCAAGTTAAAAATGAATATATAAAGGAAAAAACTTATTTTTTGCCTAAAGATTTAAATTTTTTTTTTAAAAAAATCCATAAAAAATCCAAAATGAAAAAAAAAGTCAAATCTTATTACTTTTACGTAAAGTCACATAACCTATGAGCAAAATGAGACAAAGATCATGAAAATCGATGCACGCGTTTCGCTTTTATTCGCAATTGAGTAAAGGTATGAATTTCAAAAATTTGCTCGACATATGCACAACTTTGTCTATGGTAAGGTTTTTTCTTTTTTATTACAAAAAAAAATTAAAATATCTTAAGCGACATATTTGCTCTAATTTTTTTATAATTTTGGAGTAGTTGTTCGACGATCTCTCTGTAATTTGAGCTTTTGTTGTTTCCAAGAAATCCGGAAACAATTTGCCGAAATGAGTTCCAAGCTGCAGCTTCATTTGGTGATAAAATGTGCTCAAACTGTTGGTCTTGCAACAACTTTTTAATTTGCGGACCGTCGAAAACGCCTTCCTTAATCTTTGCCGATGAAAGGTGAGGAAAAATGGTTTTTAAATAGGCGAACGCTTCGCCATCTTTGTTGATAGCTTTCACGAAGTTTCGTCTGAAAGAATTTCAATAATAAGTTATATATGTTCTTGAATTTCGTAATCTACACTTACCTTGAGTCAGCTAGCTGTACGTAGCACCTTGGACATAGAGCACTTGGTGTCCACCGCTCATCTATGTTTGAGACCTTTAAATTGAAGCTCTCTTCAAATGAATCTCTCAATTTAGGTGAAAAACAACGCTTGTTTTTTCAGAAACGTATTCTCCGCACATGTAACAAAAATTACTTGGATTGGTATTGCATTCAAATCCTCGCGAACGTTTGCTCATTTTAACTATCGCGTTCGTCGACACTTGTTGAATGAGTAAAATCGATCAATGAAGACCTATTTATACTGTGTATTGTTTAGTATTTTACTGACAGGTACTTATAAATGGGTGTATATTTTTTACGGTGGCTACATACCTGTTTCACCATGTGTGAGTCTTAAATTTTCCGAATAATGACCACCCTTAAATGTGGGTTGCATTTCTGTAAAAAAATCATACAGGTAGCCAACGGAAAACCCAAATAATTAAAAAAGTCCCCTTTCCTTTTTTCCTTTTAATTGTTCACGCACATTTATTAGCGTTTATTACTTTGCTTACGCAATCATAAAAATTAAATAACCCTTTGTTTATTCCGTTTTGTTAATTCTGAGAATCAAAAAAAAAGAAAAAACCTTACCATAGACAAAGTTGTGCATATGTCGAGCAAATTTTTGAAATTCATACCTTTACTCAATTGCGAATAAAAGCGAAACGCGTGCATCGATTTTCATGATCTTTGTCTCATTTTGCTCATAGGTTATGTGACTTTACGTAAAAGTAATAAGATTTGACATTTTTTTCATTTTGGATTTTTTATGGATTTTTAAAAAAAAAAAATTAAATCTTTAGGCAAAAAATAAGTTTTTTCCTTTATATATTCATTTTTAACTTGGAAACTGTTGCTTGTATAGGAAAACAATATATGAACAGATTAAGGGGATTGTAATTTTAAATTTTTTAAAATTTAATTCAATGAAATCGGGCTAGTGGTTCCCGAGTTATGCCGGACGAAACAAATTAACCAAAAAAAAAATTTTAAAATTTAAAAAAAAAAATAAAAATAAACCAAACGAAAAAAAATTTTTATTGCGTTTTTCGAGCTCATGTCAAGGTTATCTACACAGAAAAAATTATCGCATCCCGAGTACATTTTGACTGTTGACTAGTGTTATCAGAGAACATGTCTATGATAGGACTTAAATTTTACTGAGCGCCGAATAATATAATAATGGGTAATAGTGTGAATTTTGAATGCGGGATATACCAAAACTGGGACTATGTTCTCACTCACTTTCACATTAGAGGCTTCACGTAAATGTTGCACTATGTTTTTTTCGTTTTTTGGTATAAACTCTAATTTAAAGCTATTGAATTGAAGTTTGATTTGTATGAATTTTTTATGTTCCTAAGATGACCTACCAAGTTTCATATGATTTGGGGCACTATTTCATATAGCTGATCTAACCTGCTTTTTTTGTTTATAAAGCTATTGAAATGAAATTTGAGGCTCTATGAAATAGCCCCTCCCCAAGAAATAATCCCCCAAAAGTAAAATGCAACAAGACCCCAATAATTTCTATGGGGGACAACAACACACATTTTTAGGAAACTATTTCAACTTTAGGGTATTATTTCATGTACAAAATTGCGGATTTATTTCATTATTAAATAAAGCCCCAATTTAGAAAAATGAAATAAAACCATAAAGTAATTTTGGGGTGCTATTTCATATTCATTAAAATCGATATTTCATTCTTAGCATAGCACTATGGTCCCAAATCCATTTTTTTTGGCAGAAATTCGTAAAAATTAAAATTGGAAAGTGGTAAATGTGTATATATTTTCTTTATGGCAACACTCCAAGCAATCAAGAAAATATACTGGAGAAAACTAGGTGGCAACACCACAAGCCTGAATGGTACTTAAACTTTGCGGTTCAAAAAAGGGGGATTAATTTTGATATAAAGCAGTTTTACAAATTAATTAAAATCAAGACTTAAAAAGAAAATAATAAAGTGACTATATTATGAAAATTGACGACAAGAGTTAGTAGTTGAAAAATTATATTTAACATTTTATGATTACTGTTGTCTTGTAAGTATTCATAGGTATTGTAATTTTGTGATTTGTAGAGAACATAATCTATAAATGTCGTGGACCAAAAGTTATATGTATGACTCAACTTGACTCAAAGTGTAAATGTGAAAGTGTTCGTCTGAGGTTGTAGTTTATAGTGGAATTAATATCTCGTCAGCATTTTTCGGCAAACTCCAAAAATTGTCATTTTATTTTAGCACAGTTTTTGATTAGCCATAGACATGTATATGATTATATCTCTGAATTAGGTTTGTGTACGAGGCCCATTAATATTTGATTTAAAAGGTATTAAAGTACCTTTAAAATGGTATACAACATCATTCAAGTTTTTGTACATATTATTTAAATTGCAGTTAAAAGTATACTATTTTTATGGTATATTTTGCTTTTGTAATAATGTCAAAATAAACAACTCTTCATTCTTTTAAGCTTTCATAAAATTTTGTTTTTGGTCACCCTGTACCAATACAGGGTGATAATTATGTTGGTTATATATTGAGTCTATATGGGAGGTGGTAGTGGGCGTGGTCCGATCGTCCCATTTTTATTTTTATTTTTTGTTTTGTATGTTATTGACGAAAAAATTACATTCAGGAAAAAATTGGTCTATAAGACGTTATTAAATATGAATGTAGCTACAATTTGTGTACAGCTAGAGTGAATTTACTCGCTTAGTTTGAAAATTAATGGATAACACATTAAGGATCTTTGTTTGAGAGTAAAGGTTTGCAAATGAAAAATTCGCGCGAATGTACCTTTAATGGGTAAACTGGGAATAGAGGGATAAAAATGGTACAAACCAAAAGGCTGCACCAATAATGAAATTCGGTGTATACATTCCTCCGATTGCGTAGACACGTAAAATAAACGGATTTTTGGAAAATCGTTCTTTCTGGGGTTAAAATGGAAAAAGGGGATAAAAATAGTACCAACCAAATGACCGCAGCTAGAGTCATGAAATTCGTATTATACATTCCTCTGACTGCGTAGACACGAAAAATAAAAGGTTTTTTCCCCAATTTGTACTTTCAAGGGATACAGTGGGTACAGAGGGATAAAAATAGTACCAACTAAACGACTACATCTAGAATGATGAAATTCGGTGTGTACATGCCTCTAATTGCGTAGACACGTAAAATAAAGAAGTTTTAGAAAGTCGTACTCTTAATGGAAAAATGGGATAAAAACGGTACCAACCAAATGGCCACAGCTAGAATCATGGAATTCGGTGTATACATTCCTTTGACTGCATAGACACGCAAAAAGATTTTTCCAATTTCGTACTTTTTCCTTTTACGGCAAAAACTGGTTGAATCATGAAGTTAGGTTATTTTGCACTATGTACGCGAGATAATGGATTTGCAAAATTTTTACTTTTGGAATTAAAATAGAATGAAAATACAACCAAATGTAGCACCCACTATCTACCAATATTTATGATATCTAAGCTTTTTTTAAAATTTAAATTTTGAATTATTTCGGTGTATATAGTTAAGCATTCCTCCCACGCAAATAAAATTTGGGCAAAACAATTCAATTTGTATTTTTTCTTATCGTGCTTTACCAAAATATTTTTTTTTTTCAAAAAGGCTATACTTTCAAGAAATATATAAATATATACAGCATTGCGTACACCAACCAGCCAGAACAGATATGTCTCAAACGGCTTAAAATTCGTTAAATGGGTTTGGTTCGAATACATATATACTGTCTTAAGTCACTCTTCGATGAGTTAAAATTTTTGGCTGTAACAAATAGTAGCCACCCTCATATCCTTTAGGGCGAGGGTATAAAAAACCGCGATTTGTTCGCAGGTTGTATTACAATTGGTGTCTTTTGAAATCCAATTAGACATTTTTGAATTTCTTTTGATGTCTCCTTAATTAAAATAGACGAGTTTCCATTGAAGTCTTCTGAATCTTAAGTGACATTTCTTTAAATGTTAAATGGAAATTTCAATAGGGGTTTTAATTATAATAGGCTATCTTGCAATCAATAAATAAATGCACTTTCATATATTCACCTACAACATTTCGATCACGTGCTGACTTAATGTCAACGAGATTCTATCAACAATTTATATATGCCCATATGAGCTATTAAATGATATTGATATATATGAACACGGCAGTCTCCTCATCTAATTGCTGATCCCCCTAGGATAAGACACCTTTAAGTGGTCTCCCACCACCTGTATTGGAAATTCCACAACAAACACACACTTCTTATGGCGGGTACAGAGAGAACATTTAAAATTTTTTATACATCCCGTCGTCCCCCTCGTAACCGTGGGCAGAGAGTTACGAAAATTATTATGGAAAATACAATTTAACCATATTTGAGATCATAAATAAGTATCGTCATGATCTCCCTGTTGCGACAACAATCTCTCCTTGAATAGAGAGCGTCGCGCAAGAAGGAAGAAAACAAACAATTTCTCAAACGATCACGTTCACGATTTGCTTTTAATAAAACAAAATAATAGCAGCAAACAACAACAATAACAACAACATCAGCAGCAGCATCAATATCGGTCGAATAAAAACTGACGGGGTTTTTTCTTAAATTATTTTCAGTTCTGTTGCTGTTGCAGTTGATTTTATATTTCTTTTCAAACATCAGCAACGACGACAACAATAACAACAGTAACAAAACAAAGTCGAAAAAATCCTTTGAACAAAAGCCGAAGCCAGGTTTTGTTTTTGTTGGTTGTTTATCTATCCAAAAAGGCATAACCATAATCATCATTGTCATCATCAGCATCAGCGTCAGCACCAGCACCAACAGCAATATCATCGGAAAACGCGGCTGATTGTGATTGTTATACTCGTCGTAGTCGTTCACATGATCGTCTTCGATGTCGTCTCTGTCGCTGTCGTCATCGTCATCGTCGTCATCATCAATGTCAACAAATAGCTTTAAGCGATGGATATCGGCTCACAATTTAATATCAAAAGATCCATTCATGTTGCATATAAAATATGCCGCACCGCGCGAGCTTAAACACCAGATCCAGATCGCGCGAGGGAGAGGAAGCTAAAATATCTACGTACTCCAACATACGTAGGATACGAGGGTGGCACAACAACTCTGAGTTTGGTAAGTACGATATGCTCAACAGACAACTTCTAATATTAAATTTGAGTACAAAAGCTCTTAAATGGAATTCTAAAATATACGCGATTTCAGATTTCCAATGCTAATACCTCAAAACAATCGTTGAGTCCGTGCCTAATTTCAATTTTTTACAAAACTCAAAAATGTTATCTAGATCAAAAGTTAATGAATTTTGACCGATGGAATTTGAATCTGAACCATTGCGCTCCGAAGATATATCTACAGAAAAATAATGTTGGTTGTATAGCATGCCAAATGGGCTATCTTCAGAAGAGATGAAGGAGTCCTGGCGCCTAGATCAGGTGATTTAAATCCATTAGGCTCTTTTTCGGTGTCTATTCCAAATTGTGATCGTTTAATCGTCATCGAAGAATGCAAACTCAAAAACATCCCGTGAATGCGAATGACCATGTTTAAAAACAAAGCCTATTTTGCTCCATTTTTAATATATATATACCATAATAATCATACCACCCTCTCACAAATCGATCGATGTTTTTTGTAGACTTTTATGCTGCTGCATCAAGTGCAACATCATCAATGGTAAATGGTCTCACCGCCAACAACAGTCGGCACACAACAGTTTGGTTGGTTGCATCGCTGCAAACATTGATAAATTCTAATTGTTAAATTTAATTGCCATATCCGTTGCAAATATCTGCTGCGCTATATAGTTATGAGTTTTCGAGAAGAAACCGAAGAAAAACAACAAAAATGAGAAAAGGCAAAACGTCTTAACCCCTTAAAGGGTGAAAAGAGAACGGCATTAAAAATATTTTTCATTTTGTTTGTGAAAACTACTCCACGTTAGAATTTCTGACAAGAGTTATAAGCCGACCCAGAATTATCGGCGGCAGCGCTACTCAAAATGGGTTGGCGGCGGCGGCGGCTTTCGGCTGATTTGATCACCCCTATTTATTTGACAATTTTGGGAAAAGTGTATTGGTTTTTAATACCTTTTCTTTTATTTTTCGGCTACTAATTCAAAATTCATTAATATTAGCAAATGTTAACATAATTTCATATTGCGTTTAATCTTTTGTTCGGCTTGAGGTCAGTTTTTTTAAATAATAAAACAAAAAATTACTATTTTATTATTTTCTTGTTATACACTCCACGAGAGTATTATGTCTTTGTGCATTTGTTTGTAACACCCAAAAGGAAACGAGATAGACCCATTGTTAATTGTACCGATCGTCTTAGAATCACTTTCTGAGTCGATTTAGCAATGTCCGTCTGTCTGTCTGTCTGTCTGTCCGTCCGTCCGTCCGTCCGTCCATCTATTCTTGTAATCACGATACAGGTCGCAATTGTAGACAGAACCAAATAAAACTTTGCACAACGATGTTTTTCGGGATAAGGACGAACGCTATTTAATTTGAAGAAAATCGGTTCAGATTTAGATATAGCCCCCATACGAATTTCACTCCCGATTTGACTCTTTTCACTCTACATACCACACATTACAACAGATTTTCTTTAAAATTGGCAAAACATCTTATATTGTAACTAGAAACACCTGTGGTAAAAATGTGTTAGATCGGTTCAGATTTATATATAGCTCCCATACAAATTTCTCTCCCGATTTGACTTTTTCCGCTCTAGAGACCACATAATGTATCAGATTGTCTTCAGATTTGGTAAAACATCTTATATTTCCACTAGAAACACCCATGGTGAATATCGGTCAGATCGGTTCAGATTTATATATAGCTCCCATACAAATTTCGCTCCCGATTTGACTTTTTCCGCTCTAGAAACTACAAATTGTATCAGATTGTCTTCAGATTTGGTAAAACATCTTATATTCCCACTAGAAACTCCCATGGTGAATATCGGACAGATCGGTTCAGATTTATATATAGCTCCCATACAAAGTTCGCTCCCGATTTGACATTTTCCGCTCTAGAAACCACATAATGTATCAGATTGTCTTCAGATTTGGTAAAACATCTTATATTTCCACTAGAAACACCCATGGTGAATATCGGTCAGATCGGTTCAGATTTATATATAGCTCCCATACAAATTTCGCTTCCGATTTGAGTTTTTTCCGCTCTAGAAACCACAAATTGTATCAGATTGTCTTCAGATTTGGTAAAACATCTTATATTCCCACTAGAAACTCCCATGGTGAATATCGGACAGATCGGTTCAGATTTATATATAGCTCCCATACAAATTTCGCTCCCGATTTGACTTTTTCCACTCTAGAAACCACATAATGTATCAGATTGTCTTCAGATTTGGCAAAACATCTTATATTTAAACTAAGAACATCTATGGTGAAAATCGGTTCAGATTTAGATATAGCCCCCATGCAAATGTCGTTCCCGATTTGACATTTTCCTCTGTAGAAACCACATATTGTACTCGATTTTCTTTAAATTTGGCACAACATCTTATCATCTTACTAGGAACACCTATGCAGAAATTGGGTAAGATCGGTTCAGATTTAGATATAGCCCCCATATAAATGTTGCTCCCGATTTGACTTTTGCCGCTTTAAAAGCCACATATTGTGCTCGATTGTCTTTAAATTTCGCACAACATCTTATAATCTAACTAAACAAAACTATGGTGAAAGTGGGTAAGATCTGTTCAGATTTAAATATAGCCCAAATTCAAATGTTGCTCCCATAAGTTTAACCGATTTTGGCCAAACTATACATTTTATATTTCACCTATTTCGTTCCAGGTTTCAATATATCCTCATACAAATGTCCTTTCCGATATAAAATTTTTTTAAAATTTACAGGATACAAAAAACCTTCCCGTTTTCACTTTTTCACCGAATTGAATTGTATTCGGATTGAAAGTGGAGTGTATCATAGAGTCGGCCCCGCCCGACTTTAGCCTTTCCTTACTGGTTTTTTATTTACCAATATTTCGACCAACTCCGTTGGCCATCTTCAGGGGTCTAGCACAAAAAACACAAATTATTCAATTACAAGTTACAAGCATTAACAATCAAAAAATATCACAATATTTATATTTACATTTTTAAAAAAGTTTTTCACAATAGAAAATTCTCCTGCCACTCTCTGCAAGCTTTTGTCAACTACTGTCTAATTTGTCGTCTATATTTTTCCACCGCGTTCCTATATATTTGAGCACAACCGTCTGTGTCTCTCTTATAATTAAGCCTTTTCCAGGGGAGTCGTCAATTATATTTAGCATTTCCAATGTGTATCTCCTTGTATAATTATTCTCTTCTGCTAATATTTCGACGTCATTAAAGTTTGGTTTATATCCCGTCAAGGTACAGTGGGCTGCAAGGGCAGTTTTTTGCTCAATGGGTTTATCAAGAGATTTGTGTTCGGTTTTATGTGATGAAAGTCTGGTTTTCAATTTATTTTTCGTGCCGACATATACCTTCTGGCACATGTCGGACTTGTCACCATTGCATTTTATCTTGTACACGTCGTTTGGTTTCTCCTCTTTCTTGATTTTTGGTTTTGTCTTGTGTGTTTTATATGCCAACTCAAATTTTTCCTTGTCGTAAATATTGGAATGTTTTAGTCTTTCGGATAGCCCTGGGATGTATGTTGTGGATTTATAAATTTTGCTTGGTCTTTCGTCATTTTTGTTAAGTTTTTCTTCCGTCGTTTGCTTGATTAATTTTTCGGAAAGTGGTTCATACGCAGTATATTTCTAATTTTGGACTTGTTTGTTTCGTGAAATTCCTTATCACTGGTTTGTAGGACCCTGTTTATAAAATTGGTCGCGGTATTTATGATTGTTCGTCTTGGGTGCTTAGAACAAAAATTAATTAGACGTCCGGAAGCCGTTTGCTTTTGGTACCCGTCAACTTTCAGCAGATTCCCTTGTCTAATTATCACCGAATCCAAATATGGTAGTTTATTGTCCAATTCTTTTTCCATCGTAAATTGTATTTGTCGGTTGAAAGAGTTTAATGCGTTAAGTATGGCTTCTACTTCACTACGCTTTACAATTGATAATAAATCGTCTACATATTTAGTCAGTACTCTTGGTTTTTCTGTTATCTTTTCCAGGCGTCCAGCAGTTCTTCCATAATGATGTCAGCAATTACAGGTGAGGCTGGTGACCCCATTGGCATCCCCTTTTTCTGTTCGTATACCTTGTCTTCGTACTTGAAATAGCGTGTCTCTTTAATGCAGAAGGTCAATAATTCTATGAAGAGGTCCCGAGGTATTCTTGTATGTTGTTCAATTTGATTCCATTTCTTTTCTATTGTCATTATGGCTAAATTTATGGGAATACTTGGGAACAAACAAACCACATCAAATGAAATCAATAGTTCGTAATTATTTATCGTCATGTTGCTAATCCTGGCTTTGAAGTCTCTAGCGTCTTTGACATTGTACTGTGATCTGGTCGTCAAGCTTTTCAAAATGTCAAGCAGATATTTTCAGAGTCCATACGCAGGTGCATTTATTGATGAGCGGATGGGCCGTAATGGCGTTCCCTCCTTGTGGATTTTGGGTAATCCGTAGATTCTAGAGGCTGTAGCGATTTGATTTGTCAATTTATCCTTTTTATTAAGTCAATAAGATTTTTGTTAAATAATTTGTCAACTAAACGGTTGTTGTTAATTAATTTCATATTATTATCCCACACATTTTTTTAGGAGTGAGAATCCATTCCCAAAATTTATAATATGGGTGAATAATAATAAAGTTTTTGCAATTACAACTTCTCATGTGAGGCATATTTGACTACACATCTTGATTATCATAATCCTTCCAAAGAATAATAATACTCTAACTACTAACTACTTAGACAACTACATAGGAACACATGGCCACGCATGCTGGAATTGACTTCTATAAATGCGACTTTCAAATAAAAATACAATCGTTCAACTTTCTATAGACGTCATCATATATTGGGATACCAAATTCAAAGAAATGTCCATATATTTCACAGTAGTAGGTTGTCTAAGTCGACAGTTCTATTTTCTTTTGTAATTTTAGGTGGGTTGTCTATTTTGGTAGCACGATTTGACGGAGTTAGAAGTCCGGCGGCGGGGTTGAAGTCGATATGAACCGATAAAATGGGCGGGGTGGTTGAAGTCGATGTGAGCCGATGAAATCGCAGCGGCTGCTTGTCGGCTTGTATCTCTGCTTCTGACGAATGGAGCCCGCAAATGATGTCTGTTGACTAGACTCAAATTGATGATTAGAAAGATCATTGAACAAAGTCTATTTGTTCTTCGTAAATAAAATATTTTTATAATTTGTTGCCACAAAAAGAAAATTTGAGATTAAGAATATTATAAACGACTTTTAGTTCTATCGGGCCGAATGTAATATGCCCTCCAACATGGCGTGCAATTCATAGTATTACTGACAGATTAGAATCTGTGTAGTATGGTAATTTTTTAACTTTTTCAAAATATACAATCGGCTCTAGCAAAATCGAACAGACAATGGAAAAATCCTTTCAAAAAATTGGATTGGTTCTTTTGGTGCCAAAAAAATGCGGCGGAAATTTGTCTGAAGTTTCAAAAAATGTCATAACTAAATAAATGACAACACATACAACATAACAGACCAACTATACATACAAACAACAACAATACGCACGAGGTACAGTGAAGACGGGACATACCGTACAACAACATTTGCATTGTTGCGAGCACATGCATAACATTGAATTGGCAAAGTGAGATTTTTAGTGTGTCGACTTAGTTCGGTGGAATATTTTGTTTATCAACGCTTCTCGTTTGTCATATGTGACCGCTGGTACTAATATGAACCCTGATTAAAGTCAAAGACATACGTTCGTTGCGAAAGTTCTGACGAGATTGGATAGCGCCCATCGAAACTGCGCAGTCAACTTTTAGCTGCAACAATAAAGGTCTCACTTTGCCTTTTTGCTAATTTTGGGTTCTGCTGAAGACTTCAGCACAACCTTTGGTCTTAAAGCAAAATAAATGACATCAAATTTCATAACTTTAAGATATAAATAATTTTATTCATTTTTCTCGTCGATATACTAAAGCAGACCATACGTTTGGCTCAAAGACTGTTAAAATTGATCTCTCTAGTACATTTTCTTGGTAGCATCTGTCCCTTCATCTGGCTGGATGATATTAATATGGAATGATCAAACTGATTTAATAAATGATAGTGTGTTACGTTTTTAAATATATATTTAATTTTAAATCTGTACGAAATTTCCGTCATTCGTAAAAAAGGATGTGAGTCATTCCATGTCAAGCGGTATGAGTTTTGACATCGATAGCTGTGATTGGTATGAAAGTTTGTGTATGTGCTCTTCTCATAAAAGTATGTATACGTATTTTTGGAAAAAAAATTTAAACGAGTTATGGCCAATTTAGCAAAGAAAAACAAGACCTTTCAAAAATAGCCTGTACCTCCTGAAACACTTGACCGATTTTAATATGGCATATCTTGTTTTGAGGATAATTTCAATTGCTTTTAAAATGTTGAAGTGTTATGTTATAAACGGGTTAGATTTTTTCAAGTTTTTACTATTTTAATTTATATTTTATTTTGATTTTTGAATTTATTACATTAACCATTTTTTTAAAACTTTAAAGTAATGTTATTAGATGTTTTTATTTCTATTTATTTATTATGAATTACAATACAAAGTAAATTTATATTCTAATTTTGGGCCCAGAGATTGAGCCGGGGTGACTAAGGCCATTGTGGCTAGTTATTAGATGTATTTTTAGTGAATGTGTGAGTTTGGAAGTGGTGAAATGATAGCTTCTATTTTTTACGATTTTTTCGATTTTTTTTTTGCAAAATCAACCCGAAAAGGTTTCAAAATTATATTTTTTCATTACTTTATTGACACATAGACGGAAAGGTTTTTTATACACTCCACGAGAGTATTATGTCTTTGTGCATTTGTTTGTAACACCCAAAAGGAAGCGAGATAGACCCATTGTTAATTATACCGATCGACTTAGAATCACTTTTTGAGTCGATTTAGCAATGTCCGTCCGTCCGTCTGTCCATCAATTGTTGTAATCACGATACAGGTCGCAATTGTAGACATAACTAAATGAAACTATGCACAATGAAGTTTTTCGGGACAAGGACGAACGCTATTTAATTTGAAGAAAACCGGTTCAGATTTAGATATAGCCCACATACGAATTTCAGTCCCGATTTGAATCTTTTCACTCGAGATACCACATATTACAACAAATTTTCTTTAAAATTGGCAAAACATCTTATATTTCAACTAGAAACACCTGTGGTAAAAATGTGTTAGATCGGTTCAGATTTATATATAGCACTCTAGAGACCACATATTTCACTTTGCTTCAAATTACCTTGCATTACCTTATAATTTTACTAGAAACATCTGTGTTGAAAATGGATTAAATCGGTTCAGATTTAGATATAGCCCCCATACAAATTTCGCTCCAGATTTGACTTTTTCCGCTCTAGAAACCACATATTGTGCTCGATTTTCTTTAAATTTGGCACAACATCTTATAATCTAATTAGAAACATCTGTGGCTAAAGCTGGCTGGATCGGTTCAGATTGAGATATAGCCCCCATAAAAATGTCGCTCCCGATTTGACTTTTGCGCTATAGAAACCACATATTGTACCCGATTTTCTTTAAAATTGGCACAACATCTTATAGTCCAACTAAACAAAACTATGGTGAAAGTGGGTAAGATCGGTTCAGATTTAAATATAGCCCAAATACAAATGTTGCTCCCAAAAGTTTAACCGATTTTGGCCAAACTATACACTTTTTATTTCGCCTATTTCGTTCCAGGTTTCAATATATCCTCATACAAATATCCTTTCCGATTTAACATTTTTGGCAAACACATACATTTACAGAATACAAAAAACCTTCCCGTTTTCACTTTTTCACCGAATTGAATTGTATTCGGATAGAAAGTGGAGTGTACCATAGAGTCGGCCCCGCCCGACTTTAGCCTTTCCTTACTTGTTTTATTCTATATCATGGACCTATGTGACCCACCTTCAAATATTTGTTTCTTGGTGAATTGTAACATATGAATGTAAACTGGCTATGAACAAAAACACAACTTTTCGGGAGAGCGAACAAACTGATTTTCTCCTTAATTTTAAGAGTAATGACACTGTCCAACAGCATTTTTGGAACAGAGTAGCGACTACATAATTCTGAAAGGGCATGTTGAGTAGATCATTTTTGTGGAATAAACTTATAGTCCAACTGGTCTGAGTTTCTTTCCACAGCGGGTCAAAGGTTTCATTTTTTGTCGAAGGGAGTATTATACTAAGTTAAAATCTGACAGTTAAATCTGACAGAAGTAAGTTAAAATCTGACAGAATTCTTATTGTCAGAACTATATTGTGGAATGTTATGAGGATCATTTTTGTGGAACATCTTTACCCTTTAGCTCCTCCCTTTATGCGTCAATTTGACCCTTTTTCGAGAAAATCGAAAAATTCCTTTGTAAGCATTTAAGGATTGAAATGTTCTGGGAGAGAAATTTACTGGGGATCACCGAAGACACCAAAGTTTTAAATAATGCTCTTCCCGTTTAAATCGCATAATCACACGACAGCTTATAAAGAGTTTTCCAATAAGGACTTGATAACTTTTTTAAATAAAACACAAACCATTTGAGATATTTTCAAAACTTTATAATCGACTTGAAAAACAATCAAAACATTTATGAATGGAACTCGACTTCGTTCATATGGCCAACGCGGGCACATCGGCAGCGGTAGATTTGTTGGACCCAATTTTCGATGTTGGATGTGAGTTCTTCCAACGTCGTCGGATTGTTGTCATAGACTGATAATTTGACTTAACCCCAAAGAAAAAAGTCTTGAGACGTTAAATCCTGCGAACGAGGCGGTAAATTGACTGGTCCATATCTTGGGATAACACGCTTAACAAACTTACTCTTCAATAAATCGATTGTAACGTGTGCTGTATGGCTTGTGGCACCGTCCCACAGTGTATTATCAGCAGCAAAAACTCCCAAATTGCATGTGCCCAAATCTTAACATTTCTGATTGAATTTTGCAAGGAACATTCCTATTAAGCAAATTCTGAAATATTTCGCCAATATCGCGTTTAATTTTAGCAGTGGGTGCATTTAAAGTTCATAAATGCTAAAATAGTTGCCAATTTCATCAAAACATGTATCGTATTGAAATTTCGTTTATTTCGGAGAAAATAGTAGCTCTTGAGGTTTCCTTTTGTATTTAAAAAAGTGTAATTATGCTTGTTCTTTCCCTTTCTAACAGTGGTTTACCTGAGGATTGTATTTATTCAGTATTGGTAATTTTCGACAGTATAAAACTATATTCGAATGCCTCGGAATTTATAAATATTGTTAAACTATTGTCTTATTTATTCATTTTAAAAATAATATTCTGCTTATAGCTACCAACATCGATTTAATTACTGAAATGATAAAACCTTCTAAGCCAAAAATGAAGCAATTCTTTCTTCGTTGTTCTCTGTTAATGTATTTAGGGAAATTTATTTAAAGCATACTTTAGGGATGTAAGGTTTTATGGCATGCAAGCGCATGTAAATATTGGATCGATATTATTCTTTAGTTGAGTATAAACCTTGCCATCGATTAAAAAATAAAATAATTTTTATAAAAAATTTCGAAAATCGTAAAAAACCAAAAATTGTATGTGGGCATTGGGCGTGGCACTGTTAATTTTCATTTAATTGTGGACTGAAATGAAATCACTGGCAATGATTTGTATTCACATATATATTAAAATAAGAAATTTATGACGTTTTTTAATTTTATGTTACATGGGAGGTAGGCGTGGTTGTGTGCGAATTTAAACAAAAACTTGTTTTTGATCTAACTGATCCACTGTGCGACCTGTTGAAACGACATGTCGTCCAAGTCCATGTTTTCCAATTCGGACCAAAAATAAGCGGTAATCATGGCGCGATAACGATCGCCATTCACAGTAACGTGACGATCGTTGTATTCGAAGAGAAATATGGCCCAATGACGCCGTCGGCATGCAAACCGCACCAAACAGTTATTTTTTGTGGATGTAGTGGTGATTCATGAAGCAATAACGCATATTTTGCTTATTGACGAACCCATTGAGCCGAAAATGAGTTCGTCACTGAAGATGATTTTGCGATTAAATTCATCATCTTGGCGCATCTTCTCCAGAGCCCTATCGGAGAACGTGCGTTGCGTCAAATGATCCATCGGCTTCAATTCTGAGTCACCTTGATCTTGTATGGGTGTAAACCAAGATCCTAATGCAAAATTCGTCATAAAGTGGTCTTGGCGATGTCCAGTTCTTGAGAACGCCACTGAATCGATTGATCCATTGCTACGCTAGCGATATTTTCGTCACTTCGACCAACCCGTTGTCTTAACTGCAAAGATATTATTTTCTTTCCTAGGTCTTCTCATTTCAAAGTTGTTTTCATATATTTCCATTAATAATTTTTGGATTCGACTCCAAAAACGATCACAACAAACAATCCGCCCGATCATCAAGGAATGTCCACAACACCTTGTGGGTTAACTCCACGAAACAACTTGTCCCGTCCAGCAGTTCATCGCTTACCTCATTCCCAGGCTGTGGAGTAGCAAAAAACAAGCAAACAAAACAACCGCCAACAATTGCCATAATTGTTTAAAAATAAGAGCTGAGGCAGAGATTTTCTTAAATTTATTAAGACAAATGAAACTTTTAATGATTGCTCTGAGCTTTGAATTGGAGCTGGCTGCCACAGCCGCCACAATGCAACTAGGCAACAACACAATGCGATATTAGCAATCATACCCGAAACACAGAATGAAATCGCCGCAGTACCTGTCCGTCCGTCCGTCCACATTTGATTGTTATTAAACCGCAAGCAAACCGAGAGGGAAAAAGAAGCAGAAATCTCCAATGTCGTATAAATGTTGACATATGGAGAAGAGGACTGCAACTGCAACTTCAACTACTTTTTCCGATGGCACATAATTTAAACTTGTGGCCAACTTAAAGGCGGCCAAGCGCCGACATCATCTGGCCGCCAACCAGTTCGTTCCTCCAACAACGAACAGAACAATTGTCTCCGGGTTTGTGAGGCGCGTTTTCGCTCGGTGCGTTGCTGTATTTAAAGTATTATATCAATTTTTATTGTCGGCATATATTTCATATTATTGAGTCGTTTCAATAAATCGCAGCTCGCGTATTGTGAAATCGGCCCACAGAAGACGGACGCAATGATTCGGCCCCACTGGCTGCTAGTGAACTTGGCGGTGGCTGCGGCTCATTATCGTCATCATATTGAGAATATTTAACAAGTGCACCGCATAGCGCTCAAAGTGCCGCCGACTTCTGTTTCGGTAGCGCGGTGCAATGCTGGTGTAGATTTTTACGATTATTGTTGGCCGCGTAGCTGTTAACGGAAATGGATTCGCAGAGCTAACTGGGTAAATGAATGACATGTCATTAAGGAAAGAAAATTGGGTGAATGAAGTGACTGAATGATCAAGAATTCACAGCTACCGTTTTTTGTGGATATTGACCTTTGACCTAGTGCAAAGGGGAACCAAAGAGTTTAGTGGGACGAGTAGACGCCATTAGGTATAAGTGCACTTCAAGATGTTTACAAAAATTGTTTATAATGTATGTATATGAGTCATTCCATGTCCAGCGGTACGGCTTTTGACCTCAATAGCTTCTCATAAAAATATTGTATATTTTTTTGGAACAAATTTGAAGTTTTTTTTCAGGAGTTATAACCAATTCAACAGTGAAAAACATACTACTTTTTTCAAAAGGTGTGTTCATTCAATTGCCTGTAACTCCTGAAAAACTTTACCGAGTAATACATTGTGTTATAGCAAGGTTAGATTTTTTAAAGTTTTTACAATTTTAATTCTTTTATTTTGATTTTCGAAATGATTACACTAATCATTTTGTTGAAATTTTAAAGTATGTGGTGTGCTTAGGTCTACTTTTAAGCGACTGTGTGAGTTTGAAAGTGGTGAAATGATGGCTTCTATTTTTTACGATTTTTTTCGATTTATTTTTTACAAAATGAACCAGAATTACAGTGAAAAATCATCAAAATTATAATTTGTTCATTAGTTCATAAACAAACACAAGGTACAAAAACAATGAAAAATCCAAGAAAAAATTGGTTATGGAAAAATATATTTGTTTCCATCTTTTCTGATGGTGCACACAACAAAAAATTAAACAAGTAAGGAAAGGCTAAAGTCGGGCGGGGCCGACCATATGATACACTCCACTTTCTATCGGAATACAATTCAATTCCTAATCACAGGCTAACTTGACCACGTCCAATTTGTCAAATCGAAAATAATATTTGTATCGGGGCTATATACAAACAAGTGACCAACTTTCACAATAAGTTCTTCTAGTTGAAGTAGGGTGATTTTTTAAGAGCTTGATAACTTTTTTTTTTAAAAAAACGCATAAAATTTGCAAAATCTCATCGGCTCTTTATTTGAAACGTTAGATTGGTCCATGACATTTACTTTTTGAAGATAATTTCATTTAAATGTTGACCGCGGCTGCGTCTTAGGTGGTCCATTCGGAAAGTCCAATTTTGGGCAACTTTTTCGAGCATTTCGGCCGGAATAGCCCGAATTTCTTCGGAAATGTTGTCTTCCAAAGCTGGAATAGTTGCTGGCTTATTTCTGTAGACTTTAGACTTGACGTAGCCCCACAAAAAATAATCTAAAGGCGTCAAATCGCATGATCTTGGTGGCCAACTTACCGGTCCATTTCTTGAGATGAATTGTTCTCCGAAGTTTTCCCTCAAAATGGCCATAGAATCGCGAGCTGTGTGGCATGTAGCGCCATCTTGTTGAAACCACATGTCAACCAAGTTCAGTTCTTCCATTTTTGGCAACAAAAAGTTTGTTAGCATCGAACGATAGCGATCGCCATTCACCGTAACGTTGCGTCCAACAGCATCTTTGAAAAAATACGGTCCAATGATTCCACCAGCGTACAAACCACACCAAACAGTGCATTTTTCGGGATGCATGGGCAGTTCTTGAACGGCTTCTGGTTGCTCTTCACTCCAAATGCGGCAATTTTGTTTATTTACGTAGCCATTCAACCAGAAATGAGCCTCATCGCTGAACAAAATTTGTCGATAAAAAAGCGGATTTTCTGCCAACTTTTCTAGGGCCCAGTCACTGAAAATTCGACGTTGTGGCAGATCGTTTGGCTTCAGTTCTTGCACGAGCTGTATTTTATACGGTTTTACACCAAGATCTTTGCGTAAAATCTTCCATGTGGTCGAATAACACAAACCCAATTGCTGCGAACGGCGACGAATCGACATTTCACGGTCTTCAGCAACACTCTCAGAAACAGACGCAATATTCTCTTCTGTACGCACTGTACGCATTCGTGTGGTTGGTTTAATGTCCAATAAAGTAAACTGAGTGCGAAACTTGGTCACAATCGCATTAATTGTTTGCTCACTTGGTCGATTATGTAGACCATAAATCGGACGTAAAGCGCGAAACACATTTCGAACCGAACACTGATTTTGGTAATAAAATTCAATGACTTGCAAGCGTTGCTCGTTAGTAAGTCTATTCATGATGAAATGTCAAAGCATACTGAGCATCTTTCTCTTTGACACCATGTCTGAAATCCCACGTGATCTGTCAAATACTAATGCATGAAAATCCTAACCTCAAAAAAATCACTCTTTATAACGTGTTATGCTCAATTTTAAGAAATTCTCTGAAAAAACGCGGTTTCTGGGGGAACAAAATTTGTATTAGAGCTGTATGTAAATCTGAACCGATGTGACCCATTTTCACCATTTGAAGAAAATCTGTTAAAATATGTGGATTCTGGAGCGGAAAATTTAATTTGGGAGCGAAATTTGTATGGGAGCTATATATAAATCTGAACCGATCTAACACATTTTTACAACAGGTGTTTCCAGTTGAAATATAAGGTGTTTTGCCAATTTTGAAGAAAATCTGTTGAAATATGTGGTATATAGAGTGAAAAAGGTCAAATCGGGAGTGAAATTCGTATAGGGGCTATATCTAAATCTGAACCGATTTTCTTCAAGTTAAATAGCGTTCGTCCTTGTCCCGAAAAACTTCGTTGTGCAAAGTTTCGTTTGGTTCTGGCTACAATTGCGACCTGTTTCGTGATTACAACAATAGATGGACAGACGGACATTGCTAAGTCGACTCAGAAAGTGATTCTAAGCCGATCGGTATAATAAACGATGGGTCTATCTCCCTTCCTTTTGGGTGTTACAAACAAATGCAGAAAGACACAATACTTTCGTGGAGTGTATAAACAAATAAATTTTTCCATAAACAATTTTTTCTTGGATTTTTCATTGTTATACACTCCACGAGAGTATTATGTCTTTGTGCATTTGTTTGTAACTCCCAAAAGGAAACGAGTTAGACCCATTGTTTATTATACCGATCGGCTAAGAATCACTTTCTGAGTCGATTTAGCAATGTCCGTCTGTCTGTCCGTCTGTCAGTCCGCCTGTCCATCTATTGTTGTAATCAAATTACAGGTCCCACTTATAGTCCGATCTTAACAATAATTGACACAAATAAGTTTTGTGGATCAAGGACGAATGCTATTGAATTTGAAGTAAATCGGTTCAGATTTAGATATAGCCCCCATACTAATGTCGCTCCCGATTTGACTTTTTGCGCTCTAGAAACCACATATTTGACTCAATTTTCTTCAACTTTGCCACAATACCCTATAATTGAAGTGGAAACAGCTATGGTGAAAATCGGTCAGATCGGTTCAGATTTAGATATAGGCCCCATACAAATGTCGCTCCCGATTTGACTTTTTCCGCACTCTAAACCATATATTTCACTCGATTTGCTTCAAATTTGGCACAGTACCCTATAATTGAAGTAGAAACAGCTATGGTGAGAGTGGGTCATATCGGTTCAGATTTAGATATAAATGTTTTTATATATATCCAAATGTAGCTCCCAAATGTTTAACCGATTTAGGCCAAACTTTACATATTATATTTCATCTATAAGCATGTTTCAATATACCCCCATGAAGATGTCGTTTCCTATTTAACATTTTTTGTCAAACACACACATTTACAAAAAATCTTCCCGATTTCACTTTTTTACAGAATTGAATTGTAATGAGATAGGAAGTGGAGAGTATCATATAGTCGGCTCCATCCGACTTTACCCTTTCCTTACTTGTTTTTATTTCAAAACAATCGCAGCTATCGATGTCAAAAACCGTTCTGCTTAACATGGAATGACTCATATATATTATACCTACTAATTGGCATGTTACATTGCACTAGTTTACAAAAAATCCGCGTTGGTGTGTATAACATTCTCATGTAATTTAGAGTTATAAACTAGAAAACTATAATAAAAATCTTTTAAGATATTTTTTATTAAAACTTTCGTCGAAGCACTTTTATTATTTGCAACATAATTTTCGAATTAAATTAGAGCAAATATTTGTTTTTATTTGTTTTAAATATTAAAATTTCTTACATCAATAATTATTTTTTTGTTTCGGGATGATCATCATTCCTTTATTTTGCAAAAGAGTTGCGTTATTGACTGAATGACTTATCATCGATCAGCGCCCAAACGGCTGAAGCCTGAGTCATGAAATTGTCATGGTAGTTCCCAAATATGACGGAGACGCGGACTAAGAAATGGGACAAAAAGCGATAAATATTTAACCTTCGTCCTACACGACAGTAGCTAGAAGCATGAAATGTGTGCTTTGCACTTACCATGCAGACCACCTGCAAAGTGGGATTTATAGAAATTTGTACTTTAAAAGGAGGTAAGAAAGAAAAAGGTATAACAATTTTACCAATCGGTACTAACATTTCTCTGACAACGTAGACTGGCTACATCAATGGATTTTTTCGACTTTTGGGCCATTCCAACTAAAGTATTACAGCTAGAATCGTGAAATCTGGTATGTAAATTCCTCAAAATTTCTGCTTTTATGGGATGAGCGGAACAAAAAGGGATAAAATTGGTACCAACAAAAGTATTGTAGTTATAATCGTGAAATTCGGGGTGTACATTCCTCCGAACACGCAACATAAATGTTTTTTTGCAATTTCTAATTTTAAAAAGTGAGTGGGAGAAAATGGATAAAAATAAATTATGGCAGCTATCGTAAAATTTTATATGCGAATTCCTCCGACTATGTAGAACCGCACTAAAATTAGATTTTTCGAAATTTGTACTTTTAAGAGGTGCGCGGAACAAAAAAGGATACAAATAGCGCCAATTTAAGTTTTGCAGCTATAGTCGTAAAATTTTGTTCATAAGTTCCTCTGACAGCGTAGTAGCGCAATCTAAATGGATTTGTCGAAATTTGTACTTATAAAGGGTGAGCGGGACAAAGGGGATAAAAATGGTACCAACTAAAGTCTGGTAGCTAGAATTGTGAAATTCGGCGTGTATATTCCTCCGACCGCGTAGACGGGCAACATTATTGAATTTTTTGGAATTTGTACTTTTCAGGGCGGGCGGGACAAAAGGAATCGTGAATTTTAGTATCTAATGACCACGTAAAAGTGCAGTAAAATAAAGTGCATGCATTTAGGGGAAAAGCGATAACACATGTTACATGTGATTTTTAAAAATTGCTGCTTTTTTTGGGAAAGAGGTGCAAAAAGTTATAAAATGGTCGGCTGCATCTAGAAACATGAGATCGAGGATATAAAAGGCTCCGTAGTTGTATTTTTTTGTTCGAAACTGTGAAAATGTGCAATTCGACAAGCACATTACTTTGACTGTGTATGTAAAGTAGTGGGCACTGCTACTTCTAAATAAAAGAATAAAAATATTGGTCCATTATTTGTCTGTCTCTGTGAAAACACTACATACCATGTAAAACACATATATATGAAGGCTATAACAAAATTTACACCAATCTGCCAAATTTTTGTACCATGTATGTAGTTAGAGTACAATAAAATGATATGTATTACATTAAGATCTTATATTACCACTTAATCGTTATCTGAAAATGGAACTTCTTAAAAACACCAAATATAAAAACACATCTACTTAATCGAATGAAACTTCTATGGTTTATTTGCTTGAAGAACTGCAATGGATTAAATTTTGTAAAATTTGTCAAAGTTAAATATCACCGGGAAAACAGATCACTCTCCAGTAATTTTGGCTAACATTGGCAAAATTATATTTCTCCAGTTTAATTTGAGGCGAAATATTTAGAAGACCTCATCTTGTTTTTACGGCATAATTGTGATGTCTGTTACAGCACCTTTAAGCATTATACAGCTCCTCTAGATCCCCCATAAACTTGGAGTTTATCAAACACACATATCCTGCTTAATGCAGCCACTTTCCGTGCACTCGTATACTCTTCAAAATTCCGCAGCTATGACAGACAAAATTTTTCAAAGGCGATAAGAAATGCAAAATGTTCTTCCTACAAAACACCTTACCCCTACCTCCCCCTACCACCGCCCATCTTACACGGAAACAAGGATCTGTAAAAGGAGGGGACTTGTTAAACATTTTACGCACATAACACACAAAGTTGCCATGTTCTCGGTGTTGCATGGCAAACAACCAAAAAACGAAAAAAAAAACTTTTCTAAAATTGGTGTTTTGGAACCATTGTTGCCGTCGCCATTTATGCGCCGCCATGACAGCCAAGCGTAAAATGAAAGAAAAAACTCCGTTTTGCAATTGTAGCCGGTCATATATGAACAAGTAGTGCACAATTTGAATGCGATTGTGGAAATTCTATTCCCTCAGATATGGAAGTCGGGGGGGCAGCAACAACAGCACCTATGGCCACAGTTCTGATGGCTACGACTACAACGACGACGATGATGATGATGACTGTGAGACACGCAACATTTGAAATTTTGAGTTGTGGCGGTAGGCCAACAACACCAGCAAGAACAGCAACAACACCGAAAGATAATGTGCACCAGTAACAACCGCCTGGAACAACGTCGGCCACATACCAAAATCAAGCAAACCAAACCAAACTATACGGACGGAGCGACATCAGCACCGCCAATCTGCAAGAAGGTACTTTACATATTTTCCCTACTTTAATGTGGATGGACGTCGTCATCGTCATCGTCGTCGGAGTAGTTGTAGTAGTAGTTCAGCTGAGTCGGATTGTGCGGTGTCGGCTGGAATGGATTGGAGTTCTCGGTTGTGTGTAGTGCAGTTAGAGTTCAGCTGATGCATGTTTAGGCGAAATTTCGAGGGGTCTAAAGGATTATGTTTGTATAGCTGCTAGAACATCGTTGCTCAATACATTGTCGCCCACAGAGTAATCGAAAATTTTCGCACGAGGGTAGGAGAATCAGAATTTACAAAGGTAGGGTAGGAGGGAGCACCTTCGTATCTCAGAATTTACAAAAGCGATCAAATCGAAAAATCCTATATTTGTTGTAGTTATTGATCATTGCTTATACCACTAAGTTAGAAAGTTCTAGTTTTTAGGTGATCGTGGATAGACAATTTTTTTTATATTTTGGTTGAAATTTTGTATTTTTTGCCAATGTTAATAATCTTAAATCTTAACTAGTAAATCAAAAAAAATTTTTTTTCAAATCCATGCTTTATGCAAGCAGAATTCTATTGGGCCTAGAAATTCTTTTTTAGTTATCTTTTGTAGAAGGAAAAATTACTGCGTTATCAGGAGCAGAAATAATAGATTTTTAATTTGTGGTTTGTATGGGAGGTACCACGCCCCTTTGTACAATCCCGCCCATATTTGCAGCAGCACTTAAAAAATCCACACCAAACCGACGTACCAAATTTTGTTCAAATACCGTTATCAGGAGCAGAAATAATAGATTTTTAATTTGTGGTTTGTATGGGAGGTACCACGCCCATTTGTCCAATTGGTCAAATTTTTCCATTTCCTTGTATTGTCATCGAAAATGATTAAGTGTGCAAAATTTGAGCAAAATTGGTTGAGAAAAAAGCTTTCAAAAATTGATTTCAAATTTTGTGGCACACAAACATATATAGAAAGTAACCTTATATAAAGCATGGAAAAAAAAAACTAAAACAAATGAGCGTTGGCACGGCAGAAGTATTGCTGGGTAACTATACCTGCATATACACATACTTGCATATGCAACTCAATGAGATGCTTGTAAGATGGCATGTGTGCTTTATTACTTGGTGCGATTTTTTTAAACGCAAATTCGGCAAGTGCTTCTCGTTCGCTTGTGAGAATCATCTCCTTATAGAGGCCGGGTTTGTTGTTGAAAAGTCGCTGCGAAGCCACTTGAAAAGACTTTTGACATGGTCGAAATCATGATCGTGGCCAAGTAATAAATGTCACCATGTCATTTGTAAATAAATTTGCATTCTATTAAATATAGATTCCAAATGGTCTTGAGCCAGGACAATATCCCGGTATTCAAAAATTGTCCACCTTCCCGGGAATTTTTTGCAAAGTTAATTAAAAACTTACTCGGACTATTACGAACATTTACAAATTAAAATCGGTCTATAAAATAATCCATTCAAAAATAAATGCTATATTTTGACGAGGTTAATGGTTTCGTGTATTTAACGTTCTGATCTCATTTTTTGCTCGAATTTAAAACTATTTTAGTTAGTTTTTTGGACATAAATGCGAAAATTAATAAGCCATTGTTTTGAGAAAATTTTTTGAATTTAAACAATGTTCAATATGAATTTGTTTTTCTAAATTTTTTTTTTTTCATTTTTATGCAATTTTTATTTTTACGTGTAATGAAATTCAAAAACTGATACCTTCTTTATTGTCTTATGCACAATATTAAAGCCCATGCTCTGCCCTTTTCAAAATGGACACTCCCTGTCTTAAGTGTAAAATTGTTTTTCAATAAAAAATTAAAATTTTGAACCTCTATTAAGCGGATACTTTCTTATGTGGACACGGACATAAAATATATTTTGTAGTAAATTTACTTTGTATTGTAATTTATAATAAATAAATAAAAAAATATTTTATATTTTATCTACCATAAGAAGACATCGCCTTTTGCGGACTGTGACTGTCCGCTGTTGAGAGGTCTCACTGTATAAGCTTTCTATTAAACAATATTTTTTGAGTCCCCCAGTGTGAAGGCTACATCAAAATCTAAACTGATCGTTTCAATTTCTACACAGTATAGCTAGGGTACAAAAAATTCAATTAAGCTTAGATGGGTCCACAAAAGTATTAGTTTTTTTCATGTAGGACATCTATAAGAAATTTCCTTTCATTTGAGTACCCATACTAATACTTAGGGAATATGTGCCCATCTTACGGGCCTACTGGGTCACAAAATAATATATTTTTTCCTTAACAAGATTGCATATTTTCTTAGTTTGGAGGTGCGTCCCATAAACTGCACTTCAGCCAAATAAATGATCAACAAATAATTAATTTTAATTAAAAGTTTTTTGAAAGACATTTCAAATTTTATTGGAGAATATAGAATGATATTACACATTCGACAAACGTAATTTATTTTTTTGAGTCGGTAATATTAACGTTTTTATACCCTCACTGTACAGAGTAGGAGGGTATATATCATTTGGGACAGAAAAAAATGTGACGCATTGAAGGAGTGACTTAAGACCCCAAGTATGTTTGGACCAAATCCGAGTCACTACTTTTTACGGTGTTTCAACCGTGTCCGTCCGTCTGTCTGGCTGACTGGTGTACACGATAACCCTCGAAAGTAGTAATGAAATCGATTCAAACTTTGCACATGGTAATATTTTCCCGAACTAAGTTTATGTTCGGAGATGGGCGAAATTGCCAATCCCTTTCTGGTGCCGCCCACACAAATAGCCCATATTCCAATTTTTAATTAAAACCCATATAACTTCCACACTGATATCCGGAGTCGGCTATATTTTGGTGTTTGATAATGTTTTTATAATCATTTTAAGTGTACTAACTTTTGCCACGCCCCTTCCAGTACCTCCCACACTAATCACGCAAAACTACGTAAAATTAAAGCTGTTATAACTTTTATACGGATGATCGGAATACTGTGAAATTTGCTATTTAGCAATGCTTTTTGAGTGGTTATATTCGCATGAAATATGGGCGATATTGCCACACCCTTTCTGGTACCTCCCACACAAAGTGACATAAACTTTGGTTACAATAAAACCAATATAACAACCTTACGGGTTGTCAACATCATTTGCAATTTGATGTGGGTGATTCCATGGGAACGGGTGTGGCACTTTTGCTTAAATATGTTTAAATATCTCCCATATTCAAACGTCAGGTTATGCGGAATATTATTGCAAATATAAATATGTCTTAGCGTTTTAAATATTGGAGAAATACCACAAGCAAGAGCGTCACGGGTGTGACCTTAGCTTTTAAGAAAATTTTGACGTTTTACTTATTTTCTTGAATTCGGTAATGTTCTTCTATTACATACCTTTATTCATTTTTGCTAATCAAAAGAGTAGTTCATACACTTTTTTCTAAAGTATACGTTACATCTCTTCATGAATATAGTATGTATAGGATATTTAAATTGTAACGGGTGTGATATTTTGACGGAAATCCTGTTACGACACCAGTCTATATTTGGATAAGGAAATGATCAGACCAATTGTTGTCATTATTTTTTTTTTGAAATATAATCAAAAATATGTATTATGAGAAGTATAAACATTACGAATGTTTAAGGGTTCTTTTTGAATTCATAAATTGATTTTGAAATTTTGCCGAAAAAAGTGTGACTCACATTAAACCTAAAAAATATTTACGCTTTAGCCTCGCCTATCCTGGGTTATATTAAATCCTTCATAACTTCTATACTGGAGCATGGAATCCACTATGACTTGATATTTGATCATGTTTTTAAATTGTTCTATAAATGTGGAAGCTGGGACCATGTGATACGAAACTCCTTATACTTTCCACAAAAAATATCCTGCCCAACATAAAATTTTATTCCTTATAACTTCCGTATATATGTCGGTTTATCCGACTGAAGTTTACTTACTTGTTTAATACAGCGTTGTTACTTTACATCGTACAAATTTCCCAGGATACGGAAAATAGAAAATATTGAAATTATTGGGATTTTTCCCGCTGGAAATCCCGGGATGCAAACTCTAATCAAAGTGTTTTAAAAAAATGTTTTTAGGCGGTTATTTTTCTAAAAAATGTTTGGAATTTATTTTCCCCGTTTTGGGAATTGTGGGTTTTGTATATGAAGTATCACAATAACATCAATCTTCAAAAAAACTTTAAATACCATAAATATTGGTAGATAGTTGCTGCTTCAGTTGGTTGTATTTCATATTTTAATTCCAAAAGTAAAATTAGTGAAAATCCATTATCTCTCACGTACACAGTGCAAGATAACCTAACTTCATGATTCACCAAATGTTTACCGTAAAAGTAAAAAGTACGAATTTGGAAAAATCTTTTTATTTTGAGTGTCTATGTAGTCAGAGGAATGCATACACCGAATTCCATAATTCTAGCTGCGACCATTCGGTTGATACCATTTTTATCCCCTTTTCCCCATTTTGCCCCCTTAAAAGTACGACTTTCTAAATTCTCTTAATTTTACGTGTTTACTCAATTATGGGGATGTACACACATTGCCGTTTAGTTGGTACTATTTTTATCCCTATGTACACATTGTATCACCTGAAAGTACGTTTTTTCTTTTATTTTTCGAGTCTACGCAATCAGGGGTATACTCCAAATTTCAAGACACTTGCTGCGGTCATTTGGTTGGTACAATTGTTTCCCCTTTTTCCATTTTAATCCCAAAAAGTGCGGATTTCGAAAAAATCTCTTTATTTTACGTGTCCGAATTTCATTATGTTAGGTGCAGCCGTTTGGTTGGTACCATTTTTATCCTAAATATTAGGGGTTATTTGGGGTATTTTCAGTCCTTGTGAGGGAAAAAAATTTTCCTTTGTACAGATTTGAAATCTGAGATTTCGCCCAGTTGCAATACCAACCGAACGGACATGACTAGATCTTAGAATTTTATGACGATCAAGAATATATGTACTTTGTACCCCCACGAAGGGGTATACTAACATTGAGTTATTATTATTTGAGTTTCCCTATGTGATAACATTTCCATCAGCCAACCTGTAATGTCAATTATACCAATCTGTGAAAATCATTATGACATATTTGCACAATGTTGTGCATGTCCAGTAAAATATTGATTGTTGATCCGACTAACTGGTCGGAACTAAACTTTGTCTCGCCACCCCTCGCAATGACAGACGACGAAAATAAGCGGGGTTCTGATATAAAAATGCCACACAAGGAAGCACAAATATGTACGAACATTCCTTTATCATCCTGCACAAGAGCACCAACAACCAACCGTACAAGCCGCAACGACGCTTGTTCCTGCCCTCCAAAGCGGCGCTAAAGTTTTGCAATGTCGAGTTGAAATGTATGGAAAAATGTATGAATATTTGCAAAGTTGCGGCTGTTGCTGTAACTAGTCCTGCCGCTGCCACTGCTGCAGTGATGTGATGTGTTTTTGTACTGTTTTGGTATTTTTGGAACATGTCCCGTCGTAATCTTATACGAGGTCCAAACACAAACACTGCCACCACCATCACCCATTTGTCTGCCTTCAAACTGCTGGCTGTTGTGTTTGTGTTGGAGTTGGAGTTTGTCATGAAATGAAACTAAAGCTTATCGCATGCAAACAACCAAAGCTCAAAATGAAAATTGCTGCTCCCCGGCGTTTGGCTAAAAGGGTAGTGGAACGGCAACGACAACGACAACAACATCGGCAACGACACGAACTATTCAAGTTATTACAAGTTGAGGCGTCACCAGCCTGCCATGTTTGGCTGCCATAACATGGCTTTAATGTTTAACGGTCTCTTCCTTTCTGTTTATTGGTTCGGACACCTCTGCCAGAGTCCAAACGAAATTCGTAGTGTTGCGGCATGATGAATCAGTCTTTTGCGCATATTTTCTATGCCAGTTGAACTAGTGGCATTTGCTGTTGCGAACTCTGCATTATATAGAAATAATTTTTCTTTCATATTCAATTCAAATTTGAGTTCGAGAGGTCCCATTTTTTGTAAATTATCCAACAGGATGAAATAGATTGGCTGCTGGTATATTATCAAATATGTTTTCCCAAACAACAATTCCACAATAATGTTCTACTGTCTCAAATTTGGCGATTTTTTTTCATTACTGCATATCTAGCTTCGAACTTGGCTCTTGGTTGATACTATATACACTGATTTCACAAAAGCATTTGACAAGGTTTCGCATGCTATGTTAATTAATAAACTTTCTCAAATTGGGTTTCATTCAGTTTTTTTTTTTTACTTGGATTCAATCATATTTACAGGATCGAACCTGTTTTGTGTCTATTGACTCTGTTGATTCGTTTTCTTATAAAGCTACTTCTGGAATTCCCCAAGTGAGTATCTTAGGCCCAATATTGTTAATTTTATTTATTAATGATGATAAATGGTCGAATGTTTTATTATATGCTGATGACTTAAAGTTATTTTTGCGAATTAACTCTATTGCAGATGTTTTCCGTCTCCAACGTGATTTAGACAGAGTTTCGGAATGGTGCTCAAACAACTTTTTGTGTCTTAATGTCTCTAAATGCTTTAAAGTTTCTTTTGGCAAATTGGCAAATATGGTTTATTATGACTACTTCATTAATAACCTTCAACTTAAATCCGTTGATGAACTAGTTGATTTGTGTGTTTTTGACGCGAAATTTAGGTTAATTAATTATTTAAATGTCATCATTTCTAAGACATATTCTTTACTCGCTTTTGTGAAGAGAAATGTCAGGAATTTTCGGATCCTTATACTGCGAAGTTAATTTTTTCATCTTTAGTCCGGTCTAAGCTGGAATATGCTTGTATTGTTTGGAATCCCTTTTGTGCTAACCATATATGTAGAATTGAACGTATTCAAAAAAAATCATGAAGTTTGCTCTTCGTTCTATTCATGTTACTGATCCTCAACCTTCCTATGTCGATAAATGTAGACTTATTGGTTTGAAACCCCTCGAGAGTAGGATAACTCTCCTTTCGCAAGTGTTTCATTTCAAAATTATTTGTGGCTTTGTCGATTGATCGGAATTACTGGAACTTGTAAACTTTAAAGTTCCTTCTCGTATTTTAAGAAATAAAAAAATAATTTTTTATTCCGCTTTATAGATCTAACTATTCTGTATTTGGACCAACCGCAAGGGCTTTGAAAGAGTTTAATCGTATATCTAATTTTAATTTAGATTTTTCGAATTCATTTTGTAACATATTACATTTAATTTATTTTTAGTATTATATTGTAGTCTGTAAGGAATTTTGTATTTCCATAGACTGAATAAATAAATGAAATAAATAACAAAATTGGAAAAATGAACGGACGGAGAGAAGGGTGGCTGATGAATACTGATTGCTACATTAAGAAACTCAAAGAACTTTTTTTCAGTGTATGGAATTAATTTTTCTTTTATTCGTGTTAAAGCTCTTAAATTTCATTAAGTATAGTTTAATTAGTTTTAACAAGTAAAAGCGGCGTTATATCCTCCACCAAGGATTGCATTCCACATTTTCGTAGAAATGCAGTAACATTACATGAAAATGTAATTTTGTTAATATAGCCAAACAAATAAAAATATTGAAAAAATAATTATATTAATAAATACATTTTTTTATTATTATTTGGAACGTTTATAATATTATATAGGAATAACACTTCAAATCTACTCAAAAATTAAATATAAGACAGCAATCTTCAAGAATCGTAAATACCATAAACATTGGTAGATAGTGGTTTTAAAAAATCGATTATCTCTCACGTACAGATAACCTAAGTTCATGATTCTACCCATTTTTGCCGTAAAATTAAAAAAGTACGAATTTGGAAACACTCTTTTTATTTTGCTTGTCTATGCAGTCAGAGGAATGTATACACCGATTCCACGATTCTAGTTGAGGACATTTGGTTGGTACCATTTTCATTACCTTTTTTCCATTTTATCTCCTTAAAAGTACGACTTTCTAAAATCCTTTATTTTACGTGTCCACGCAATTAGGTGGATGTACACACCGAATCTCATCATTCTAGCTGTAGCCGTTTAGTTAGTACCATTTTTATCACTCTGTCTTCATTGTATCCCTTGAAAGTTCGAATTTGGAAAAATATTTTTTTTTTCGTGTCTACGCAGTCAGAGTAATGTAAACTTCGAATTTCATGGCTCTAGCTGCAGTCTTTTGGTTGGTACAATTTGTATCCCCTTTTTCCATTTTAACCCCAAAAAGTATGAATTTCGAAAACCTTTTTATTTTACGTGTCTACGCATTCAGAAGAATGTATACACCGAATTTCATTATTATAGGTTGTGTTGGTACACTTTTTTCTCTCTATTCCCATTTTACCCTTAAAAATGTACAATGTTTCTAACTGTTGTCCTTTGATAGGTACAATTTTTATTCTTTTTTGCCCTATTTCACACCCTACGAATAAGATTCACTTTATGCTGCACATTTTTGTTATAAGGGAAATTCGCATACCCAGTAGTAAATACAAGTAGACATATTGAAAAACATTCCTAAATACTCTAAAATATTAGGTATTATTATGTATATTTCAGTCTTTGTAAGGGAACATTTTTCCCTTTGAACCGATTTTGCCAGTTGCAATCCCAACCGATCTACGACTATAGGACACATTTAGGGAAATTTTCGTCCTAGCTCCTTCGTTTATATGCTAGCCCGCTTTCAACAGACAGACGGACATGGCAAAATAGTTTTAGAATTTTATGACGATCAAGAATATTAATAGGGTCTCAGGTGTTACAAACGGAATGACAAACTTAGTATAACCCCATCTTGGTGGTGGAGGGTTTAAAAATAACCCGAAGATGAAAAAGGGGGTATTTGTATAATTGTAAAAAAAAACACAGAGTTTTCTAAATTCTTTGTGAAATTTAGGAAAAATATATAATGATCCGATTGAAAATTTGGAAGATTTTGAATGGCGGCTACACGCAAAGAAAAAAATCGTTATTCACAAACGAAAAATTTGACAAAAGAAATTCGTTTGTCGCAAACGCATTTGCCATAAACGTAAACCATGAAAATCTTGATATAAAAAACGTACACAGCAAAACTACCTTTACGATAAACGATTTCATTTGCGGCAAATGTTTCAACTGTCAAGGTAAAATTAGATCGTTTGAGACAAATAAACTATGTTAGCGAAAAACGACCTGCGGTTTCATGGTTTGTATATGAAAACATGGACTCATATGACCTACTTCCATGCTAGGTCTTCATAGGTAAATTATAACATACTTTGGTAAATTTGACTAACTACCTAAGGTGACATTTGTATGGGAGCTATATGAAGACGTATACTAATTGGTCCACTTTCAAAATATGTATTCCTATGTGAAATACAATTGATCTCAAAAATTTGATAAATATCTGATGTAATATTTATATATACCAATACATCGACCCATATTGTTCACTAGGTGTTTCTAGTCAAAATATAACATGTTCTGGAGAAGTTGACCAAGATTCAATGTAGAATGTTGATTCTAGAGCGGTAATAATTCAAGGGAGGTACAAATATACAAATATATCAAGGCCAAAATTCTAATAGTACAAAAAGTAATAGGAAAATATGTAGATTATATCTGAACGAATTCCAAAGCTCAATAGCGATTGTCATGTACAAATTCTTCTGGCAAATTTCACGACGATCGGACAACAATTGCAATCTGTACCTTGATCGCAAAATTTAGATGAAAAGACGTCGGACTGACAGACATCGCTAATCGATTCTAAGTCGAACAATCTTAGTGCAATTTTTAATTAGATTCGTGTTTTTGTGAGCTCATTGAAGTGGTATTGGTCGCCAATTGCGATTTTTAAAACTTTGAGAGCCGCACAGTTCTTTAACCCTTCTGCAGTGTTCCAATTTATACTACACATATAGTGTTTTGGGTCAATTTGACACAACCATTCTAAATCTGTGATATATTAAATAATATGTTAACAAAATATATGTATTGTAGCTCAGTTTTATTTATTAGACAGGAAATACTGCGGAAAAAATTAAATCGGGAGCGAAAGTTGTATGGGAGCTATATATAAATCTGAACCGATCTAACACATTTTTACCACAGGTGTTTCTAGCTGAAATATAAGATGCTTTGCCAATTTTGAAGAAACTCTGAACCGATTTTCTTCAAATTAAATAGCGTTCGTCCTTGTCGCGAAAAACTTCGTTGTGCAAAGCTTCATTTAGTTCTGTCTACAATTGCGTCCTGTATCGTGATTACAAGAATTGATGGACAGACAGACGGACATTGCTAAATCCATTCAAAAAGTGATTCTAAGTCGATCAGTATAACTAACAATGGGTCTATCTCCCTTCCTTTTGGGTGCTACAAACAAATGCACTAAGACATAATACTCTCATGGAGTGTATAAATACTAAAATCTTGCGATCCTTAAAAAATACTGATATTGAAAATATTTTTTGAAACAACAAGTAAGAAGGCGTTAAGTTCGGCCGGGCCGAATCTTATATACCCTCCACCACGGAGTGCATTCCACAGTATTACCAGCAGATTAAAGGATGTCGACTTTACATAGAAGCACAGTACCATATTACGAAAATTGTGATATTTTTATGCACATTACTATAATTGTTTACTATTTCAGACCATAATGTATACTTATGCGCACTGTTTAAAATCGACTACTATATATAAATAAAATGATATAATTGTGAAAGTGAACATGCCTAAATATTAGGCGATTGTCAGTCGCCATTAGAAAGAAGTATAAATTTTAGAAGAAGTATAAATTTTAAAGATATCCCCATATTAACCCCATTCCCCGACCAAATGTACAAATTTCGAAAAAACCTTTTTTCTGACTATGAAGTCAGAATTTATACACAGAATTTCATGATTACAACTTCAGCAGTTTGGTAGGTCCCATTTTTATCCCTCTTTTATTTTTATTTTATGTATCTACATAATTACGTTTTATTGTTCGTGTCTACGCAGTTAGAGGAATGTATACTCCAAATTTCATGATTCCAGCTGCTGTCATTTGGTAGGTACTATTTTTATCACCTTTTTCCATTTGAACCCCAAAAAGTACGAATTTTGGAAAGTTCTTTGATTTTACATGTCTACGCAATCAGAGGAATGTATACATCAAATTTCATTATTCTAGGTGCAGTCGTTAGGTTGGTACTATTTTATTCCTCTATCCCCATTTAACCCTTTAAATGTACGAATTTAGAAAAACTACTTTTATATTATGTATCTACTCTATTAGAGGACTCTACTACTCCACTAAGAGGAATGTACACGCCAAATTTCGTGTTTCTATCTGTTGTCGTTTGATAGGTACCATTTTTATCCCTTTTTGTCGCATATCGCCCCCTACAAATAAAAAACACTCTATGGTGCCTTTTTATGTTATAAAGGGAATGCGCATTGCAAATATCAAGTAAATACAAGCTAATATGTTCAAAAAACAGGCTGAAATAATCTAAATATTAGGGGTATTTTCAGTCCTTGTGAGGGAAAAATTTTTCCTTCTGGACCGATTTCGCCCACTTTCAATCCCAACCGATCTACAACCATAAGACACATTTAGGAAAAATTTGAACCTCCTAGCTCATTTCGTTCGGCCGCTATCGTGCTTTCAACAGACAGACAGACGGACATGGCTATATCGTCTTAAAATTTTACCACGACCCAGAATACATATACTTTATGGGGTCTCCGATGAATATTTCAAGGTGTTACAAACGGAATGACAAAGTGAATATACCCCCATCCTGGAGGTGGAGGGTATAAAAATGAGAAATATTTTTTGAAAAAGAAAATGAAAATTATTTTTTCATAATAAAAAGATGTCTCTCTGATATCTCAGAGACTAGCGAAAAGTTCACGCAGAAATTTACATAGTTTTTAGAACACAAATTAAACTATTTGTTGAGAAAAAATAAAAATGGATAAAAAGAGGATTCAATAAAATTCAATAATTTTTCAAAAACACAATTTTCACAATGTCGAATTTGAAAAATGCCGCCTAATATATATCTTGTAATACCCAAGGCGTTCATCAAAAAATTTTCTCATTGGCTAAAAATGAAATTCCTCCATCGAAATATCACGAAATGAAAAATCTCGAAATCAAAAATCTAATAATTGTTGAACATCAAATGCGAGTATGGTGTGGAATAACCATAGCGTGATCATCAGTTCATATTTTTCGAAAACGTTGTGATTTTTTTTTCACTGAACCAACACTCAGGCGATGACCCCTATAAATTCAATGTATTGCGTTGGCGGAAGGAAGATCAGGTATTGGAAGGAGGAAAGAGGGAGTAGTGTCTGTTGACATTTGTTTTGAAACTCTGAATGACGTAATTGGAGGGAAAGATATTTACCGGAAGTCGATTCCACATACGGATAGTACGGGCGAAGAACGAATTTATTCTGTAATGTGTAGTGCGGCCTGTTGTTGAATCGACAACAAATTGGTGCGCATTCCTTGAGAGTCGCGTATCTCTACCGAACGTTCTCACGGGCGGTATAAGATCACGAATCTCCGAAGAACAAACACCATGAAAGTATCAATAGAACAATGACACACAACCAACATTACGACGGTGTTCAAGGGAGACAATAGAACTGGATATCCTACCGTCGCCTATCAACACCATCGCCCTCCTCTGGACACGATCAAGTAGCTCCAGTGATGAAGCTGGAGCACCCGACCATATATGGGAGTTGTATTCCATCTTTGGTCTGATGTAGGTAGTGTAGATATTGAGAAGATCAGAGGGTGTGAAATATTTCTTACATCTTTTTAAAAAGCCTAAACATTTGAAGGCATCTTTCGACACATCAAATACATGTTTTGTCCAACGAACATCACGTTGTATTTTCATGCCGAGAACATCGAGAGCATCTGATTGCTCAATATCTACACCGTTCTTTAAAATCGACAACACCGTTGGATCAGCGAATCTCTTGTGAGACAACAAGGAACACTGGGTCTTACGTGCATTAAAATCTACTCTATTCTCTCGACCCCATTCAGAAATGGCCAGCAAATCCTGGCTAAGTGACTCATCCATCAATCGCCTTTTATCCTCAATTCCTTGACGACTTGGTCTATGATCGAATGAGTATGAATGACAGAGGTTGCTGTCATCCGCGAATGAGTATATTGGATTCAAAGTCCGATCCAAGAGGTCGTCGATGAAAATAAGAAACAGGGAGGGGGAAAGGACAGAGTCCTGTGGTACTCCTGCGGTTAACCTATGCTCATCGGATGAGAACCCATCTACAACAACACGTATATTGCGATCTCTGAGGAAGCTCGATATAAATCGAGAGAAGTCACTACCAACACCAAAAGCGATAAGCTTTGATATGAGTGCGCCGTTCTAAACTGTATCAAAGGCCTTGGAGATATCTAGAGCAACGTCCTTACTCTCACCAAGCTGGTGAACAGATCGATTCCACTTTTCGGATAGCAGTATCATCAGGTCTCCCGTAGATCGATTCCTACGGAAGCCATACTGTCGATCATTAAGTAAATCATTAGTTTCTAAATACCTCACAAGATGGTGGTTAACCATACTCTCCATAAACTTCGAAAGCGCTGAGCAAATCGCGATCGGTCAATAGTTAGCAGGATTATTAGCTTCACCTTTTTTAGGGATGGGCTGGATGTTCGCAATCTTCCAACGCGCTGGGAAAACCCCTGCACGGTATGCAAGGTTGAAAAGATTGCGAAGGGGACGGGCAAGCGTCGAAGAGCACTTACATAGGACCAGTGCTGAAATGCCATCCGAATAGATGAGCACATTCAGATCAAAATGTTATCTAGCACTAGGTACGAGATACCGTTTAGATGACTATCAATTTAATAGAAATTAGGAAAACCAATATAACCGGCCTTTCCAGCGAACCGCTAAAAAAAAACAAATTTGGCAAAAAATAAAGTTTTAATGAATTCTAAAAAATGCGTCAAAAATATTTATAAATACTAAATACTTATTGTACTGAGTCATGTTGTAATTTTCTGCAATAATTTGATAGGATAAGACAGATTTTATTCACCTGTGTTTTTTCTCAATAGCATACACAAGAAAATCAACATCGCAGTATATCCTAATGATGAAGGTCGTCACGGGAAAGAAATCATAATATATGGAGACAAGAGATAAATTTTATTTGCAAATAAATTTGCATTCTAATATAGATGCAAAACTGTCTTAAGTCACGACAATATCTGACTTAATGCAAAAAAAAAATATATTCACTCATTTGCTTTCTACACCAAAAAGTGTTTTCGCAATACACTCAAAAAACTCCATCTTCCTATATAACAAAAGATTTTAATTTGTTGTGATAAATTGTTTTTAATTACTTTTCACTAACACATTGCTCTCATGTGATCACAAAAATTCAACGAGTTGAGATATTAAATTTGACTTGACACCAGAAGAATTTTCATTAGAAAGAGCAGCATAGGAATGTTCCAAGGAGCATGTATGATGTTCCACAAAAACCCATCTCCATGCAACGAGGAACACAAAAATCTGTATTAATGTTTGGACAAGTGAACGTCAGAACGCCACAACGCCACAGTGAGATAATATAACATTTTGTGGTAGATGTCCGACCTCATACGACGGACGACTGCAATAACATACATTTCTTGTGTTTTGTTTCAATTCTTTTTTTCTCTCCGGACTTTTTGGATGATTGTGACATTTCATCACAGAATGGCGTTTACATGTCATAGCCAAAAACGAAAAATTAGACAACAACGAAAACAAACTGTGGCCGGGCAAAATGGCAAAAATCTCGGAAAGATTCCACTCGTACACAATACTTGACACTTGGTTCTTAACATGAGGCCGTCGTCCGTCGTCGTGTGTGATGTGTGATTTCTTAACACTAAGAGAAAGGGAAGCATTTAACTCGGAATAGAACTGGGACTGTGTGTTCTTTTGTCCATATCAGCATCAGGACACATTTGTACGCCCACATGTGGAGACACGCCGCACCACCACAAATGAAATGACACAACAAAAAGTTCCATTCACAACAAGAACATGCGATAAAACAAGATTCGCTCCTCACACAGTCATTGCTCTGGGTTCGTACGTCCGCATAAAGTATCCAAGCGTATGCAAAACAAGCGGACAGCAGCCACCAGCAACCCGAACATTGTAATTTAAACGCTAAACAATCAGTGCACAACTATCTTTGTGCAACATACGACCAGAACAAAGTTGAAGATGAATGAAATATGAAACAATACCAACCAAAAGACGAGTCAAACGTAAATGTGCCACATGTAACATTGTTGCCTCGTAAAATACTACAGCCACAAAAGTCCACAAAAGATGTCAAAATTTGCTCTTTTTGTTATCCTTTATCCGAGAACGTAGATGGCGGTTATACTGCGTTGCACGTTTGCTTTGTAACATTTTGAAATCCGTCACCATTATTGAAAATTAGGTACGATAACAAAAATTGTATTGCACTATCGCCGATTTAAAAACCAATTGACACATGTACTTCACTGAGAGCATAGCGATCACAAATATGTGTCGGTTGTCCAATTAATTTTAGCAGAGGTCGGAATCTACCGATTTCTTCAATACTGCTGATTTCACTTAGAGCAATGTCATAGTAACTGGTACTTATATATTTTGGATTTGAAAAAATCGGCGAAATCGAAAATCATACTGTTGTAATTTAATGTATTTTAAACGGATTTTAATAAGTAACGGCGATGTGCTACAATATGTCCACATAGAAAGTTAATAGGTCGATAATTCACGCTATAACACAAATTGTGTCCACCACTATATTATTCTTTATTTCAAAGCAAAATCTTTCAGAATCATTTATATAGAACAATTAAATATGTAGATATATATTTTGAAAATATTGATGGGTGAGCGCCCCGGTAGTCGAGTTGGTAGCGTGCTCGGCTATCAGCGTGGGGGTCGTGGGTTCGATTCCCACCAGAGGCTCTGGTCTGTCGCTGCAAATAACTAGCTACTATGGTCTTAGTCACTCCGGCTCAATCCCTGGACCCAAAATTAGAATATAAATTTACTTTGTATTGTAATTCATAATAAATAAATAAATAAATAAATAAATAAATATTGATGGGTTTTAGTTTTTAAAGTTTTCTATGCCTTCCCTGTTTACCCACTTATTTCAATTGTACCGGAATTTAATCGTTAGCAATGCTTTTTAAAGGATTGATTTTTTCTGATATATATGTATAGAATAATTTCTAGTCGTTGAAAAAAAGTATTTCTAATTGGGAAAAGTTCCGAAATCTACACATTGTCGCTGTCATAGCATAGGTAGAGTATATTTGAAATATATTCATAAATTTTAGCGTTTTAAGGAGAGGAATATAAGTTACTTCAAATGGTAGTAAGGTAAATTTAAAAATTGTCAGTCCATAGTTGCTTAATTTCAAGACAAACGTCTGTAACACAAAAAATCATGGTATACTCTTTAAGTATACAGATTCGCTTAGTATTACCAGAAGATGTATGTCTGCTGAGGCTTATGATTAAAGTACAGATCGCAATTGCTGTTCTAGTAGTCAGTGCAAAATCTCTTAAAATATGTGAGAAACAGTTCGACAAAGTGAAACAAGTAAGGAAAGGCTAAAGTCGGGCGGGGCCGACTCTATGATACACTCCACTTTCTATCCGACTACAATTTAATTCGGTGAAAAAGTGAAAACGGACAGGATTTTTGCATCCTGTAAATTTGTGTGTTTGACAAAAAATTTTAAATAGGAAAGGACATTTTGTATGGGGTATATTGAAATCTGGAACGAAATAGGTGAAATATAATATGTATAGTTTGGCCAAAATCGGTTCAACATTTGGGTGCAACATTTGTATTTGCGCTATATCCAAATCTGAACCGATGTTAGCCACTTTCATCATAGGTTTTTTACTTGGATTATAAGCTGTTGTGCCAAATTTAAAGAAAATCGAGTACAATATGTGGTTTCTAAAGCGGCAAAAGTCAAATCGGGAGCTACATTTGTTTGGGGGCTATATCTAAATCTGAACCGATCTTACCCATTTTCTGTATAGGTGTTTCTGTGATTTTTTTGAGGTTAGGTTTTTCATGCATTAGTATTTGACAGATCACGTGGGATTTCAGACATGGTGTCAAAGAGAAAGATGCTCAGTATGCTTTGACATTTCATCATGAATCGTCTTACAAACGAACAACGCTTGCAAATTATTGAATTTTATTATCAAAATGCGTGCTCTGTTAAGAAAGTTCATTGCGCGCTTCCATTTTATGGTCAGTTTAATCGACCCACTGAAGCGGCTATTCGGGCTATTGTGACTAAATTTCGCACCAAATTTACATTGTTGGACATTAAACCACCAACACGCTTACGTAGAGTGCGAACTGAAGAAAATATCGCAGCTGTATCGGCCAGTGTTAATGATGACCACCAATTTTCGATTCGTCGCCGTTCGCACCAATTGGGTCTCTGTTACTCAAAAACGTGGAAATGCCAAAATTGGACTAAGCGGATGGACCACCTAAGACGCAGCCGCGGTCAACATTTAAATGAAATTATCTTCAAAAAGTAAATGTCATGGACCAATCTAACGTTTCAAATAAAGAACCGATGAGATTTTGCAAATTTTATGCGTTTTTTTTAAAAAAAAAGTTATCAAGCTCTTAAAAAATGAAAATGAAGATGTTGTGCCAAATTTAAAGAAAATATGGTATAATATGTGGTTTCTAGAGCGGAAAATGTCAAATCGGGAGCGACATTTGTATGGAGGCTATATCTAAATCTGAACCGATCTTACCCACTTTCTGTATAGGTGTTTCTAGTTGGATTATAAGATGTTGTGCCAAATTTAAAGACAGTCGGGTTCAATATGTAGTTTCTAGAGCGGAAAATGTCAAATCGAGAGCGACATTTGTATGGAGGCTATATCTAAATCTGAACCGATCTTACCTAATTTCTGCATATGTGTTTCTAGTTGGATTATAAGATGTTGTGCCAAATTTAAAGCAAATTGGGTGCAATATGTGGTTTCTAGAGCGGAAAATGTCAAATCGGGAGCGACATTTGTATGGGGGCTATATCTAAATCTGAACCGATTTGCCTCAAATTAAATAGCGTTCGTCCTTGATCCACAAAACTTACTTGTGCCAATTATTCGTTAAGATCGAACTATAGTTGCGACCTGTAGTTTGATTACAACAATAGATGGACAGACAGACAGACAGACAGACAAACGGACATTGCTAAATCGACTCAGAAAGTGATTCTAAGTCGATCGGTATACTTAACAATGGGTCTATCCCGCTTCCTTTTGGGTGTTACAAACAAATGCACAAAGCCATAATACTCTCGTGGAGTGTATAAAAAGAAATTACTTTATTTTCAATTTTCAAAATCTGAAAAAAGTGAAAATCTGTAATACAAAAATTTATTGTTCGCATTATGAAGACCGCAAAAATACTAAAAAAACATAAAAACAAAAAATAAAAATTTTAATTTTCTTTAAAATAAAAAAAATGCGAATGCAGTCAACTTTGGGTAATCCTTGGGTCCTTGCATAATTTAATCTTTTACAGAACTCAAAACTGGCCACTAGAACAAAAGTTATTGAATTTTTGCCGACGGATTTTAATTCTGAACCACTGTACACCGTCTAATTTGGAGCTTTTTAGCCAGAGACAATCGATATTGAATGAGAAGAAAGTCGGTTCAGATTTAGTTATATATCTTTCGGTTTATCATATTGCTGCTCCAGAATCCACATTTTACATTGGATCTTGATTAGATTTTCCATATCATGTTACACTTCAGATAAGGTGAAAGTTGTTCCAAATCGATTTTTTAAATTAATTCCTTAACTTTTAAACGGAAAAATACGAAATTTCACATGCTCAGCAGAAAGAATTTCCAGATAATTTGTAAAATTGTATGGTGGATACTGAGTGACCTGCCAAAAACGGTAATCTTGACCATGTCAAATTCTGAATTAATTGTCAAAAGTACAATTTCGTAGCGATTGCAAAAATATCTAGTTTAAGAGAAATGTGAGTTACATATTCATATTTCATATTTTTTTTTGATGAGGTTTGTTTTGTTCCCATTATTAACCCCATTCTTCATATTAGTTGTATTCTTAGATTGCTTATTAAATTCTAAATAAACTAGTCAAATTGTAGAATTCTCACGAAGTAAACAATGCCTACTTTGTAGACGTAAGAGAATTTTGAAAATCACGTTTTTTTTTAATTTTTATATAAAAAGCATATCTTAACTAACAGGAAAAAATAAACTCAAAATAATGAATATTTTATTTTATCTAACAGAAACACATATTATTCTTACATTTTAAAAACAACAACAAAAACATTGATATTTACATCATTTAAATTTTCTATTTTCATTTTCGAAATATTGAAATTACGTCGACTTAATACTATTTTGCTCCATACGCCATTTTGGGTTTTTTTGAATTATGTAAACAAATTCATGACAAAATTCATCAAAAGAGTATGTATGGGTCAGCAAGTCAATCCCATAGGACAGATTTATCCCATACATCCAACATTTTGCACACTAGGGGTGGGATAGTGCATGACTTTTCGATTTTGATATGCTGGAACCCCTTATTTTGTGAGGTTCGGAAAAAAATGAATGATCCAAAAAAATGGGGGTGGTGGGATGAGTGTACGAGGGTGCTCATCGGGGTCAAAGGTGTGGGAAAAGGGGTAAAAATACACAAAAAGCCCCAAAACTGCCTAGGAGTCATCCCTAGAGGAGTTAAATGTAAGATCATTTAATTAATTATTCCATTAATTTTCCCTTCCCAACAAATTGTTCGAACACAAATACCCCCAATCATACATTAATTTTTTATAAAATTTGTTCTCACCGCTCTTACTGGACCAAGGAGGCCGCTAGTGGAGTTAAATGTATGGCCGACCCCCAATATTTTTTCAACCCCCACATTTTCTCTGAACATACTTAACTCCTATCGTCAATCCTAGGGTGGTCCTCATACGAGTTTTTTATTTTTTATAATTTTTGTTATGACAGTAAGACCCAAAACTGCTCTGGAGTCGCCCCCAGCTGGGTTAAATGTAAGACCGACCGACCGACCTACACTACACACATTTTTTCCGAACAAACTTACCTCCTATCCCCAATCCTTAATGGGGCTCCCATACAAAAAACATTTTTTTATCAAATTTGCTCCCACCACTCTAACTGCTCCAAGGAGGCCTCTAGTGGCGTCAAAAGTATGACCAACCCCCAATATTTTCTCAGAATATACCTTCCCTCTATCTGCAACCCTTAAGGTGGTACAAACGAAAGTTTGTATTTTTTTTGATCTGTGATCAATATTTGATTTGAACTGGGATATTTTCCTGGCTAAGTTTGAAAGTTATCGTGTGTATTAGATTTTTTATTTGTTAAAAAATCAAAAATATTATTGGTTGATATATCACTATTTTCGCCTTTTGTTGTTCCTTATTACATTGATAAAGTTTTCGTAACTCCAAAGAGTGTCGACTTCAACCCGTTATAAAACATACTTGGTTAATTTTTAAACATTTGTCCTCTTAACTAGACCAAGGGTTCGCATACTTCTTATTTGGACAACGTTTACAATGCAACTTTTCAAATGATGATGGCGACGACGATGACGACTGCGGCGATCATAGTGGTGGCGGCAGCGGCGGCGGTGGGAATGATGATGACGATGGTGGTGGTGAAGGGGCAGCCATTGCAGTTGACGACGTCAAATAATTCTAAAAAGGATACGAACCCATTTCATGTTTACGACAAGTTGCATGTTTAAGGCATTTGCATACGATACAATTGTTTGTATACATATGAGGATGTATATACGAGTACGAGTGTCCAAAACGCCGTAAATAGCACATGCAAATGGGTGTGCCATATGCAATACATACATACGCACGGATAACAAACTCGTGGCATGATCTGAGAGTCCGTTTCATTTTTTCAAAACACAAACATGTATTGTGGGAAGCTCATTTTCATCTCGGTGCCGCGTATGGGGTTCAGAGAACCCACTCTGCACTATTGAGAAGCCAATACATCCACAGCGAGTCACTGTTTGGTGTGGATTTTGCGCTGGCGGCATCATTGGGCCATGTACAGAAAAATTGGGTTGATCGGATGAGGTACAGCCGAGCCAGTCGTAGTAGTATCATATAAATGATATTGGGTTCCATTATTAAATGACAAAGTTCAAACTTTCCAATAAAACCAAAAAATTATCAGTACATTTTTTTATAGCCGATTCTAATTAAAGTTTTAAATGACCCACCCTATATGTTGCCAAGTAGGCGCATAACCACAGCGCTTCTGGAGTCTTTGTTACTCTCCCTTCCATACGGAGAAGTTTAACACACTCTGTCGCGAAGATGTGATGTATGATCAGCAAGGATGTTGGGAACTATTCGCTCAAATCAATTTGGATAATACAGTTCCACTAACCTAACCCAGCTTGTCAGAATCTTGAACCCTTTATTGCCCTCAATTATCACTCCTTCCTCGTATGTGTGTGCATGCGATTACATACGGCTGGCCTTTTGCATTTACGCCGCCCAAAAAGTGACAAATGGTGACGCTTTCCTATAATTTCTGCACGTTTTGTGTATTTCCTTGGCCCCAAAAGAAAGAGGAGTTGGCTTAATCAAACGATACCAAAGCTACAATTGCAAATGCAAGTGAAGAGGTTCCTCGCTCTCTCTGTGAGCTGTAACTCTCACGGTCCCTTTGAACAAAATGCCGCTGGCTGTGACTTCTATGGTGGCATGGAAGTCCCTCTGTGTGTGTTTGTGCGGTGTCATGCATTTTTATGAAATGTCGAGTCAAGAAATAAAACAGAAGCGTTATCGTGTCAAAAATGTTTGCTTTGGCGAAAAATTCAAGAAATTTTACGAAAAACAACAACTACGGCAAAGGCAACGGCAGCGACAACAATAACGCCAACACCATCAGTTAACTGGTGTTACGTGTTGCTGCCACATTTATATGCGAATGCGAATGCAAGCCTGCGTCTGTGTGCGTGTGTCAGTGAACAACAAGAATGAACTTATTTGTTGTTGCGTCTGGCGGGGTGTGAGGCCAGGATATAGATGGCGCTCTGCTGTGCTGTTTATACTTCCGCCGTTGAGCTCGCATGATGTGTTCTGTTGCATGCCCCACACATAAAATATAATTATCTGCAATCCGACACGCCTATTTAGTGTGAAATTGTGTATATGAATTTGGTGAAATGTATGCAATTCACTCACCAGGCCCCGTCCCCCCTCCCTGCGATTAAATAAATTTCGCAAAAGCAAATGGTGGCATAGGCCCGAGAGTACGTACGTACGTTCGTCCGTCCGTCCATCCGCAATAAAATAATATGTTTTGTCAGACATTCGTTATGCGAATGCATGTCTAATGATTATTTTCAACATGCATTTTTACATACACATACATACATAATGTTGAGATTAGAAATGTGTATAAATAATTAAAAGTGAATTCGTATTTTTTAAAAGATTGTATTTTGCAGCGGCTTTTGATAACAATTCTGTCAGAACTCGTTTATCATTGGCACGTTTCCCTTAAAGAATTTGAAATGCGAATATCACCTGGGGGTTCGTGAAAAGTACATGATACATAAGAACTAGAATTGAATTTATTTGAACATGACTATTTTCATAGAATACATTATTACATCACGTGGATGTCCTCAATTAAAATAAGAAATTCAAGTTGTCATTCGGAAACTTCCCGTGGCAAAACTGCGGCAGAGTTAGGATCTAAAAAGTTAGGAAAGAGTTTATCACATACTGACGTTCAATATAAGCTTAAACAAAAACAAAACAAAACACAAAATACATATATGATTTATTGCTAGTCAAGTGGTACGAATTTTGGCCACGATAGCTTGGATTATATCGAAGGTTTGTTTATGTAATCTTCTCATAAAAATATTTTATACGTATTCTTAAAAAATAATATTTTGGCATGAGTTATGAGAAACTACATTTTTCAAAAATGTGTTTTCGTTCAATCGCTTGTAACCCCTGGAATACTTGACCGATTTTAATGTACTGCTCCTTGTGTTGAAGATACTTTCAATTATTTTTCAAATTCTGATGTGGTATGTTATCGCCGCGTGAGATTTTTAAAGCTTTTAGTATTTTATTTTAATTTTCGTAATGATTACATTAATTAATTTTTTGGAATTTTATAGTAGTGTTCTAAGATGTCCGTTTTAGAGACTACTTATACTTTTTGAGCCAGAGTACTGTGTCAAGAGTAAAGTTTCAAGTCGACAAGAATAATGACAAAATTTCAAATAAAACTGCCGATCAGTGGATTCGTGGACCGTCGAGAATGTCGAATTGTTGTATGAGTATCATTGCTAACGTCATTTTGGCCATGAGCGCTACAGAGGCATTGTAAACTAGTTTTTGTCACAATCAATTCCCCACGGATTTTTAAAAGCAAACTATGAAATTAAGTTTTGACAAAATCCACTCGAGTATTATTCGAAAAATAAATTAGGATGATGGCGAATGTTTACAGGAACTAGGAGCCTCATTAATTGTCTTTAGACATTTTAATTTATAATATTAATTTTTATACCCTCCACCATAGGATGTTAGTTTGTCATTCCGTTTGTAACACGTGGAAATATCGAGTTGAAACCCTATAAAGTAGATATACTCTTCATCCTCATAAAATTCTAAGACGATCTAACCATGTCCGTCTGTCCATCTAGACAGCTAGGACGTCCACTTTTCCCAAGAATACGTCTAATAGTTTTAGACCAGTTGGAAAAGATGGCGAAATCGGAACTTAAGATACATACAAGAAAAGTCTAACGCATTGAATGAATGACGTTTCACAACTTTTTAAGCTGTTTGAGTCATGTTCGTCCGTCCGTCTGTCTGGCTGGCTGGTGTACACGATAACTGTCGAACGGAATTAAGGAATCTTTTCAAACTTTGCACATGGTTAAATTTTTTCCAAAACTTAGTGTAAGCTCGAAGATGGCCGATATTGATACTACCCTTTTGGTACCTCCCACACAAATTGTACGTATACGTATGATCGGAAAGCTCTAAAATTTGACCTTAGAAAAGTTTTTATAAACGTTGCAATCACCTGCAATATAGACGATGTTGCCACACCCCTTCTCGAACCTTCCACCCAAAGTAGTAAAATAAAACCGATATAACTTCCATTCGGGTGATTAAAATCAACTGCAATTTGATATTTGAAAAGGCTTTGAAAAATAGTTATGCTTTAGCCATGCCCAAAGGTAAAATTAAATCCTTTATAACTTCTGTAGTGGTATCTGGAATCAAGTATGACTTGATTCACATGTTTTAGTTTTTTTCGTTTGCATTTTTTTTGGTCTGTAATCAATATTTGATTTGAACTGGCATATTGTCCTGGCTCAAGACCATTTTGCATCTATATTTAAATAGAATGCAAATTTATTTACAAATGGCAATGGCAATGGTTTTCAACTACACTCATAAAAAAGTTAACCCTACAATGAGTTAAAATTAACTAAAATTTAGAAAACCAAGTACATTTTTACTAAATATAAGTAAAATTTTGCTGAATTTAAAGTAAGTAAATTTTTCCTAAAATCAAGTATTTTTTTTTTTTACTAAATGTAAGCAAAATTTTCCTAAAACTAAGTAAATTTCTGTGATGTACACAGCGAATTTAAAAATTCCAGCTTCATCCGTCAGATTGGTCGCTTGTAACATATATGTAGCCAGTCGCGAAAATCGCTGCAATTGATGAAAAATCCAAAATTCGCCGTTGCATTTCCTTATATTTTAACTTTCTTCATTCATAATTCTGAAACTTATCATACACAAATATTCCCCATGAAGTCAACAATCACATGCCAAAGAAATATTTTGGTATTCTCAATATAATAAAAAGTTACGCCGGTTTTTCTAAATATACTCTTCACAATTTTTGAGTTTACAGCCACCATTTTTCCTATTTTAGCCTGATAACTGGGGAATCAAAATGCTATTAACGCGAAATGATGGAATTTGATAGTACGACATGGAAAAAATCTAGAAAAATGAAAAATGTTTACTCAAAATCTTTATACGCATATTCCGATTAAATAAAAAATATTTGGAAATGTTTCTTAATTTTTATATTCTAAAATATGTATAAATTCGAATAACAAATACAGTTTTTTGTATTCGATGAAATGCAAGGAGAAACAACTAGAAATTTTAATTCCAAAAAACCAAATAATTGTATTTTATAGTTTCGTTTTCCTACGTAGATCCAAGTTACTGAATTTGTTGTTTATCTTTTGAATGATACTTGTTACATATGTGCAAAAAAATACTAATTCTGAAAAATATTTGAAATATTTGAAATTGGCACAATCCGTTTAGTTTGTTTGTATTTTTCATAACCTTTGTACGAAATTCAAGAAAGCGTTCACGATTTTTTAAGTAATTTTCGTGTTTTCATGATTTTACTGCAAAATTACCACGAGTTATTTTTAAAAATTCTATATTTTATTGCTTCACAAAGTCTAGAAGGTTTTAAAAACCATATGTTCGAAACCTCTCTGGGGGGGGGCGCTTGAACCCCCAAACCCCCACCACCCCCCCTTCGCATGACCTACATGGTGACATTAATTACTTGGCTGCAGACTACCACGATTGATTCGACCATGTCAAATGTTTTTAATATTGCTTGATAAAAGTGGAAGAAAAGCACATCTTAACCGGTCCTTATAATTTCCATACATATGTTCTCTGAGAATGAGGGTATATATAAGTCGGTTTAGCCGACTGACGCTTACCAGTTTCGTCATCCAAGTAGATATCATCTTTAAAATTAGTTAATTTATTTTAAGACCAAATGCTAATTATGAAACATCACAATTTATTATATTATATTGCACTTCATATAAATATGAAGTCGGCAGCCTCGAATTTGCCAGTAATATTCCACAGCATTACCGGTTGAGTAGAGGATGTCATCTTTATCTACAAGTACACTACCATCTTAGGAAAATTGTCATATTTTTATGCTCATCACAATATTTGTTTTAAATAAATAAATTCATTATTATAATATTAATATTCATCCACTATATAAATATAAAACTTCAAGAGTTCATCAAAAATGTTCATTTTGATAGAAAAAGTACTAATATTGAAGATCCAATATGTAGAATGTTGCATGTACACGGCTATTTTCACGATTTTAGCTATAGCCGTTTGTTTGATTCCAGGTTTATTCTTTTTTCATTTGGAAAAAGTCCTCTTACTTTCCGCGTCTAAACAGTCAGACGAATTTCATGCTACAGTCGCTTGAATGATGCCAAATTTAATCCCATTTAGATCCTGGAGGTAAGAAAGATGTCTTCATTTTTCACTTTTGTGCAGTCAGAGCGATGTACGCAGCAATTTTCACTATTTTACTGTAGCCGTTTGGTTGGTACCCATCGCTTCATTTTCCGCCTAAAAGTATAAATTTCTAAAAATTCCTTCATGTTTCGCGTCTACACAGTCAGATGAATGCCTACAACAAATTTCATGATTTCAACTTCAGCGGTGTGAGTGGTACAAGTTTTATCCCTCTTTACCAATTGTACCCCTCAATTTTTAGTGTCTATGCAATTAGAGAGGATGTACACACCGAATTTCATGATTGTACCCTGAAAGAATTATCTTCATACTATTTATGATTTTGTCTTAACCTCTGTGAAAATTTTCAATTTATGAAAATGTTCATAGATTTTATGAAGAAACTTCATTAATTTTATGAAAAATTTTCATAAATATTTATATTTTTTTAGTTTTTCGTTTGGACAATACCCCAGTTCAAATCAAATATTTATAATTTATACTGAACTTTCCAATATAAACGAAAAAGCAAATAAGGACTGACTTGTTGACTAACCAATCAACACACACCATAAATGCGAGAGGGTTTGCATGGAGTATGTCTTTAACCAAAATCAGGGTAAATACTTATGTCAGAGTTAACGGAGGACAAATGAGAATTGCTAGCATTCAACGAATAAAGTCAACACCCTAAAAATTTTGTGGTCTCCTTCATTACGACATATATATATATATATACTTTCAATCCCAAACGATCTACATCCACACTCAGAAAAAAGTGAACCCTTTAACGAGAAAAAAAAAATAAAATTTAGGAAGATTGAACTTCGTATAGCGCTAAAGCAATATTTCCTCATATCAGGTTCAAACTTTTCCTTGAAAGTAGTACATGCTTTGAACTTGATTCTAGTTCAATTTTCCTCAAACCAAGTAAATATTTACTCAAAATGAGGAAAATTACAGTAAGTTTTTCTTCAATTGGTTTTACTAAATCTAAGTAAAATGTTGCTGAAATTTTCCTAAATCTAAGTATTTTTTTTTACTAAAATCAAGTAAATATTTACTTAAACTGGGGACAATTTTGCGTATTTTTTCCTTAACACAAGCAATTTTTTACTTAAACTGAGGAAAATTCTACTTGATACAAGGAAAAAAGTGAACTTAAAATAAGTTCAATTTAACTAAAAAATCAAACAAATGGTTTTGCTTCAGAGTAGTGAATGGTAAATCGATTCCGATTCTAATCGAGAATCGATTCTGAGGGCTCAAAAACTATTCTTTTGGAATCCATTACATGTGCCCAACTTTATACTGGAATCGATTATCGATGCTTGGGAATCGAAATTTAATTTAATGAAAAAACACCCAAAAAGTATGTACTAACTTTGTACGTACTTTTGGTGGTAACAAGTTGTGAAATTTAAAAGCTGCAATTTTATTAATTGAAAAAATGAAATGACACTAAGTGTGGAAGTGATATAAGAAATTGACAGTGGTATAAAGGTTAGGAGCTTAATATGTACCAAACACTGGGGTTTTCGTACCTCCAAACAGTCCAAGCATTTGGAAAAACTAAATTATTGCGATCGCTTGTTATGGAAATATCGGATAAAGTAGTAGACGATAATGATTTAACATATTATACAAAATATGCATAAATAAAATTGCCGATGGAAAAGTATTTTTAAGTGCTTATGGAAATATTATTTATACAGAATTGATCCATGTAGAAAGTTTTATTCAAAATGGAGAGAGTTTTCTATTATAATATTATTTATATTTCGTGAAATAAAGTATTATATGTTAGATAAACACGAATTGTTAGTAACACCAATAAAAAATCTAACATATACTGAAAATACGGTGAATTAGTTCAGTCGATTTTTTCTTTATCATTGCTCACTACCACAATACAATTTCCTGAACTTTTGGATATCATTTACATTTTAATATCAAGATCTTCGAGAAAATCTGCATTTGACTAATGAAACTATCATTAGAACAACTTTTTATAGTTGTTTTCATGTTAGTGTTAATTGGAAAGTGTTAATTTTGATGAAATATTACACAAAACTTGATCGAATTCATCAGTACTTAAAAGACCTCAAAATAAGTGGCAAATGTCAAAACATAGTCTAGGCGAAAAAAATGAGAAACTAACTTTAAAATACAATATCTACAAAACGAAGAAAAGCAATAGTTTGAAATTTGATAAACTTATAGACAACTTTCTTCTAAAAATATTAAAAAAATAAAAGTGTCCGCAGATTTCGAAAAGGTGAACATTAAATTATATATTTTTGCGATGGTATCATTCAATAGATCGGAAAAAATCTTTAAGAAAAACGTTTTCCAAAAACTATATATATTATATATTATTCAGAATAGTCGATTAAGGAAGAGCACCTTAGTGTAAAACAATTAAAAAGTCGTAAAGTTCGGCCATGGCGATTCTTATATACTCTCCACCATGGATTGGAGATATTTTTATGCAAATTTAAATAAAATTAAAGTCCACTCTCGCTTGTAGGGAGAGGCTATCAAAACATTTGGACAGCGTGTATATCGTTCTTAAGTACCCTAACTTTGTTATTGTGGGCATTTTCTGTACTAGTTAGTTAAAATTATACCTCTCGAGATTTATGGTTAAACATTTCTACCGATTCCGATTAAGACTCGATTCTCAGGTCCGATTCTTCGATTCTAAGAATCGGATTCAAAAATAGTTGATCGGGAATCGATTCTTGTCCTCGATTACCATTCACTACTTCAGAGTATGCAAAATGATACAAAAAATGACAACATGAAGGAAACATTCCTCTGCAATAAAGAGATCAGCTATTACTCCATGATTGCTGCGAAGGCAAGAGAGGCGCCTTTGCAGTGGTTGTTTAGATTAATATTTGAAGTATTTAAGAAATAAGTCTCTGCAAACGAACGAGAATCGCTTCTTAGATTAATATTCAAGAATTTTCTAAACAATTTCAACTGATTTTTTATAGGTTCATTAATACTTAAATGTATGAAGAACTCGGAATAAATTTCAGTAAACATATTAACTTACTTTTAGGAAAAAACGCATTTTCAAGTTAAAATTTCTAAATGGAATTTTTTCCATACAAAAAATTTCTGAGTTATTTTCTCACTTAAAACCTTGGAAATATTATTTCACACAAATATGAATTTACTCAATTGTAAGATTTTTTTATTAGATCCAAAGACATGTTTTTAAGTAAATCTACTACCCTATTTCTAGTAAATGAACTATTTAGACTATTTACTCATATTTAGTTAATTTTCCAACCTTTTAGGAAATTTTTACTGAACTGGAGTAAAATTGTTGAACTAAATTGTATTATCGATTTTACTAAGATTTATGAATGCTATTTTTTAGAGTTCAACGTGTTTTCAATAGACAGACGGGCATGGCTAAATCGTAAATTTTACCAGGATACATAATATATATTCTTTATGGGGTCTCCGTTGAATATTTCAAGGTGATGAATATTTCAATCGGAATGACAAAGTGAATATACCCTCTAAGGTGTAGGGTATAAAAAAGTTGTTTCGAGAAAAGTGTAAACGAAAATGATTTTGAATAGAACTTATTATATAATATTTTTTTTAGATCATGAAAATAAATTTTGAATAATTCTTCTTTAACGTCAGGCTACTTCTTATTCACAAAGAATAATTCCAACATTTTTTATTGCAGCTGCAATTTTTCGTCGTCTATATTCCGTTTATATTTTTTCGTACTATCGAACAAATCCATTTGATTGTATTTTTGTATTTATCCAATAATGAAGATGTACTACAGCGTCAAACACACTCGCCGAAAGAATCCCGAAATTCACATGTGAAAATTGATGATAAAAACGTGAAATCATACGCACGAATACATGTTTGCATTACGCGAACTCTCTAGGGTCGCGCTGCTCGTTGCTCCTGCTGGTGATTAATTTCAAAAGGAATTATGCACCGTAAAAATGTCACCACAAATTTCGCGAAAATTTTCTACCACGAAAAGAAAAATGTTCAATGTCTGTGGAAAAATAAAGAAGCCGTCCGCGAACAAGATCACACACATGTCTTCATATTTTGCTGTGGCTGTTGTGTGGCTCTCTCGCTGTGGCTCATTTCAACCACAGCATGATAAAGTGTCAGGATAATGAAATTGAAAAATTTTAATGTATGGAAAAATTGTCAACATATGTGCTGGTGAGCAGGTGGCGTAGCTTAGAGTGGCGGGTACAGACAGGAGTGAATGTGAAATACTTGTCCTATGATTTTTTCCCACTTTCATCATCTTTTTTTAGTTGCCAAAATTACAAGTATTTTTAGCTGTTCTTTTTAAATCCTTTGAGATTTGTTAGGTGTGTGTGTGAGTGAGTGGATTTTAGCATATGAACGAAAAAGCCAAGTTAGAAATTTGCATAAAAATTTGCTCTCCGCAGTAATCAGACAGGATGTGTGTGATTGTAGCTTGAACAACAGCCCAAACTTGATACTTTTTAATGATAAAACACGCATAAACAATTTATAAATTTTACGTGACTCACCCATATGTAATTTTCCACATACAACAACAATTTTCCTTTTCATGTGCACACCCACACACATGAGATATATATTACACATATGAGATATGTGTGTGTGCCGCACACTCCCACCCTGGATACGCACTCTTACATCCTTTTCCGTTATGCCATCCTTACGTACGCATAACTTGTAATAACTTCCGCTGAATTATTCATATTTGACATTGAAAATGGCACACGTTTGTGCGTTCGTTCGCTCGCTCGCTTAGATTGTAGTTTTTGTGCTTGTTTGTGTGTGTGTGTGTGATTCGTTTTGTTTATTATTTTACTCTTAACATGTTTTCATATTTTGTTGATTTCGTTTTCAGCCATTCCATTCCTTTCCATTTCATTGTTGTCATTTTTGGAAAATTGCCTATTTCTGATGTTTTCCCCTGTGATGTCGGGTACGCTACACTATGGGGCTATGTTTCGCTACATAGTACAAAATAACTTAACTTCATGATTCAACAAAAGAAAAATTAAGAATTTGGAAAAAAACTTGTTATTTTGCGTGTCTACGCAGTCAGAGGAATGTATACACCGAATTGCATCATTCCAGCTGCGGCCATTTGGTTGGTACCATTTTTACCCCCTTGACGTTTCTACGCAATTATAATTTCATCATTCTAGCTGTAGGCGTTTAGTTGGTACTATTTTTATCCCTCTGTACCCATTGCATCCCTTGGAAGTACGAAGTTGTAAAAATCTTTTATTTTTCGTGTCTACGCAGTCAGAGGAATGTATACTCCGAATTGCTTGACTCTAGCTGCGGTCATTTGGTTGGTACTATTTGTACCCTCTTGTTCCATTTTAACCCCAAAAAATACGAATTTAGAAAAATTCGCAGCTAGAGTCATGAAATTCGGAGTATTTTTATCCCCTTTTTTCATTTGAACCCCAAAAAGTACGAATTTCGAAAAATCTGTTTATTTTAAGTGTCTACGCAATCAGATGAATCTATATACCGAATTTCATTATTCCAGATGTAGCCGTTTGGTTGGTACCATTTTTATCCCTCCGTACCCATTGTATCCCTTGAAAGTACGAAGAACTTTTATTTTTCATGTTTACGTAGTCAAATGAATGTATAGCTGCGGTCATTTGGTTGGTACTATTTTTATCCCCTTTTTATACCCTACACCACTTCGTGGTCTAGGGTATTATAAGTTAGATTCGCGCCAAATGTTTGTAACACCTAGAAATAATCGAGCTAGACCCACCTTTAAGTATACCGATCGGCTTAGAATCACCACCTGAGTCGATTTAACGATGTCTGTCTGTCCGTCCGTCCGTCCGTCCGTCTGCTGTCCATCTAAGCTTGTTCGCACTCTACAGGTCGCAATTGTTGTCCGATTGCTGTGAAACTTGGCAGAAGTTATTTTTTCTGGCCAAGGACCATCGGTATTGAATTTGGAGGAAATCGGTTCAGATTTAGATATAGCCCCCATACAAATGTCGCTCCCGATTTGACTTTTTTCGCCCTATAAAGCACATATAGTACCCGATTTTCTTCAAATTTGCCTTAACACCTTATAATCTAACTAGAAACACCTATGCTAAACGTGGGTAAGATCGGTTCAGATTTAGATATAGCCCCCATACAAATGTCGCTCCCGATTTGACTTTTTCCGCTCTAAAATCCACATCTTGTACCCGATTTTCTTTAAATTTGGCACAACATCTTACAATCCAACTAGACACACCTATGCAGAATTTTGGTAAGATCGGTTCAGATTTAGATATAGCCCCATACAAATGTCGCTCCCGATTTGACTTTTTCCGCTTTAGAAACCACATATTTTACCCGATTTTCTTTAAATTTGGTACATCATCTTATAATCCAACTAGAAATACTTATGCAGAATTTGGGTAAGATCGGCACACAAATGTAGCTCCCGATTTGACTTTTTAGCTTTAGAAACCACATATTTTACCCGATTTTCTTTAAATTTGGTACAACATCTTATAATCCAACTAGAAACACGTATTCAGAATTTGGGTAAGATCGGTTCAGATTTAGATATAGCCCCTATACAAATGTCGCTCCCTATTTCTCTTTTTCCGCTTTAGAAACCACTGATTTTCTTTAAAATGGGCACAACATTTTATAATCGAACTAGAAACACCTATGGTGAAAGTGGGTGAGATCGGTTCAGATTTAGATATAGCCCCCATACAAATGCCGCTCCCGATTTGACTTCTTCCGCTTTAGAAACCACATATTTTACCCGATTTTCTTTAAATTCGGTACAACATCTTGTAATCCAACTAAAAACACGTATGCAGAATTTGGGTAAGATCGGTTCAGATTTAGATATAGCCCCTATACAAATGTCGCTCCCTATTTCTCTTTTTCCGCTTTAGAAACCACATATGGTACCAGATTTTCTTTAAAATTGGCACAACATTTTATAACCGAACTAGAAACACCTATGGTGAAAGTGGGTAAGATCGGTTCAGATTTAGATATATCCCTCATACAAATGTTGCTCCCGAATATTTATCCAATTTTGGCCAAACTTTACATATTATATTTCACCAATAAATATACATGGTGAAAGCGGGTCACATCGTTCCAGGTTTCAATATACCCCCATACAAATGTCATTTCCGATTTAAAATTTTTCGTCAAACACATACATTTACAGGATGCAAAAATCCTTCCCGATTTCACTTTTTTACCGAATTGAATTGTAATGAGATAGAAAGTCCGTCCGTCTTTAGCCTTTCCTTACTTGTTTGGGAGATGCCCATATGTCCATACTTTGGTATAACCCAAATGGGTCCCCATTTTGATCTATTACAGCTCTAGAAACTAAAGAGTGATTTTTTTGAGGTTAGGATTTTCATGCATTAGTATTTGACAGATCACGTGGGATTTCAGACATGGTGTCAAAGAGAAAGATGCTCAGTATGCTTTGACATTTCATCATGAATCGTCTTACAAACGAACAACGCTTGCAAATTATTGAATTTTATTATCAAAATGCGTGCTCTGTTAAGAAAGTTCATTGCGCGCTTCCATTTTATGGTCAGTTTAATCGACCCACTGAAGCGGCTATTCGGGCTATTGTGACTAAATTTCGCACCAAATTTACATTGTTGGACATTAAACCACCAACACGCTTACGTAGAGTGCGAACTGAAGAAAATATCGCAGCTGTATCGGCCAGTGTTAATGATGACCACCAATTTTCGATTCGTCGCCGTTCGCACCAATTGGGTCTCTGTTACTCAAAAACGTGGAAATGCCAAAATTGGACTAAGCGAATGGACCACCTAAGACGCAGCCGCGGTCAACATTTAAATGAAATTATCTTCAAAAAGTAAATGTCATGGACCAATCTAACGTTTCAAATAAAGAACCGATGAGATTTTGCAAATTTTATGCGTTTTTTTTTAAAAAAAAGTTATCAAGCTCTTAAAAAATCACCCTTTACATCTTACATCGTATCTTCATCAAATTTTGCAGATTGTGATATGATTCAACTAGGAATACCTACCGTGAATGAGAAATATATAGGCCCATGTTTTGGGCCAGCCCCTAAATGTTGTTTTAGTCCCCTTTTGAAATGTCGGTCCGATTCATCCCATTACTACTGTATAATTTGTATTTGTCTGTCGGATAATTAGATCAGTTACCATATTATTAACCATATTCGTTAAATATGACTAAAGATGGATTTATATTAACTGTATAATTTATATGAACTACATAAAATTGTTCCCATGAAATACCTGGGTTTAGTAATCAAAGCGAGGTACATACGCAGGGAGTGGTGTAGGGTATTATATAGTCGGCCCCGCCCGACTTTAGCCTTTCCTTACTTGTTCTATTTTGACCCCAAAAAGTAAGAATTTCGAAAAATCAGTTTATTTTGCGTGTCTACACAGTCAGAGGAATGTATACTCCGAATTTCATGACTCTAGCTGCAGTCATTTGATTGGTACTATTTTTAACAACTCAAATCGAAGACGCCTAAAACACATTTTGAATTACATTACACAGAACTCATTGGTCGCATACATCAAAAAGAAAGAAAGAAAAACGACAAAGATCTTTTATATTAATGTTTCTCAAAATCTATTGAAAATATATATGTATACATATTTAGGTTTTTATTTTTACGTATATTTTATTTCGGTATGTAATCAACATTTCATTTGAATTATTTTTGAGTGAGATCTTTATTGTTGCAGCTAAAGGTTGACGGCGCTGCAACAATAAAGGTCCCACTTGCCTTTTTGCTAATTTTGGGTTCTGCTGAAGACTTCAGCACAACCTTTGGTCTTAAACCAATATAAATGAGAACACAGACAACATAACACACATACAAACAACAACAATACACATGAGGTACGGTGAAGATGGGCCTTTGTTGCGAGCGCATGCATAACATTGAATTGGCAAAGTGAGACTTTTAGTGTGTCGACTTACTTCGTTGGAATATTTTGTTTATCAGCGCTTCTCATTTGTCATATGAACCCTGATTTAAGTCAAAGACAAACATACGTTGCGAAAGTTCTGACGAGATGGGCAGTCAACTTTTAGCTGTAACAATAAATGTCTCACTTGCCTTTTTGCTAATTTTGGGTTCTGCTGAAGACTTCAGACGAACTTCAGACCATGCCGACGAATGGTTTATTTCACTAAATCCAATAACTTTTTTAATCAATATAACAATACAATTCATTAAACATTTTCAGAAAAATCAACGACTGCTGTAATCGAATCAGTAACTTTTATGATTGAATATTTTCGAAAAATCAATCACTTCTTTAATTCAATATACAGTTTTGAACTATTTTTTTTTCAATAACTCCAGCTACAATTTTAGTAATTGCTTTTACAATTTTCGTCATAACAGAAAAACTAAAGACAAAAGTTATCAAATATACAATTTTCGTGATTGAAACTGATTTCTATTTTTTTCTGTGTAGGACAGAAATTAATAGATTAAAAAATAGTTTTTTGTTCGGGATTTCCCTTCGCGGAATTTTTCAAATATTTCAATCCCGGGAAATTAGTGCGAAAATTACCCGGAATTTTACGATTACACATAACACCATCAGTAAACGACTAAGATCTTGTGATAGTAGTAGTAGATGCTGACTTGACTGTGTACTCAGTTTTTCATTTGGTGATCTTTTTTCCTTTAAATTTGCAAAGGATATATTTGTCTTAATAATTTATTTTCATACTTTCGAGATCAAATTAAAGATAAGAATGTCTGTTAAAAACATAATTTACAATTCTATCTATCACTTTTACTATTTATCACTTTTACCTCATTTTGTCCCTAAAAGTGTGAATTTGGAGAAAGACTTTTTTTTGGGCGACTACGAAGTCGGAGAAATGTTTAAATAGAATTTCACGATTCTGGCTGCAGCCCTCGATAGGGCCAAGCACCAATTTGAGAGGAAAAAAAGTCCAGTTTTGAAGTAACGTAGTTTCAGAAAGTAATAATGATAGGTTGCTGCTACCACTTTAAAATGACAAAATATAAAAAATTTGGAAGTAGGTGGCAGCACTTTTTTTTGTGAAACCATGCTGCCAAATTTATTACTTTTTCTCCTGTTTAATTTTTCATATTTCAACTTAAAGAAATAGCGAAAACACATCTCTTGTGAAACGAAAAAGCACAAGCTAGTATTGTGTTGTAAAGTATAAAATACTAATACAAATATGCAAATTAATCAAAAATAAAAAAAATATATAATAATAAAGCTGGGTTTTCTTTAAGCCGGGATAACAAGCTGCGATAACAAAAACGTTAATAAAAATTTATCTTTTGCTCAAACAAATTATTTTGTGTTGTTGTTGTTGTTTTGAACTTAGCCTCGATAACCATAAATTGGACTTATACTGGATAATTATTTTTAATAAAGAGTGATTTTTTTGAGGTTAGGATTTTCATGCATTAGTATTTGACAGATCACGTGGGATTTCAGACATGGTGTCAAAGAGAAAGATGCTCAGTATGCTTTGACATTTCATCATGAATAGACTTACTAACGAGCAACGCTTGCAAATCATTGAATTTTATTATCAAAATGCGTGCTCTGTTAAGAAAGTTCAGAAAGAAAGAAATTGTGTTCAGCGACGAAGCTCATTTTTGGCTCAATGGGTACGTAAATAGGCAGAATTGTCGATTTTGGAGTGAATATCAGCCAGAAGCATTGCAAGAGCTACCAATGCATCCAGAAAAAGTCACAGTTTGGTGCGGTTTATGGGCTGGTGGCATCATTGGACCGTACTTCTTCAAAGATGATGCGAATCGTAACGTAACTGTGAATGGTGAGCGCTACCGTGAGATGATATCCAACTTTTTTTTGCCCAAAATGGAAGAACTGAACTTGGTTGACATGTGGTTTCAACAAGATGGCGCTACATGCCACACAGCTCGCGATTCTATGGCCATTTTGAGGGAAAACTTCGGAGAACAATTCATCTCAAGAAATGGACCGGTAAGTTGGCCACCAAGATCATGCGATTTGACGCCTTTAGACTATTTTTTGTGGGGCTACGTCAAGTCTAAAGTCTACAGAAATAAGCCAGCAACTATTCCAGCTTTGGAAGACAACATTTCCGAAGAAATTCGGGCTATTCCGGCCGAAATGCTCGAAAAAGTTGCCCAAAATTGGACTTTCCGAATGGACCACCTAAGACACAGCCGCGGTCAACATTTAAATGAAATTATCTTCAAAAAGTAAATGTCATGGACCAATCTAACGTTTCAAATAAAGAACCGATGAGATTTTGCAAATTTTATGCGTTTTTTTAAAAAAAAAAGTTATCAAGCTCTTAAAAAATCACCCTTTATAAAATATTTTTTTCAAAAATTGTTTTCATACACACATTTATATTGCTGTTGGCGATAATTTAAAAAAATAAGTTTTTATTTTGAGTGAAATTTTAACTCTTTATTTAGGGTTTTCTTATCGCAGCTTAGTTATGCAGTCTTAAAGAAAAACAGCCTTAATGTTATTGCAAAAAGCAATGCACTGCGATAAAGTGTGTTGTGTTTTTCGTGTATGTTTACGAGTCGTTCCTGTAGTTCTTGGAATAAAACTTTGTTTATCCGGACGAATCCGCTGAACCATATATATGAGAAGAAAGGTTAAAAGGTGTCATTTAATATCACAGTGCAACACGAAAAAAAAATAACCATATACGGACACCGCTACATGATAAAAGACCATAAAAAAAGACCCGTGTTTTTTTTTCCCCAAAGTCATGCACTTTTTTTTTATGGGTCCCCAGAGATTTGAGGCCTCGGTGTAATTTTTGGAAAAAAGGCTCATATCTTGCAAACCGTTCGGAATTTTGATTTACTCTCTGAGGCAAAGTTCTAGCTCTTGTCATAAAGAACAAAAATTGTGAACATATAAAATCAAAAAAACTTCATCTTCAAGGTCAAAATCGCAAAAAACTTAAAAAAATTCGATTTTTTTAACCTTTTTTCCCTTGTTCAGGTCCATAGGTAGCAAACCGTTGAAAATTCAGGGAAACAATCAACTACAAAAATGTACCTAAGATCTCATTCTTAACACCGTTTAGGTAGCGCTTAGGTAGCCGCAAAAGTGAAAAATTTTCCAAAAATTAGATTTTTTCCTTTCACTGTGCAACATTTTTGAAGTCATTTCAAAATAACCATATACGGACACCGCTACATGATAAAAGACCAAAAAAAAAGACCCGTGTTTTTTTTTTTCCCAAAGTCATGCACTTTTTTATGGGCCCCCAGAGATTTGAGGCCTCGGTGTAATTTTTGGAAAAAAGTGATCATATTCTCAGGCTCATATCTTGCAAACCGTTCGGAATTTTGATTTACTCTCTGAGGCAAAGTTCTAGCTCTTGTCATAAAGAACAAAAATTGTGAACATATAAAATATGGTTATTTTGAAATGACTTCAAAAATGTTGCACAGTGAAAGGAAAAAAATCTAATTTTTGGGAAATTTTTCAATTTTGCGGCTACCTAAGCGCTACTTAAACGGTGTTAAGAATAATTCCTAGGAAGTTCATATGTTCTAGAAAGTTGTTTATTGAGATCTTAGGTACATTTTTGTAGTTGATTGTTTCCCTGAATTTTCAGCGGTTTGCTACCTATGAACCTGAACAGGGGAAAAAAGGTTAAAAAAATCGAATTTTTTTAAGTTTTTTGCGATTTTGACCTTGAAGATGAAGTTTTTTTGATTTTATATGTTCACAATTTTTGTTCTTTATGACAAGAGCTAGAACTTTGCCTCAGAGAGTAAATCAAAATTCCGAACGGTTTGCAAGATATGAGCCTGAGAATATGATCACTTTTTTCCAAAAATTACACCGAGGCCTCAAATCTCTGGGGGCCCATAAAAAAAGTGCATGACTTTGGGGGAAAAAAAAAACACGGGTCTTTTTTTTTTGGTCTTTTATCATGTAGCGGTGTCCGTATATGGTTATTTTGAAATGACTTCAAAAATGTTGCACAGTGTATGTTATGAAAATTTAATAAATTATGATTTTCTGATTTAAAATTATATTAAAGTTAAAAATGCAGATATTGTAAAATTGTGGTTAGAAAATAGTCGAAATGCCATTGATATCCGAAATATCATCATCGGGTGTTTTAATTCAATGGGTGTTGTTTATACAGTCCATATAAATTATCCAGTGTACTATAAATTCAATTCCAATTTTTGTGGAAAAAAGTTATTTTTGAACTAACAAATTTTCAAAAAGTAATGAAGGCAGTGTGTTCGCAAATTTTTAAAATGACCAAAAATGGAAAATTGGAACCGGGTGACAACTCGTTTTTTGAAAGGATTAGCAACCATCAAGATACTGTAATGCATTTCAAAGATCTACCTTAAATTTTTGCTAGACAACTTCGGTAAGCACCATAAGTACATGTACAGAATTTAAAAGCCTATCTGTTTCCTAATGTATTTTCCCACTGTAAGTGGCCGTGGCAGTAGGTTGAGAAATTATTTTGTTTTCTAAACAACATTTAAAAGGCCTACCTGTTTCCATAAGGTATTTTGCCTTCAAAAATACTACCATTCCACTGTAAGTGGGCATGGCAACACAAAATTTTTATAGACGACTTTTGTAAGCACCATAAATAACTACATGTACGAAATTTCAAAGGTGTAAAGGTGGCAGGGAATTAGGTATGTGGCACGTGAAAGTGCATCAATTTCAAAAGTTACACTGGAAGAATTATCTTTTAACTATTTATGATTTTGTCTTAACCTCAATGAAATTTTTCACTAAAGAGTCGCCAAAGAAACACTTCATAAAACGTATGAAACATAAAGCACAAATCAATGACAAGTATCATAGAATTTATGAAACATTTCTCAGAAACTAGGAAATGCAGTTCTTCATACAAGTTCATTATTTTTCATAATATAATTTATGAAAATTTTCATAGATTTTATGAAGAAACTTCATTAATTTTATGGAAAAGTTTCATAAATATTAAGAATTTTAGTTTTTTTCGTTTGCATTTTTTTGGTCTGTAATCAATATTTGATTTGAACTGGGATATTGTCCTGGCTTAAGTCCATTTTGCTTCTATATTTAATAGAATGCAAATTTATTTACAAATGGCATGGTGACATTTATTACTTGGCTGCAGACTACCACGATCATGATTTCGACCATGTCAAAAGTCTTTTCAAGTGGCTTCGCAGCGACTTTTCAACATCAAAGCCGGCCTCTATAAGGAGATGATTCTCACAAACGAACGAGAAGCACACCTCACTTGCCGAATTTGCGTTTAAAAAAATCGCACCAAGTAATAAAGCACACATGCCATCTTACAAGCATCACATTGAGTTGTATATAAATATAAGTATGTGTATATGCAGGTATAGTTACCCAGCAATACTTCTTGCCGCATCGCATCCCAGTTCAATATTAAGAATTTATACTGAAAAAAGCAAAAAAGGGTCTGACTTGTTGACTAACCACTCAACACACACCATCATTGCTAGAGCCTTTCCAATGAATATGTCTAGCATTCAACCGAATAAAGTAGAAACCCTAAAAATGTAGTTGTATGTTTTGAAACATTTCATATTTATGAAGACATTTCATAAGACAAATATTTTATTAGTTATGACATATTTCATAATATTTAAGAATTGTTTCTCTAATAAAGGGTGATTTTTTAAGAGCTTGATAACTTTTTTAAAAAAAAAACGCATAAAATTTGCAAAATCTCATCGGTTCTTTATTTGAAACGTTAGATTGGTCCATGACATTTACTTTTTGAAGATAATTTCATTTAAATGTTGACCGCGGCTGCGTCTTAGGTGGTCCATCCGCTTAGTCCAATTTTGGCATTTCCACGTTTTTGAGTAACAGAGACCCAATTGGTGCGAACGGCGACGAATCGAAAATTGGTGGTCATCATTAACACTGGCCGATACAGCTGCGATATTTTCTTCAGTTCGCACTCTACGTAAGCGTGTTGGTGGTTTAATGTCCAACAATGTAAATTTGGTGCGAAATTTAGTCACAATAGCCCGAATAGCCGCTTCAGTGGGTCGATTAAACTGACCATAAAATGGAAGCGCGCAATGAACTTTCTTAACAGAGCACGCATTTTGATAATAAAATTCAATAATTTGCAAGCGTTGTTCGTTTGTAAGACGATTCATGATGAAATGTCAAAGCATACTGAGCATCTTTCTCTTTGACACCATGTCTGAAATCCCACGTGATCTGTCAAATACTAATGCATGAAAATCCTAACCTCAAAAAAATCACTCTTTATATATGTTTGTGTGCCACAAAATTTGAAATCAATTTTTGAAAGCTTTTTTCCCAACCAATTTTGCTCAAATTTTGCACACTTAATCATTTTCGATGACAATACAAGGAAATGGAAAAATTTGACCAATTGGACAAAGGGGCGTGGCACCTCCCATACAAAGTTAAAACCTATTATTGAATATTGTCAGTTCTATGACACCTAGAGTGCTGAAATTTTGTGTAAGTGCATCTAGCATCAATGTGCATAGCTGTGCCAAAACTGGGCGGTATTGGAAAAGTGGGCGTGGAACCTCCCATACGAAGTTAAAACCTATTATAGAATATTGTCAGTTCTATGACACCTAGAGTGCTGAAATTTTGTGTAAGTGCATCTAGCATCAATTCGCATAGTTGTGCCAAAAAGGGGCGGTATTGGAAAAGTGGGCGTAGCACCTCCCATACGAAGTTAAAACCTATTATTGAATATTGTCAGTTCTATGACACCTAGAGTGCTGAAATTTTGTGTAAGTGCATCTAGCATCAATTCGCATAGTTGTGCCAAAAAGGGGCGGTATTGGAAAAGTGGGCGTAGCACCTCCCATACGAAGTTAAAACCTATTATTGAATATTGTCAGTTCTATGACACCTAGAGTGCTGAAATTTTGTGTAAGTACATCTAGCATCAATTCGCATAGTTGTGCCAAAAATGGGCGGTATTGGAAAAGTGGGCGTGGCACCTCCCATACGAAGTTAAAACCTATTATTGAATATAGTCAGTTCTATGACACCTAGAGTGCTGTAATTTTGTGTAAGTGCATCTAGCATCAATGTGCATAGTTGTGCCAAAAATGGGCGGTATTGGAAAAGTGGGCGTGGCACCTCCCATACGAAGTTAAAACCTACTATTGAATATTGTCAGTTCTATGACACCTAGAGTGCTGAAATTTTGTGTAAGTGCATCTACCATCAATGTGCGTAGTTCTGCCAAAAATGGGCGGTATTGGAATAGTGGGCGTACCACCTCCCATACGAAGTTAAAACATATTATCGAATAGTGTCAGTTCTATGACACGTATAGTGCTCAAATTTTGTGTAAGTGCATCTAGCATCAATGTGCGTAGTTGCGCCTAAAATGGGCGGTAATGCAAAAGTGGGCGTGGCACCTCCCATATGAAGTTAAAACCAAAATTACACCTACTGTAATTTTGTGTAAGTGCATCTAGCATTAATGTGCGTAGTTGTGACAAAAATGGGCGGTAATGGAAATGTGGGCGTGGCACCTCCCATACGAAGTTAAAACCCATTTTCGAATATATGCCGTTCTATGGCAGATAAAAAACTGAAATTTTGTGTAAGTGCATCTACCATCAATGTGCGTAGTTCTGCCAAAAATGGGCGGTATTGGAATAGTGGGCGTACCACCTCCCATACGAAGTTAAAACATATTATCGAATAGTGTCAGTTCTATGACACGTATAGTGCTCAAATTTTGTGTAAGTGCATCTAGCATCAATGTGCGTAGTTGCGCCTAAAATGGGCGGTAATGCAAAAGTGGGCGTGGCACCTCCCATATGAAGTTAAAACCAAAATTACACCTACTGTAATTTTGTGTAAGTGTAAGAATTTATACACTGTACAGCTCTCTTAAGTCGTTACATACTGAACACATTTTTTTACCCACCCATATGTGTTAGAATGTGTCCTTGTTGTTATTTAAATTTATTTGAATATTATTAAGATAAGACATCTCTCCTTGTAGGAGACGTGCTGAAAGTATATCTTTCGTTTTTGCATTTTTTCTGCAAACTTTTTTTGGTCGCTACGCACAAACATGTACATACACACGAACATACGTGTACATATGTACTCTATCATATATTCGTAAATATTTTACATATGTAAATTGCTAAGAGAATACGTATGGGGTTTATACACACATACTCGTGCGTAGATACTGGTATACGTATGTGTGTGTGTCTGCTACGGCCTAAATTCATAAGAATTTGTTGTTGACAGTAATTTTTAAGTCTGTTTATTGTTGTTTTTACGGATTTATTTTCTATCGTTGGAAGAACGAATAGAAAAAAAACGAACAAACTTTTCTTCCCAAAGTAAAACGTACTTTTTGTGGGAGTAGAATAGGGGCAAAACGTTGACTGTTGTTTATTGTGTCTGTAAAGTTTGTTACGTTGGAAGAGTTTTGCCTTTGCCTCGCAAGACATTTTTGAAATAAATACTTTCAACGCAATCTCAACAAAGAATGTTGCACTTGTCAGTAGATATGAGAGGGAAAGAATATATTCTGAGTTAAATGAGGATGGTGTGAAGATCATGTGTATGAAATCATTGAGGGACATAAGAAAATTTGGAGTATGCAAATACATAGGTGCACGAAACAGATACATAAATGATAATATTTTAAGAGAATTACAAAGCAATAGGATTTTTTTACTTGTAGTTCAAGAGCTAACTAAAATAGTTGGTCAAACACAACACCATTATTGTTGAACGAACATAAAAAATCAGAACAAATAATTTATATTTGTTTGTTGAAGCTGTTTAAATATATATTTTTATATTATCTCAACCTTTTCAAGTCGAGCGCCGCGGATTAGGATTTTATTTAGAATTTAATGTAGATTACGTTTTTGCTATACGATTTTTAATTGTTTTTTGTCAAAACAAATCCACCAGCCCTAATGGATATACTTAAAAAATCATAAGTTTCATACGATCTTCCGATGATCACCATGTAAGCATTATTCGAATCATATCATGGTAGCTATTTATTTTACACAAACAACCCAAGAACTACGAAGAAGTTTGAAATTGTCACTATGAAATCCAAAAAAAAAATTCAAAAATAGAAATTTTGAAGTGTTGGTTATAAAGTCAAAGGTTGTGAAAAGTGCATTTAGAAAAACCCGCGCAACTTCCTATCATATAGAGAACATCAAAATATTTTTTTGGCATATGATTGCTGTATAAATAGGAACTTTTTGTTACAGAATTGTTTCAGAAAACCAGATAGAGAAAGTTGAAATAAATGCAATAGCAATCGCGAATTTTGTATTTTTGAAACAATCGCTGCTTTTTTCGCGACTTACTATGAGTATGTTTCAAGCGACTTTGGTTCTTAATACACGTGCAAACCGCGAAAATGAAAATTAAGCAAAAATATTAAATTTGTATTTTTTTGTTTACCGTGCTCTACCGAAATAACCACATTTTTTGACGAAGAAGATCGATCTTCCAAAAAAAATAACATGGACCCATTTTATAAGTTGGCGTGTTATTTTGCAATTTAAGCGAGAAGAGCTTTATTTACAACATTGGTGTCTTCGGTGACACCCACTCAAAATTTTCGACATTTGTAATGTTCTTTTTGAAATGACTTTTTTGATTTTCTCAAAAAAGGTGTCAAATTGGTCCCTCTAGCCACAATTGGAGCAGACGGAAATAATAAGATTTAAAATATTTTATAATACTAGAATGATGAGAAAGAACTATGTAATTCCAAATTTCTTATATGCCTGCCCACAACTGAGTGTATTTCTTGGCTCCGAAAATTTCTGAGTAATCTATCGTATTTTTTGAATTTGATACAATAAACAGTTTTATTGATTTGGACTTTACCTGGTTTCGATTTTATGGGACACGATAATAGATCTATAATGTTAAGACTTCGATAGTTTTAAATTCGATTCAAGGTAAATTGTATTAGTTGTGCAGCGACGATAATGTGAATCGTCGAATCTGTCTGTCCGTCCCTCCCTCTAGTCTTGTAATCAAAGTACAGGTCGCAATTATTGCCCGATCCTTACGAAAATTGGTAAAATTATGTTTTGCGGCCCAATGACGAACGCTTTTTAATTTGAAGCAAATCGGTTCAGATTTAGATATAGCCACCATAAAAATTTCGCTCCCGATTTGACGTTTTGCGCTCTCGAAACCATATGTTTCGACAGATTTTCTTCAAATTTAGCACAACATCTTATATCTGAACTAAAAACATCTGTGGTGAAAATGAGTGAAATCGGTTCAGATTTATATATAGCTTCCATATCAATGTCTCTCTCGGTTTGACTTTTTCCGCTGTAAAAACCACATCTTTTAACAGATTTTCTTCAAATTTGGCACAACTCATATTCAGGTTCAGGTTCAGATTTATATATAGTTGTCATACATATATCGCTGCTGATTTGACTGTTTGTGCTGTAGAGTCCAGACATTTTAAACGATTTTTTTCAAATGTGGCATAACACCTTATAAAGAGTGATTTTTTTGAGGTTAGGATTTTCATGCATTAGTATTTGACAGATCACGTGGGATTTCAGACATGGTGTCAAAGAGAAAGATGCTCAGTATGCTTTGACATTTCATCATGAATCGTCTTACAAACGAACAACGCTTGCAAATTATTGAATTTTATTATCAAAATGCGTGCTCTGCTAAGAAAGTTCATTGCGCGCTTCCATTTTATGGTCAGTTTAATCGACCCACTGAAGCGGCTATTCGGGCTATTGTGACTAAATTTCGCACCAAATTTACATTGTTGGACATTAAACCACCAACACGCTTACGTAGAGTGCGAACTGAAGAAAATATCGCAGCTGTATCGGCCAGTGTTAATGATGACCACCAATTTTCGATTCGTCGCCGTTCGCACCAATTGGGTCTCTGTTACTCAAAAACGTGGAAATGCCAAAATTGGACTAAGCGGATGGACCACCTAAGACGCAGCCGCGGTCAACATTTAAATGAAATTATCTTCAAAAAGTAAATGTCATGGACCTATCTAACGTTTCAAATAAAGAACCGATGAGATTTTGCAAATTTTATGCGTTTTTTTAAAAAAAAAAGTTATCAAGCTCTTAAAAAATCACCCTTTATAACCCTCTCATGCCCGAATTTTCTTCTTAATCTTTATAAAGAGTGATTTTTTTGAGGTTAGGATTTTCATGCATTAGTATTTGACAGATCACGTGGGATTTCAGACATGGTGTCAAAGAGAAAGATGCTCAGTATGCTTTGACATTTCATCATGAATCGTCTTACAAACGAACAACGCTTGCAAATTATTGAATTTTATTATCAAAATACGTGCTCTGTTAAGAAAGTTCATTGCGCGCTTCCATTTTATGGTCAGTTTAATCGACCCACTGAAGCGGCTATTCGGGCTATTGTGACTAAATTTCGCACCAAATTTACATTGTTGGACATTAAACCACCAACACGCTTACGTAGAGTGCGAACTGAAGAAAATATCGCAGCTGTATCGGCCAGTGTTAATGATGACCACCAATTTTCGATTCGTCGCCGTTCGCACCAATTGGGTCTCTGTTACTCAAAAACGTGGAAATGCCAAAATTGGACTAAGCGGATGGACCACCTAAGACGCAGCCGCGGTCAACATTTAAATGAAATTATCTTCAAAAAGTAAATGTCATGGACCAATCTAACGTTTCAAATAAAGAACCGATGAGATTTTGCAAATTTTATGCGTTTTTTTTTTAAAAAAAGTTATCAAGCTCTTAAAAAATCACCCTTTAGAACTGAAACTATAGGTCACTTGAAGTTTTGCTATTAGTGTTTAGTTTATTTCGTTGTCGTTTGTTCTTCTTAGAAGACTTTTATTTTCCATATCCTTTGGAGTAGTTTTATTAATTAAGTTTCGTACTTGTGTGTGCCATAGAATGGTGATATGAGCATCAAATGAAAGAGAAGAATATTTTTAAAAATACTTTAAACTTCATGTTTCTATCTGTATTATTTTAGCATTAACAACCATTTCAAATTTTCCCTTCGTCTATCCATTGAAAGAACAAAATATCAGATTTTTTAAAAAACTTTGCATAAGAGTAGAATATGTTTACAATGCAAATGACTCCATATGTCAGTTAATATTTCACATTTAAACAATTGGAAAAAATGTGCGACCATCAATCGGTTCAAAAAATTGCAATCACTACCTCTCCAACGAGCCACTAAAAACATAAATCGGACTAAAAAGTGTAAATTTAGCGTATTTTGTAAAAAAATGCAATAAAATTGTAAAAATCGACCCTTTATACTGGGTCAAATTGCAAGTTTTTGATAAGGTTTGATATCTAGTGAATTCTTTTCAAGAAAAACCTGTTTTATAATTTTTTTTTTTTGCACGCGTCCAGTTCACGAACGGACAATGATAAAAGCGAAATATTTTGGGAGAACCCGTAAAACAAACGAATCTTTCATTTTAGTCGAGAACATCGACAACTTTATTTTTGAAGCGACCTTGTTGAAATAACGCAATGCTTTAGAAAAACAGCCGTAATTTCTTAACCTATGGCCACCCCACTCTGAATTTTTGATATTTTGTTGAGAATAATATAAGCTAAAATACAAAACAAAATATAGAAAATTAAAGATACGTTTTTCAGGATATTCAAGGATTACAATTATTATTATTAATTCTTGGAATCCTTGAATCACAAGGACATTCATATTTTCGTACAGATTTCTTTAAAATCTGATGACGTGATCCAAAGTTATGATCGATAAGGAAGTCATCTCTCCCAAAAAACCCCCGAGATAACCAACTTTGGCCCACTGTAAAACTTAAACCACGTGCTATTTTGAGCTACGGTAAAGGGTACATTGCACGCAAACACTAGTAGAATATATGTGCCAAATTTCATCAAAATCGATAGTGGTCGAAATCCACGTTGGGTCGAATCTTGTGGAATTAACCATTTATAACTAGAGCAAAACGTCAAACCGGGAGAAAAATTTGTTTGGGAGCTATATATAAATCTAAACCGATCTATCTCACTCTCGAAACCATATAGTTTGAATGATTTTCTTCAAATTTGGCACAACACCTTATATTTGATCTAGAAACATCTCTGATTGAAAATGAGTTAAATCGGTTCAGATTTATAAATAGATCCCATACAACTATTACTCCCCATTTGACTTCTTCAGCTTTAAAAACTACATAAATTAATCGATTTTGATAAAACTTTGCATAACATCTTGTATTTTAACTAGAAACATCTATGGTGAAAATTTGGTTATAAATATAGGTTTCATATAAATGTCGCCGATTTTGCTTTTTCTGCTCTAGAAAGCATATGCTGTAACAGATTTTGATGAGAACAAGTTATATTTCACCTGGAAATATACATTGTGAAAGACGATATCATCGGTATGATATAAGACACGTTCCAAAATCCTCGCCTAATTGAATTGCAATGGCGAGAAAGTGAAGGAAGGGTATCATATAGTAGGCCATGCGCGACTTTAGCCATTCCTTACTTGTTTTTCTTTGTAAGATGTATGGTGTTTTTGATCCATACGCCAATCTATTTGATATGACACAGAAATAGCAAAATATATTTGCAAAAAGTGGATGTGAATCAAACATGTCATTCGATATCTCAAAAAGCAACAGAGATATGAAAAAATCGACCTCATATTATAAAAGAGCAGGATTCACAACCTAGAACCCCATTCATCATTCTAAAATCTCCAAAGTGGTGTATGGACCAAAATAACTAACGAACGACCATATATAACCTGGTAACGTCAACAGCATAAGTAGATCGTTTATATGGAATAACGTTTTTATATAGCCCCCATATCACCGCAAAGAGTACTTCTCATTTCACCTATTATAAATGCTTTACATTTTTCTCTATAAAAATGAAAAGCTGTTCGGTTTTAAGGGTATCAAGTGAGAACAGCTGTACCGTTATCTTTTAATTTTCATATAGTTTGTTACGATCCTGGACGAGGCCTCTAATCTAACGCTTTCAAATTTTGTAAAAAAATATTTAGCATTTTCAATCATAAATAAAGATAATAACAATTGAGAAGGTTGATCCTTGGACCGACCTTGTACCAAATTCCAATGCGAATTCATCTAAAATATCCCTTCTGACATCCTATCGATTGTTAATCTTTTTCTACATTTCGATCTTAATGACAACATCGAATATCCCAGAGGCGATGTGGCAGCAACAAGTTCCACAAATGAATAAAGACACACACACAAAAAAGCTAATCTTAACACTGAATATTACTCTGATGATGGGGACCGCATGAATGAATTGTAAACGGAAGAGACTGCGAATGCGATCGCTGTGCTCTCTGTATGAATGTTTTCAATTTAAAATGCAATTCAGATGAAAAATGATTTTGGAATCATTTGAGGCGTGGCACAGAAATCATCATCAACATCAATGTGTAAGAAATGCAATAAAAATGTGAACGGACAACACAACTACTGCCACAAGACATAACGCTGCAACAACAACAACAACAATGTATGAAAGAAATTCTTGAGAGGAAACAGGGAATTATAGGAAAAATATCGTCAGTGGTTTACGAGGATGGTGTGACCATGTGGCGGTAGAGATGACGGCCTAAACAACGTATTTAACGTTGCGGATGTTGATTGAAGAAGTGTCCATTTTCGATAGTTAATCGTACATACATACATAGCCAAAAAATAATAACTAAAGCATACATTTGTGGATACCCTTAGCTCGAAGCTATTTTGCGTCTATAAGATATCTACGATCTGTAATCTTGAATCTACAAAAAAGAACATCCGTTAGTTCTTATTGTTCATTCTTGCTAACAAAGCGAACTAGGCTTTTGTTATCACGGTAGCAGCGGGTTTTTAATAAAATAAAATTGAAATGAAATCTAATGAAAAAGTGGATCCATTGCACTACTTAAATGTGGATTTTGATCTTTTAATCTATATATGTATGTATATAAATGAGTTGCGTTACTGACCACAGACCAAACGGCTGAAGCCAGGGTTATGAACGCCGTCTAAGAAAGGGTTTTACGAAATTCGTACTTTTTGGGGTTAAAATGGGACAATAAGAGATAAACATCGAAGCATCGTCCTGACTAAACGGCAGTAGCAGACGATCTACAAATAAGGATTTTTCGAAATTTGGTCTTTTAAGGGAGGAAAGAGACAAAAAAGGTATAAAATGGTACCAATTTAATTTAAAAATTTACATTTCTCTGACAACGTAGACTTGCAACACAAATGGATTTGTCGAAAATTGTACTTTTAAGGGCGAGCGGGACAAAAAGGGATAACAATGGTACCACCTAAAGTATTACAGCTAGAATCGTGAAATTTAGCATGTATCTAACTAGAGATGGGCGCGTGAGTGATTTTTGACTCACGTTCACGCACGCTCACGAAGGAAAAAAATTGAATCACGCACGCTCACGCACGAAGAATTTTTCTCTACTCACGTTCACGCACGCTCACGTGAGTAAAAATAATTTTGCTCACGATCACGCGTGAATCACGTGATTCACGTAAATCACGCAAATAATTTCCATAAAGAATATTTTTCTATTCTTTTTGAAGAAATTAAAAATATAGTAAATTAACTATGGTTAAGAAGTATATACCCAGAAAAAAAGCACTCAAGGATTTGTGTCCTTTATTTTGAAAGACTTAAAAGTTATTATAAAGTAGTTGCAAAGGAACCATTTTTTCACTAGTTTCCATTTCTATTTCGAAAAATCCGCCGCTATCAGGCACTCTAACCATCTCGGCAATCCTCTGATGTGAGTGCTGAATAACTAAGGCAAATCATTGTGCTCGTTAGAACAGACAATAGGAAACTCAACAAAATATTTATTTAGAATGAATTAATACATAACGCAAATTAATATTAAATTAAATTAGCATTAAATAAATTAAGACTACTTAATATTACTAATATTATGTAGTATTAATACTAATAAAAAATTAAATATTTGAAGTACATTAATAAAGCAATAAATCTGTATTTTGTAAGTTGTTTAAAAGAATTCCTCAAAAGCGGGAAAATGCGCATTTAGATTTTGAGATTAGATTAAAATGTGCTTCCTGTGGAAGTATTTCCAATACTTCCTATGTATACACGTAAATCTAATTAAAAATACTCAACTAAAACAATGAAAATATATGAGGGTAAAGACGGGTGAAATAAATAATAAAATGAGAGAAAAATAATAATAAATATGTGCGAATCACGCAAAAATCACGTGACTCACGCACATTCACGCACGAACATTTTTTCGTTCCTCAGTTCACGCACGCTCACGTGAGTAAAATAATTTTTGCTCACGATCACGCGTGATTCACGCAATTCATGTGAGTCGCGCCCATCTCTATATCTAACCATTTAGTAAAATTGAAGAAGAGCAATCTATTTTTTTTAATTTGTACTTATAAGAGGTGACCGGTAAAAAAATGGTTAAAAATGGTACCAACTAATGTATTGCAGCTATAGACGTGAAATTTGGTGTGTAAGTTCCTCTGACAACGTAGAAGTGCAATCTGAATAGATTTTTTTTGTTCTTTTAATGGTTGAGCGGAACTAATAGGGATAAAAATGGTACCAAATAAAGTAGTATCACCACATAGAAGCGCAATATAAATGCATTTTTAACATTTAAGGTGTAAGTGGAATAAAAATAATATGTATAAAAAATGACACCATCAAAAAAAATTGCAGCTTGAATCGTGAAATTTGATATGTAAATTAGATTTTTGCTATTTGTACTTTTAAGGGGTGCCCTGGACAAAGGGATAAAAATGGTGTGCAAATTACGTAAAGGCGGAACATAAATGGATATTTCAATATTTATACACTCCACGAGAGTATTATGTCTTTGTGCATTTGTTTGTAACACCCAAAAGGAAGAGAGATACCCCCATTGTTAATTATACCGATCGACTTAGAATCAGTTTTTGAATCGATTTAGCAATGTCCGTCTGTCTGTCCGTCCATCTATTCTTGTAATCACGATACAGGTCGCAATTGTAAACAGAACCAAATGAAACTTTGCACAACGAAGTTTTTCGGGATAAGAACGAACGTTATTTAATTTGAACAAAATCGGTTCAGATTTAGATATAGCCCCCATACGAATTTCACTCCCGATTTGACTCTTTTCACTCTAGATGCCACATATTTTAACACGTTTTCTTCAAAATTGGCCAAACATCTTACATTTCAACTAGAAACACCTGTGGTAAAAATGGGTCAGATCGGTTCAGTTTTATATATAGCTCTCATTCAAATTTCGCTCCCGATTTGACTTTTTCCGCTCTAGAAACCACATATTGTATCAGATTGTGTTCTGAATTGGCAAAACATCTTATATTTAAACTAGAAACACCTATGGTGAATATATGTCAGATCGGTTCAGATTTATATATAGCTCCCATACAAATTTCGCTCCCGATTTGAATTTTTCCACTCTAGAAATCACATATTGTATCAGATTGTCTTCTGAATTGGCAAAACATCTTATATTTCATTTAGAAACATCTGTGGTAAAAATGTGTTAGATCGGTTCAGATTTATATATAGCTTCCATACAAATTTCGCTCCCGATTTAACTTTTTCCGCCCCAGAAACCACGAATTTTCACCGAATTTCTTCAAAGTGAGCATAACACCTTATATTTGAACTGGAAGAACTTATTGTGAAAGTTAGTCACATTTTTCCATGTTTGGATATAGCCCCGATACAAATATTCTTATCGATTTGACAAATCGAACCAGGTTGTATTAGCCTATGATTAGGAAACATAAAAAAATTCTTCCCGTTTTCACTTTTTTACCGAGTTGGACTGTATTCGGTTGGAAAGTGGAGTGTATCATATAGTCGGCTCCGCCCGACTTTAGCCTTTCCTTACTTGTTTTATATTAGAAGGATGCCGGACGACAAGGGATAAACTTGGTATCAAATAAAGTACATGTTTTGAGGGAAGCAAAATCATATGTTGCTTATAGTGATTTTTCAAAATGTGTACTTTTTGGGTAAGAGGTGCAAAAAGTTACAAAGTGGCCGGCTGCATCTAGAAACATGAGATCGAGGATATAAAAGGTGCTGCGGTTGTAATTTGCATGCATCCAGGATGGGGGGTATACTAACTTTGACATTTCGTTTGTAACACCTTGAAATATCGACCTGCGACCGTATAAAGACGATCTAACCATATCCGTCCGCAACCTGAACCATAAAGTGATTTTTATTCGTAGGGGGTGATGTGGGGTAAAAATGGTACATATTAAACGACCAAAACTAGAAACACGAAATTCGGTGTGTATATTCCTCTAATTGTGTAAGTAGCGTTGCCTTATAAGCCGTTTATATTTATTTATAAAATTATTTTTTTTCAATATTTTTATATGTCTTAGTTTGGCAGTTTGGTAGAGGGTATATAAAGTTCGGCCCCGCCGAACTCCGTTTTTACTTTATCAAATATCTACTTTTTTAACATAGCGGACCTTTTTGTTGCTATTACAGCCTCTAACCATCAAATCTATCCTCTGTTGTTAGTGGTGAATAACTAAAGCAAATCATTTTATCGGTAAAACTGACAATAGGAATTTTAACAAAATATTTAATTATTATGAACTAATATATAATGCAAATAAATATTAAATTTAATAAAAGTAGAAATATATGTATTAATACTATTTAATTTTACTGATATTATGCAGTACTAAGACATTTGTTTGGAACAGAATAGCTATAACTCTGAAAGGTAATTTTGATTACACAATTTTTGCAAAATAAACTTATAATCCAGCTGGTCTGAGTTTTTCTTTACAGTGGATTAAAGTTTTAATTTGTTGGTCGAATTGAGCATTTACTAAGTTTCTATATTGTGGAATTGTATGAGAATTATTTTTGAGGAAGATCTTAACCCTCAAGCTCTACTCTTTATGGGTCAATTTGACCCTTTTCATTGGCAAAAATGATTTTGTATGCATGACATTTTTGTTTCGTAATTTTCTCGCGATCTATCCAACAGATCCAGCTGTTTTTTGCATGTCTATTAAGAACAAAAATTTACAATTCGCACACAAATATTCCCTACTAGCAGTGCCCGCTGCTTCACACAAGAAAAAAAACAGTTATTTGTTAATAGTTTTATCCGTCTCTGTTTTTGTATAGTATTTATTGAATTTTCGTTTGGTGGATGTTAGGGTTTGCATTTTCCCGTACTTTTTATTTCCCGGGAAACGGGAATTATTTTTTCAATTTCCCGGGATCCCGGGACAGCACGGGAAATCGTCAACATACTGTTTACCATGAGTTAAGCTTATTTTTCCCAATGAAACATTCACATTTTATTAAAGTAAAATAAATATATGTTTCACAACGAACCTGTTACAGAAATCATATAATAATAAACCGCAATGTGAGATCAATTTAACCATTTTTTCAAGTTTCAAAATTAATTAAAGAAAAGATATTTCTTATTTTATTGGAAAATGTGGACGCGAGGTAGAACGATCGTTCACATTAGTTGTCAGTAGACCATCAAATGAAATGTTTGTTGTTTGCCCTGTCGCTTCGTAAACTTTAACTATTTATTTTTGGCGTTCGGACACACGCACAAAATCTACTTTTCCCGGATTTCATATCGGCATCTCTCAGTGGCCCGAACGAAGAAACTGAAAAACTCGATCAGCCCCTTTAGTGCGCTGAAGCGCTTAAAGAGTACTATAGGGTGTTTTTTATTGAGGTATAGAATTGAAATAGAACACAAGAAAATCGTTTTAATGTCCATCAATTTGGCTTTATTGGAAGGATAATTTTATGCCATTAATGTTTAAATATGATTTCGGGCATGTGGCCGCCGCGGCTGGCTCGAATATAGCCAATTCTACAGGTCCAATTTTCCAAAGCTCCAATTGCTGTGCACGGTGGCGAATCGATTCATTCGGGTCCTCTTCAACACTTTGCTCTACAGCGGCAATTGTTTCTTCGGTGCGCACTGTTCGACGTCTCTGCGGATGCGTATTATCACATAGAGTAAACGTAGTGCGAAAACGATCCATGGTTAACCGAATTAATTGCTCTGATGGACGATTATGTCGACCATAAAATGGTGAACTTCGCGAACTGAACCATTACTTTCGAAATAAATTTGCACGATTTGCAAGCGTTGTTCTTTTGTCAACCTGTTCATGATGAAATGGCAAACCAAACTAAATATTAATCACTTGACAGCTGACAAAATGGCCGCCAGTTAAAAAAGTGATGCCAACTTAAAGTTCTATACCCCAATAAAAAACACCCTTTACATTTTAAAAGTATATCGTCAGGATTTAGTACAAGTTAGTACAAAATTATAAACAAACGGACGCGACAAAAAAAAAAAACAGAAGTACTTTGCAAGGTCTTATAGAAATATACAAAGTTCACCGATTTTTTGAGAACTTTGTTTTTCCTTATATACATGTAAATGAAGGTCAGAGGATTTATTTTGTTCGTAGATTTATGAAATATGAGAATAATCTCTTGCATTTTTTTAATTAGGTACAGCAGAAATACGAACGCGACAGAACGGAAGGGACAAAAATTTTCACTCGTATTAAAAAAAATAGTAATTTTCGTTATAACACTTCAACTTTTTATAAAAATAAAAGAGAACAAGTTATCTTCAAGTTTCATAATAAAAAAGTTGTCGAAATAAGGAAAAAATAAAGTTAAAACCTATTAGTGTGGTCTGATTTAATTTTTTTGGTAGACCTTTTCTGGGAGATGCCCATATGGAGCTTGACAGGAAAAATCCGAAAAAGTGAATTTTCAGTCTACGTTCGATCGCAGCTTAAAAATATTTTGTCATCCAACTGCAATATTTGACATACGACGTGATCTAAATTTTAATTTACAACATTTTTAATTTTATTGTGGAAATGATGGAAAAAATATGCGAAGAAATATGTCAAATGTTCTACTGAATTCCCTCGGGATTCCCGTACGAATTTCCCGGGATACGGGAAATGAAAAATGTGCGAATTCCCGGGAATTTTCCCGCGGGAAATCCCGCTTCTTTCCCAAAAGGTACACATTTTGAAAAAATCACTATAAGTAACATGTGATCATCTCACTTCTCTACTAAAATCATGAACTTTATTTGGTACTACATTTATCCCCTTTCATTCCGCATCCTCCTTATAAGTACAAATTTTGAAATATCTATTAATATTTCGAATTTAAAATGGTTGTACACCATTTTATCCTGGTCAGAGGAATTTATATACCAAATTTCAAGATTCTAACTGAAATACTTTAGTTGGTACCATTTTTAGCCCTTTTTTGTCCCGCTCAATCCTTAAAAGAAGAAATTCCAAAAAATCCATTTTAGTTTCGCGTCTGCGTGGTTGGAGGAATGTACACGCCGAATTTCACGATTCTAGCTACAATACTTTAGTTGGTACCTTATAAGTACAAATTTGGAAAAAAAAATCTGTTTAGACTTCTTCCTTGTCAGAGGAATTTATACACCAAATTGTACGGCTATAGCTGTAATACTACCATTTTTATCCCTTTTTGTCCCACACACCTCCTAAAAAGTAAAAACTTCGAAAAATCCAATTAAATTGCGCTTTTACAATGTCAGAAGAATTTACATATCAAATTTCACGATTCTACCTGTAATAATTTAGTTGGTACAATTTTTATCCCTTTTTCTCGCGCTCAATCCTTAAAAGTACAAATTCCAAAAAAATCCATTTTTGTTGTGCGTCTTCGTTGTCGGAGGAATGTAAATACCGACATTCACGAATATAGCTGCATTATTTAAATTGGTACCATTTTTATCCCATTCTTCCCTTAAAAGTACAAAATTCGAAAAATTCCTTTTTGTAGCTCGTCTGTATGGTAAGTGCAAGGCACACACCGAATTACTGCGGTTTAGTCAGAGAGATTCGCTGCAGCCTTGTGCTATTCTTGAATATTGGGTCACCAAGTTATTCACTGAACTGAACATACCACCCTCTTCCAAAGCCAACATAGAGCGATACAAAGAAGCGATATCCCAATGCCATTGTGGACCTTCAATAACTTGCATCTGTATGGTGTGGTAGTTACCTTCCCAAAACCCCATCAGCCTACTCCATTACACACACACACCTCACACACAGTCACTCGTCCACGTTCTCAGACGACAATACTATACTTAAATGAAATTGGCAGTTTCACGGTCAAAACGCTGTGGCCGTCTCAAAACGGGAAAAGGAGATGAAGCAACAAAAAAAAATTAAGTTAATTTTGTACTAAAAATGCTATTGGTGTTCTTTGTTGTTGGTTGACTGGCTGGTTGGCCAACTTGCTGCATTCTGATCTTTTTACTCCGGTTATTATTATGATTGCAGTATCTGCTGATGCTGCTGCCCATGCTGCAATTGTTGCTCTTGCTGCTGCTTGTGGTGCTGGTGGCTGATGGCTGTTGCCTGGTACACGTAACTTGTTATTATGATTATGTTTTGTTGCTGTAAATTTTAGCCATTTGGTGGTTGGTGGTGCTGCTAGCTTAGCCTATACGTGTTGTTGCCAATTTAAATCATGATCGCCATGATTGCCGGTCTTGCTGTTGCTGATGTTGTTGTTGTTGTTGTTGTTGTTGTTGGAAATGGCCAAAAGGAGGAAGACGACCACTGGCTGGCCGCAATAACAAAATTGAAATGAAAATGTAGTTTAACATAATTGCTAAAGGAAATGTTATCTACAGCAACAACACCATTGCGAACAACACTAATTTTGTTGTTCTTGTTTTTTCCCCCTGTTCATCAAAAAGGAAAACGTAATAACAGCACCAGTAGTCTGTGGCATCATGTAAGTACGTAGTTCGATTAGTCAGCTAGCCAGGAGACATTAGGGAGGAGCGATTGAACGAATTCGAAATCGTCGTAAAATAAATTCGTCCGGAAATTATATTACCGGTAGATTAGAGAGTGTAAACACTACAAACGAACATAATGCAATATTTCTTTATACAAATTGTGTTCATTGGTAATTATCGCGCCTACTTGTAGAGTCGTGGCCTTTACATAATATTGGATTTCATTGCTAAATCTGTCTGAAAACAGAAATATTTAATAATTTTTGATGGAAATACATTATCTTTTCTCTGGACCGATTTCATCCTTTAAAAACATAAACGATATACAATTAATTAAATTATAAGAAATGTTCGAGAAAATGTACGAGAAATGTTCTCAGTTCCTAAGAACGATGACGAATTGATGTTAATGGATGTTCTTGGACATTCGCAGCCACAACAGCAATGTTTTCGATTCAACGCACTGGATAACGATTTTTTTTATCAACCCGCTTCACAAATTGCCGCACAAACTGAACCGATCTCTTCTCGAAAATTTTCCACGTAAATTTCTTACAGTTTGCGTTAAAGACTCACTTCTTGGAAGTAAGTTTGTAATATTTCCTACTTTTACAAATGTCAAACATAAATCTGAAAATAAAAACATTTCTTGATTTTCTCGAAAAGATGGGCTAACTGACCCATAAAGAGAGGAGCTAGAGAGTTAAAATCGTCCACAAAAATAAACCTGATAAGCATCCGCAATAAAGTTCTGACAATAAGAAATCTTTCGGCATTAACATACAACACATTTTTCCCTTCGAACAAAAAATAAAAACTTTGACCCCATATAAAAAGAAACTCAGACCAGCTGGACGATCTAAACAATCATGCCCCTTCAGAATTATATGGTCGTTAATCTGTTCCAATCAAAAAGTCTAAATTTGTTGGACAGTATAATTGGTTAATTGATTTTTAATCTTAAGATTAATATTGGCCTAATATTTACATGCCATAAAACCATACACCCCTAAAGTATGCTTCAAATAAATTCTCCAAAATACATTAACAGAGAACAACGAAAATTTTTGGCTTAGTAGATTTTACCTTTTTCGGTAATTAAATCGATGTTTGCAGATATAAGCAGAATATTATTTTTAAACCGACTTCGCGGTTATAGTTTTGTACTGTAGAAAATTATCAATACTAAATAAATAAAGAGTGATTTTTTTGAGGTTAGGATTTTCATGCATTAGTATTTGACAGATCACGTGGGATTTCAGACATGGTGTCAAAGAGAAAGATGCTCAGTATGCTTTGACATTTCATCATGAATAGACTTACTAACGAGCAACGCTTGCAAATCATTGAATTTTATTATCAAAATGCGTGCTCTGTTAAGAAAGTTCAGAAAGAAAGAAATTGTGTTCAGCGACGAAGCTCATTTTTGGCTCAATGGGTACGTAAATAGGCAGAATTGTCGATTTTGGAGTGAATATCAGCCAGAAGCATTGCAAGAGCTACCAATGCATCCAGAAAAAGTCACAGTTTGGTGCGGTTTATGGGCTGGTGGCATCATTGGACCGTACTTCTTCAAAGATGATGCGAATCGTAACGTAACTGTGAATGGTGAGCGCTACCGTGAGATGATATCCAACTTTTTTTTGCCCAAAATGGAAGAACTGAACTTGGTTGACATGTGGTTTCAACAAGATGGCGCTACATGCCACACAGCTCGCGATTCTATGGCCATTTTGAGGGAAAACTTCGGAGAACAATTCATCTCAAGAAATGGACCGGTAAGTTGGCCACCAAGATCATGCGATTTGACGCCTTTAGACTATTTTTTGTGGGGCTACGTCAAGTCTAAAGTCTACAGAAATAAGCCAGCAACTATTCCAGCTTTGGAAGACAACATTTCCGAAGAAATTCGGGCTATTCCGGCCGAAATGCTCGAAAAAGTTGCCCAAAATTGGACTTTCCGAATGGACCACCTAAGACGCAGCCGCAGTCAACATTTAAATGAAATTATCTTCAAAAAGTAAATGTCATGGACCAATCTAACGTTTCAAATAAAGAACCGATGAGATTTTGCAAATTTTATGCGTTTTTTTACAACCTTCAGGTAAACCACTGTCTGAAAAGGAAAAACATAATTACACTTTTTTAAATGCAAAATAACTCCTATACGATCTTCATGATTTCAATACGATACATGTTTTCCGAGATACATTCCAATAAAATAAACTCTATTATGATGAAATTGTCAACTATTTTAGCATTTATGAACTTTAATTTCATCCACACCCAAATTTAGCCGCGATATGGGCAAAATCTTTTAGAATATGTCTAATAGGAATGTTCTTTGCAAAATTCAATCAGTAAAAATGCCTTAAAAGTACAAATTGCGAAATATCCATTTATTTTACAAGTCTACGCAATTAGAGGAGTGTAGAAACCTAATTTCATGTTCCCAGCCTTTGATTGATTGGTATTATTTATATCCTTTTGGGTCCCCTTAAAAGTATGAATGTGACTACAATAGGTTTTTGGTTCGTGTTCACGATATAAGGGAACAAAATATTAAGCCGGAAGTTAGAAAAAAAGCATAAATACTAAAAATATTAAGTGACATTTTCTTTCCTTTTTAGGGAAATCCGGTATATATTGTTATATAAGGCATATATTCTGTGTAGGGTCTTAGATCGTTATTTCAAGATTTTAGTAATAAAATGACAAATCTAGTTACCAACAATGAAAGAGGTAGGGATTTTATCTCAAAATAATAATTTAAAATTGCTAGTAAATAGCCGTTCTGGACATGAAGATCCAAGCATAACGATTCTTCAAAATGTCATTTGTAGCAAAATTTAAAATTTAAAAATTTATATTGTTCATTTTCGTTTAACAAAAATAGACATTTCGGAGCACTGCCTTTTTGTGTCTATTAAATCGAACAAGTTCATAATATCACCCCACCCTAGTATACACGCTGGTAAGTTTTGTTACAAACAGCAAATGATTATGGCCCGGCCACTTACAGACGTTTTCGTTAGTCTATTAAAATAGCGCTTAGACAGAGGGCATATAATAAGAGGATATTATATTGGAAATTTCTTTGCGTTTTTTTGCGGAAAGAAAATTTTGATATAAAGAGTGATTGTAATTTGCCAATTTTTAATACATGAAATTATAATTTCAGCATGAATTTATGAGGACAAACCTAGGACAATAACAGCGATTGGGTTTCTTAAGAAAATACGAAATATTTTTCAACTTTCATACGGACTGTGTTTATTGTAGCATTCACCATGGGATGAGAAGTAAAGCTATAAAGGGAATTTGTCGAGGGAAGAGGAAAATCGTGGAAGTCATTGCAGCTACAACCATTTTGGGTTGAGTTGGCTACAATTTCTTTAACGTATTTTTGGTGACTGAGCCTACGTCCACTTAGGTTACCAATATTTCAAGCTTTGTTTGTCAATTGTCTCAATAGTTTGCCGGTAATGGGGAAAACATTAGAGAAAAACAAGGTTTTATTGACGAAACAAGTAAGGAAAGGCTAAAGTCGGGCGGGACCGACTATATGATACCTCCCCGTTCTACTGCATTACAATTGAATTCGCTGAAAAACGTGAAATCGGGAACGATTTTTGTGTGTCCTACATTATGAACCGATGTGATCTACATTCACAATGTATGTTTCCAGCTGAAATAAATGGACCATTTAAAACTTTAAATTATAATCGGCGATAAAAAGTGCTGATTATTGTTTCAAATTTCTGGTTTTATTGGAAAGGTTGAACTTTGTCATTTAATAATGTAACACAATATTATTCGTGTGACTACCACGACTGGCTAGGCAGTATCTCATTCGATCAACCCAATTTTTCGGTAACATTACAGGAAAATGTTAATTTTTGCATATATCCGAACTAAAACAAATAAAAATATTTAAAACCATTTTATAAATTATTAATTATACTAAACCACACAAAAGTAAATATAAGAAAGCAATCTTCAAACAAAGAACTTAAATACCACAAATATTGGGGGATAGTGGGTGCATTTTCAGCTACAATCGTTTATTTGGTTGTATTTCCATCCTGTTTTAATTCCAAAAGAACGAATTAGAAAATTCATTATCTCTCTCGTACTCGTTTTAGATTCCATTTTCGTCACTTTCTTCACATTATCGTAAGCCTTGTGTAGCTATAATTATATACATTATATATTTTATTGACAATTTTTCATTGGTTTGTGCCAATGCATTAACCGCTTCTATTTGATCTATTTGATCTACCAATTACTTTGGTTTATGTTTGACATTTGTAAAATGGGACGCTATACGCTCGAACAAAATTGGGAAATATCAAAAACTTACTTCCAAAGTAGTGAGTCTTTAACGCAAACTGTAAGAAATTTGCGTAGAAAATTTTAGAGAAGAGATCGACCTCAGCATCTATGATGCTCATTTTCATCTCGGTGGCTATGTCAAAAAGTAAAATTGCCGCATATGGCGTTCAGCACGTGAGCATCCACAACGAGTCACTGTTTGGTGTGGATTTTGGGCCGGTGGCATCATTGGCATGTACTGAAAAATTGTCGATCGGATGAGGTACTACCGAGCCAGTTGTGGTAGTCATATGAATGATATTGTGTTCATTATTAAATGACAAAGTTGAATCTTTCCAATAAAACCAGAAATTTTCAAAAATAACTAGTACTTCTTTATTACCGATTATAATGTAAAATTCTTCTAATGTAATATAGATTGCATATATGTTAGAATGATAGTGGTCTAAGTCACATTTTATCCGTTCTGAAATATGCAATGGTTTATGTTTCAGTCTATTGAAAAATATTTTTTCACCGAAGCACAATTTTTTTTCTTAGAATATCCTACTACTATATCAAACTTTTATAACAAAAATCGACAATGTCGGTACCTCTAAGGGAACCACTACTTTCAGAGGATGTACTTAGACCACTTTCATTCTTCTCAAAATTTAACTAACAAAATTTTTATTTTTTTGCAAAAGTAATATTTCCTTAGTAAAAATTAACAACAAAAACACAAAATATTTTATAAAAAAAAGTAAATAAAAAATATATATAAATATTTACAGGTTGTTTGTCTAGAAACTTTATATTGAAATTATTATTTACTTTTACAAATTCTAATTTTACAAATAATTTAATTTTATATGTTATTCAAATTATCAGAATCACCTAAAAAGGACATTATCAATAAAAAATGTTTGTTTACATTACAATACATCAGTGTTAGTGGATATAGTGTGACTTAGACCACTTTCAAACTAACACTAAAGACAATTTTAATGTACTTAAAATGAGAAATGTAATTGTAAGGGTACATTTTTTATAAATATCAAAAATAAAAGTTTTTAAATTAGAGATCTGATCAAACTAAAAAGAAAAAATGGCATATCTCAATTTTTCTTGGGATTTTTGACTTAGGCAACTATCATTCTAATATAATATAAATTTTGCTATTATAAAACAATATATATTATTTTAAATTTCACATACTAACAAATGTCCGAGGAAATTTTCAAACTTTGCATTTTGATTAGTTCCTTTTGGTTCAAATATCGAAAAAAAAACATTTATGTGGCTGTCCTTTGCCCCAATGTATAAATTTCACTATCCAGCTGCATCACTTTGTATAGTACAATTTGTATCCACTTTTGTCTCGCTTCCCCCTTGTTTAAAACTACATGAAGCGTTCAGGATCTACCCTGCTCATGGTACCTTGATCACTAATCCACAAACTACCATTTTGAGTCATTTCGATTGTTTTCACCAAATGCTCTGCAGCCTTGGCAGCCGGTTGACGTGGCGCCGAATATAGAGCATCCATCAATGGCTTGGAGTACTCAAATGTGTCTACACCCCGGTGATCTGCTATCAGCTGGGTGTCTGTGAGTCCAGGACAAATAGCCGTAAACGCCACACCACTTCGATTGTAATAATAGGGACCCTAGTGAAGAAGAAATATGACATTTAGAAGAATTTCACTTGCGATTTTTTGTAACTTACGGTCAGAGATCGTGTAAAGCCGACAACTCCAAACTTGGAGGCACAATAAACGGCCATGGGTGGGCATTAGAGCGTACCAGGTTACAAGTAAAAAAAAAAAGTTCGCCGTACACCTTCGAATATGAAGTATTATTGAAAGGTAGTTTCAAAAAAATTTTTTTTTATGCCGAACGTAGGGGTCGCGCTTTTACATTTTTCTATATAACTTCTGCATTTATAAACGGATTTTAAAGTGTGATACATCGATGTTTTTGTCTCGACGAGGCCGATTTTTTTGTCTTTGAAGTCATTGAGCTCAAACATGATTCATGATTTTATGCGAGCTTTAATTTTCTGATATTAGAGTGGTACATTAGGGTAGTAGCAACTGAGATATGATGGGTAAGTACAAGAAGGGGGTGCTTGAGCTCAATGACTTCAAAGACAAAAAAATCGGCCTCGTCGAGAAAAAAACATCGATGTATCACACTTTAAAATCCGTTTATAAATGCAGAAGTTATATAGAACTAGTAAATCAAAAAAAAAAAAAAATTTCAAATCCATGCTTTATGCAAGCAGAATTCTATTGGGCCTAGAAATTCTTTTTTAGTTATCTTTTGTAGAAGGAAAAATTACTGCAAAATTTCAGTTTTTTATCTGCCATAGAACGGCATATATTCGAAAATGGGTTTTAACTTCGTATGGGAGGTGCCACGCCCACATTTCCATTACCGCCCATTTTTGTCACAACTACGCACATTAATGCTAGATGCACTTACACAAAATTACAGTAGGTGTAATTTTGGTTTTAACTTCATATGGGAGGTGCCACGCCCACTTTTGCATTACCGCCCATTTTAGGCGCAACTACGCACATTGATGCTAGATGCACTTACACAAAATTTGAGCACTATACGTGTCATAGAACTGACACTATTCGATAATATGTTTTAACTTCGTATGGGAGGTGGTACGCCCACTATTCCAATACCGCCCATTTTTGGCAGAACTACGCACATTGATGGTAGATGCACTTACACAAAATTTCAGCACTCTAGGTGTCATAGAACTGACAATATTCAATAATAGGTTTTAACTTCGTATGGGAGGTGCCACGCCCACTTTTCCAATACCGCCCATTTTTGGCACAACTATGCACATTGATGCTAGATGCACTTACACAAAATTACAGCACTCTCGGTGTCATAGAACTGACTATATCGTTAGCTTAACGTGAAAATGTGCTAAGTCATCTTTTTCAAATTTTACAGGAGAGACAAAAAACCTAATAACTTTTAAATAAAACATTATTTTATTAAACTGTAAATGCAGTAACCTCAATGTCATAACTACTCAACGCAAAGGACAAAAAAAAACTAAAAAAACATGCATTTTACCCCTATCAGCTTTTTATTGAGTTAGCAGTTTTTCTTACTTATTTTTTTCTTTTTTTGTTTCACTTAGCACATTTTACTAAACTTATTTCTTCATAGTATTAATAAATAAAATTAAAGCAATGTAGTTTCAAAAATAAAAAGGTACTTCTTTATTTGTTAACATTGATCACAAATTATATGCAGTCTTATTTCATTGCTGCTATTTAATATTTTATATAAAATTATATAAAAATTATCACAAAGAACAGTTTTGCAGTCTTACTCCTGCTGCTAGTAAAAGTTATATAAAAAAATCAGTAAAAATTTTATTATTCGAAAAGCAAATCATCATAAAATTTATGATGGTCCTTAGGCAAAGTAAGTTTCAAATATTGTAGATCTTCATATTTCTTACGTTTAATTGGTATTCTGTTTTGGTACAGTTGTTCTAAATTGTACCAATTTAAAGCAACTACTTTTTGATCAATTCTTTGCGGCAGAATTTTCCATAAAGTGGTGAACCGTAATTTGAAAAAAATTCTCGATCTGGTGTATATTTTAATGCACGAATGTCTGTGACTTTGGCATCACCTTTGGTACGTCCAGGACGAATACTTTTACAGAATTCAATATTGTTAAATTTTTTAAAAAAATCATGTGTCAAATAAGTCACATCGTATGGCATAGGCTTTTTTCTTGCTGCTTTACATATTGCGATATATTCGGCAGGAACATCGATATTTTTATTCTTCATAGCACGCTCTATGGTAGAGTGGACACTATCGGCCTCCATCTGCGTATGCCCGGTCTCCAGTATTTTCTGCTCTATCACAATGTTGTGCTTAATATCAGTATTTAGAAGTGCGTTACTCATTACACTATTCCGTTTTCGGTAACCACATCCATCACTATAAAATATAATCTTAATAGGGTTATCACTGTTATCAAGGCTGGGAAGAATTTTGGTTTCAATAAAATAAACCCATATGCTTGAAAATTCTTCAGCATTCACACCTCCTTCAGCTTCATTCCAGAGAAAGCAATACCCTTTTTTGTTTATTATGTTGAAAAAAACCAAATTGTGAACCTGTAATTTCGTTCTATAATACAAGCTACTGACTTGGGATTTCGGAGCCATGAGTACAGCTTGAAGGTCTACCGTAAACACATTGGATTCGTCACACCTATCTTTCTTCTTTTCCATTCTTGCTTCTTCTTTTTTTTCTTGGTGACAAGAATATTCTTCCAGTGGAGTAGTGCCGGCAGAATAACGTGCACATATTTCACACTGGTCCTTCTTTGGTGCAAACAAGCCAAGATTTCTTCTCTCAAATACCGAATGAAACGTACGTAAGGAAAGTGGCCGGACGTTGTGAGTTGCGCACCAATCTTTTGAATAAAAATCATAAAGCATTTGCTTAGAAGAAGAAAAAACATGACTCAGCGCAATTTCTTTGACAGTCGTGAAGTTAGCACATTTACACATCATTGCCAACATCAAGTAAAAATTATTCAAATTCATAGTTTTTTTTTTAAGTGTGTATTTTGAATTTATTTCTAAGAATGCATCAAAATCTCATTTTTCCAAAAAATTGACTTAGCACATTTTCACGTTAAACTAACGATATTCAATAATAGGTTTTAACTTCGTATGGGAGGTGCCACGCCCACTTTTCCAATACCGCCCATTTTTGGCACAACTATGCGAATTGATGCTAGATGCACTTACACAAAATTTCAGCACTCTAGGTGTCATAGAACTGACAATATTCAATAATAGGTTTTAACTTCGTATGGGAGGTGCCACGCCCACTTTTCCAATACCGCCCATTTTTGGCACAACTATGCACATTGATGCTAGATGCACTTACACAAAATTACAGCACTCTAGGTGTCATAGAACTGACAATATTCGATAATAGGTTTTAACTTCGTATGGGAGGTGCCACGCCCACTTTTCCAATACCGCCCCTTTTTGGCACAACTATGCACATTGATGGTATATGCACTTACACAAAATTTCAGCACTCTAGGTGTCATAGAACTGACAATATTCAATAATAGGTTTTAACTTCGTATGGGAGATGCCACGCCCACTTTTCCAATACCGCCCATTTTTGGCACAACTATGCGAATTGATGCTAGATGCACTTACACAAAAGTTCAGCATTCTAGGTGTCATAGAACTGACAATATTCAATAATAGGTTTTAACTTCGTATGGGAGGTGCCACGCCCCTTTGTCCAATTGGTCAAATTTTTCCATTTCCTTGTATTGTCATCGAAAATGATTAAGTGTGCAAAATTTGAGCAAAATTGGTTGAGAAAAAAGCTTTCAAAAATTGATTTCAAATTTTGTGGCACACTAACATATATAGAAAGTAACCTTATATAAAGCATGGAAAAATGTAAAAGCGCGACCCCTACGTTCGGCATAAAAAAAAAAATTTTTTTTGAAACTACCTTTCAATAATACTTCATATTCGAAGGTGTACGGCGAACTTTTTTTTTGAGGTACGCCCTAGTGGGCATGGCACTAAACCCGCCAGCGAGGCAATATTCACAACAACACCACCGCGTCCTTGCTGCGACTTGTCCATGTAGGGCAAAGCTTCCATTGTTGTATTGATCAAACCAATCAAGTTAATATTGATCGTCAATTCAATACAGCGATCCACCAATACACCAGCCAATTCACCAATACATTTACGTACTCGGTGCTCTTTGCCACCAGATCAATAGCATTTTTGATTGAAGATTTGTCGGCTATATCACATTTAATGAATTGTACTTTGGTCTCCCGGTTCAAAGCCTGCAGAGTTTGTAGGGCTTCGTCGTTTTCTCTGATATCCAAGATAGTTAAGTTCTGGGAAGAGAGAAGGCACTCGAACACACCGTGAAAATGTTAGTTTCACCGAATACTCACCGCCACATTTTTCGGCATCAATTGTTTGCAGGCTTCAAAGCCGATGCCACCGAAACCGGCAACAAAAACAATATTCTTACCATTAAGATTCATTTTTATTTTTTTTTTTTTGCTAATGTGGCTAATTTGTCTATCACCCTTCAAGTTGGAAACACATATACTGACTACGGCCACATTTTTAGTGGCTACAATAGGTGTCTGAAAAGGCAAGTCTTACCTGTATCTCAAACTCAGGTATGGAAGTTATAACGGAAGTGATTAACGTTGATGTTTACTTCTAAACCCACTGTGTTTGTTCAGCGGTCGTAAAGTAATCGAATAGAGCTGGATCTTTTAACTGGAAGATATTACGTAGATTAGGATGACATTTTCTTGTGAGGAACAAATGGATATGGCGGAGAGATATATTTAAAAGAAAATGATATAATTAAAAAATAATTAATAAAGATGTAACAATTTGCATTCAAAGAAGTCCGGGACAGTTATTATGGAAGAAAACAAAGGCACATTTACTGAAATTAGCATGCCGGCTTGTCAGATGTGGGGATTTGTCTCCAACCATATGTATTTTATATTAAATGCCGGCTTGTCAGATGTGGGTATTTGTCCCCAATCATATGTATTTTATATTAAATGCCGAAATTTTTGTTTGGGAGATTTCTTAAAATATTTCGAGGATTTTGTGGGGATATTCGAAGTACTTTGAAAAATATTTAGTATTTGATTTGAATTGTGACTTTTAATAGAATACAAATCCCTTTACAAATGTCACAGTGACATTTATTACTTAGCAGCTCACTGGGTTTATCAATAGATCTGTCATTTCTGATCTAGATACATATTTCTCTGATTTAAAAGATGTAAATTTAACGATTTCGCATTTTCAACATTGATATTTTTGACCCAGAGGTATAAAATTCCGCCGGCCATTAATAGTGCAAAATTGTCACCATAATGTATATATTTGGAATTTATGCGAAAAATTCATTAAATACAATAATTTGAAAATAGGTTTATTTAATTAAACCAATAAATGGGACAGCAGACTTTCTATGCTACAGTGGATTTAGCCTATATAAACCATATCAAAAGCAGAGTTGGATACCGAACGAAATAACGTTATGCGATGGTAACGACATGGGAAAATATATAATGAATCAATTATGAATTATGGTAAGGGGCGAATGAGGATATAAATGATACCAACCAAACAACTGCAGCTGTAGCAATGAAATTCTCCGACTGCGGTGACGCCAAAAGTAAATATATATATATCGATATTCGTACCATCAGGATATAAATGGCATTAAATTTGGCAACAATCTAACGGTTGTAGCTAGAATCGTGATATTCAAGATTTTCATTCGTCTGTCTATCTAGAGGTGGAAAAAAAGAGGAACGAATTTTTCTAAATTTGTACTTTTAGAGTCAAAGTGGAAGATGGAGTGGAACTGGTACCCAGCAATCGCTGTAGCTAAAATCATGAAACTAGGTGTGTATGTTCCACTCTGTAACATATTGGATCTTCAATATTAGAAGTTTCCTATCAAAATGGTACAGGCATTTAGACTGTAAATGGAAACAATAAATTGCAAATGGGGAAAATCAGACTTGTGGGAAATTGTTTAATAAAATTGCAGGCTAATGTTCTCTTTTTGATTCCTCTTGAAGTTTTATATTTATATATAGTAGAGGACTATTAATATAATAATAAAGCATCACAATTTTCCTAATATGGTAATGCAATTCTATGTAAAGTTGACAGCCTCTAATCTGCCGAAATACTATGGAATGCACTCCGTGGAGGAGGAAATATAAGATTCGGCCCGGCCGAACTTAACACCTTTTTACTTATTACATTTTATAAAGACAATGATTGTGAAAAAGTCGAGATACACATTTTTCATATCCGATCGACATATACCTTCGTTTTTCTTATGTATGGGCATATACGTGTGTTTTCTCACACATATTTAGACAATGTTACTGCTCATAAATAACACTGTCCAACAGCATTTTTGGAACAGAGTTGGTGTCTTTGGTGACCCCTACTGAAATTTTCCGGCAATTCTTAGAACATTTGAATCCTTAAATGTCAATTTTGAAAGGACTTTTTTTGATTTTGAAAAAAGGGTCAAATTGACCCATAAAGAGATGTGCTAGAGGGTTAAAGTCTTAAACGAAAATGATCCTCATAAAATTCCACAATATAGTTCTGACAGTAAGAATTCTCTCAGACATTAACTTACAACACTTTTTTCACTTAGTATAATGCTTTTCAAAAAATGAAAACTTTGATCCACTGTAAAAAGAAACTCAGAAATTTTATTCTGCAAAAATTGTCTACTCAACAGTATTACAGTATTTGAAACTTTAAAATAGTGCCCTTAGATGTCTTTTTTTAGTGACTGTGTGATTTTGGAAGTGGTGAATGAATTTTTATCGAAAATAATATTTTTAGAAAATTTTCTGTTTGTATGTTGAAGGCACATCACATCGTGATGACAACGCTCTACTTATTGTCCTTATATTAGTACAGATGAGCACGTATCGTATGAACTTTATGGGACATCTGGTTGCCCATCATTGCAAAGAATTTGCTATCCTGTTGCTTTTGACTTGTTTGTTCATACCCACAATTTCTACAACGGAGAAAATAAATCCAAAAAAATGTTATTTTTTATAAACCGGCATTCGTTAATTTCGGTCGAGGATCAGTGGATAATATTTTTTTGTAGATGCGTCCGTAAGGAAATTAAGTTTTTACTTTAGAAAACTGTACTTTTAATTTCGAGAATTAATTGTTAAAATAAATTAGTTTTTATGAGAATTCGTCATATTACACTGATCCGTCAGAGCTAATTATTGTTGCTCTAAAAATATCGTAAAAAATTTAAAAAAATGCTTCTTAGTTTTGGTTATTACAACGTCAATTTTTGTTCGTCGATACGACCTATAGTTCAGTAAATCACAGCTTTCTTTCTTTCACTCTGTATGCCCTTCAATTTATGTTTATTGAGTGATAGACATACTATGAAATTTCTTATTTACTTAAACTTAGTTAATCTCTACTCCTTTTACCAAAGGGACGTCGTATAGTTTAAGGTTCCACGCGGAGTTCAGGATACACCACCTTGCTCATGGTACCCAGATCACTAGTCCACAAAGTATCATTTTGAGCCATTTCGATTATTTTCACCAAATGTTCTCCAGCCTTGGCAGGCGATTGACGTGGACCGGAAAATAATGCATCTGTCAACGGCTTGGAATATTCAAATGTGTCCAGAGTACTATGATCAGCAGTCATGGCGGTCTCTGTGTAGCCAGGACAAATAGCCGTAAAAGCCACACCACTTCGATTGTAATAATAGGGATCCTATTGCAGATATATTATGACATTTAGAAGAATTTAATTTAGGAATTTCGGTAACTTACGGCCATAGATCGTGTAAAGCCGACAACTCCGAATTTGGTTGCACAGTAAACGGCCATGGGCGGGCATGGTACTAAGCCCAACGTCGAGGCTACATTTACTACGACACCACCACGTCCCTTCTGTGACTTGTCCATGTAGGGCAATGCTTCCATTGTTGTATTGATCAAACCAAGCAAGTTAACATTGATCGTCAATTCAATACAGCGATCCAGCATTACGCCGGCGCAATTTACCAATACATCTATGTACTGGGTGCTCTTTACCACCAGATCTATAGCATTTTTAATTGAAGATTTGTCGGCTATGTCACATTTAATGAATTTTACTTTGGTCTCCTGGTTCATAGCCTGCAGAGTTTGTACCGCTTCGTCGTTTTCTCTGATATCCATGATAGTCAAGTTCTGGAGAGAGGGAGAGAATACACTTGAACACATCGGGATGATAATAGATTCAATGAATTTAGGCATTAATTGTTTGCAAGCTTCAAAGCCGATGCCACCAAAACCAGCCACAAAAACTACATTCTTACCACTCAGATTCATTGTGATTTTTTTTTTTTGGGAAAAATATCTGCGATGTCTATCACCTTTCAGGTTGGAAACTCGACTCATTGTCGCATCACTTAGTACGATAACTTATATACAGCTGGTGTTTTAAAAGATAAGCCTTACCAGCATCTCAACTTGGATATGGAAGTGATAATGAAAATACTACCTGCCACCGAGCGGTTGTTTATTTCCTTATCCACTGTGTGTTGCGGGGTAGTAATGTAAGCAAATGTATTCGTCTTTTTTTAAGTGGAAGATATAAAAACAAATTTAGAAAATTTTGAGTTTCGAGAATGAATTGTCACAATAACTTTTATGAGAATTGGATATATTGTAGTGATCCGGCTGTATATATGTCAATACAGTTAGGTAAGAACAAAGTAAAGACAAAGTCAAGGAAATATATGGACTTGCCGTTAATGTATTGCACCAAAAGTTACATTTCCATCCAATCTAAATGAAATTGGGAACATATCGCTCTTTGCGCTCAAACTAAAAATGGACAGATAAGATAAGATTTTTATATAGCCTTCATACGTACGTACGTGTTTTCCAAGGTATGTGGCGTTTTCACTGCTGAGGCAAATCTTATTATAAGTCTAAAGCAGAAAAATACACTTTTTATAAAAGAGTTATACCATTTTGGAAAGGGCAGGATAAGGGTTATTATAATATCACTTTTTGAACTTCATTACATGAAAAACTAAAAATTTTAGAAAAAAAAAATATTTTTCTTAGAAAAATCAATCAATAATGAACATTACTCAAAAGCTATAAAAAATAAGATAATTTTTGAAATTATGTAGCAACAATATCTCCGAAAATAATGTATTACTAGTTTTTCATTTTTGTCCAACAAAATACACAAATTCACAGAATGCGGAAAATATGTTCCAAAATTTTGGATTTTTTACTAAAATGGTCACCATTTCTTTATTTACCACAGATATGTGGTAATATAGGGTGGACTATTTAATATTTTAAATTTGAACTACCGAATACTTTGAAAGATAGAATAACAATCATTTTTATTTTCAGGTTTATGTTTGACATTTGCAAAAACGTACATAAAGACTCACTACTCTGAATCTTTAGCGCAAACTGTAAGAAGTTTTTTTCGTGTCTTCAGATGAAGCTTATCAATAAGCAAAATTTCAGAGAAACCCATATGCGACAATTTTGCCAATGCATCCACAACGAGTCACTGTTTGGTGTGGATTTTAGGCTGATGGCATAATGAAAATGAGGTACTTACTGCCAATCCAGTCATGGTAGTCATATGAATGACATTGTGTTTCATTATTAAATGGCAAAGTTCAACCATTCCAATAAAACAAGAAATTTGAAAAATGATCAGTTCTTTTGATACCCTCCACCTCCGGGATGGGTGTATACTAACTTTGTCATTCCATTTGTAACACCTTGAAATGTCGCCCTGAAACCCTATAAAGTATATATATTCTTGAACGTCATAAAATTCGAAGACGATCTAGCCATGTCCGTCCGTCTGTTGAAAGCACGCTAGCATATAAACGAAAGGAGCAAGGACGTCCAAATTTTCCATAAATGCGTCTTGTAGTCGCAGACCGGTTAGGATTGCAATCGGGCGAAATCGGTCCCAAGGGCAATTTTTTTCCCTCACAAGGACTGAAAATACCAATAATAATAATGAAATTACGGAATTCGTACTGTTTGTGGTAAAATAAAAAAGGGATTAACATGGTACAAACCAAATGGCCGCAGCTAGAATAATGAAGTTAGGTTATCTTATACTGCGTACATGAGAGATAATGGATATGCAAAATTTGTACTTTTGGCATTAAAATATGATGAAAATACATCCAATCAAATAGCTGTGAAGATTGCTGCATTATATTTATTTTTTGAATCGACTTGAAGTATTATTTCGATATATATAAAGGGTGTTTTTTATTGGGGTATAGAACTTTAAGTTGGCATCACTTTTTTAACTGGCGGCCATTTTGTCAGCTGTCAAGTGATTAATATTTAGTTTGGTTTGCCATTTCATCATGAACAGGTTGACAAAAGAACAACGCTTGCAAATCGTGCAAATTTATTTCGAAAGTAATGGTTCAGTTCGCGAAGTTCACCGCAAGCTCCGTCCATTTTATGGTCGACATAATCGTCCATCAGAGCAATTAATTCGGTTAACCATGGATCGTTTTCGCACTACGTTTACTCTATGTGATAATACGCATCCGCAGAGACGTCGAACAGTGCGCACCGAAGAAACAATTGCCGCTGTAGAGCAAAGTGTTGAAAAGGACCCGAATGAATCGATTCGCCACCGCGCACAGCAATTGGGGCACAGCATACGGCCCCATATGCTCGAAAAAGTGGTTGAAAATTGGACCTGTAGAATTGGCTATATTCGAGCCAGCCGCGGCGGCCACATGCCCGAAATCATATTTAAACATTAATGGCAAAAAATTATCCTTCCAATAAAGCCAAATTGATGGACATTAAAACGATCTTGTGTTTTATTTCAATTCGAAGTTCTATACCTCAATAAAAAACACCCTTTAGTATAAACGTATTGGTACCCTTGCCTTATAAGCATTGTAGTGGATACACAAGTATTGATGAACAAATTCTTGAATGTTTATTGAACAAAAGTTTTTATCGAATGACAATTATTGGAAAATTATTTATAAAATGAAATATTACATTATTTCAATATCAAACTATGATGAATCAAAATTGTGAGTTGCAAAGTATATTCATATCAGCATATTAAATTAGATCTAATAGAAAGGGTTGGCTCTGCAAATTCTACTATAGGTATGGGAACGATGATAGGAAGTGTGAACAACCTTGTTCCTTTGGAGGTCGGAATGAAGATTCAACAAACTAAAGGGTCCCATTGTCGAGGCGACAGACAATGGGTCACTAAATTCGCTTACTCGTCGCCTATTTATTTATGACAGAACGAACAAATTGAAAATTATTTATAAAATGAAATATTATTATATTATGATGAATCAAAATTGTGAGTTGCAAAGTATATTTATATCAGCATATTAAATAATTACTACAAGCATATATTTAAAATAATTAAAATTTTTATTTGTTTTCAATATTTTTATTTGTTTTAGTTTGACTTTATTAAAAAATAATATTTTCCTGTAATGTTACAAAACTTCTACGAAAATCGACAGCCTCTGTGGAATGCAATCCATGGTGGAGGGTATATAAAGTTCTGCCCGGCCGAACTTAGCACCGTTTTTACTTGTTTATAGTCGATTCTAATTTAAAATTTTAATTGGCCCGCCCATACTTTTTGAGTAAGAAGTCTTCGTATGAGCTAAAAAATATACTAAATATTTTCTAATCGGAGCTTGATAATAATCGTTTTCTGAAAATTTTGCAATTTTGGTACTCCGTTGGCCAGAATGACCGAGGTGGTCCTTTGGTCAAAATGATTCAAGAAGGGCAGAAAACGCATCTAAATTAAATTAAGTTTGATTTGAGAGAAAAAATCTCAAGAGAAATAATGTTATCGCATTTTCGGATGTTTTGTTTTTAGAAGTGTATAACTTCTGCTTGAAGTAACATATTTGCACTTTACACTAGTTTATTTTTTCTTCTGTTATAAGTAATCTAACAGTGAAACAGTTTAAAATTTGGACAAAAAAATATAATTTTTTCTTGTCAGTCAGTTTCCTAAACTAACTCTTATCACTTACCACTAACATTTATTGACTAGTTTAGGTACAGTTCTTTTTTGTACAAGGTGGCGCAAAAGTAGTATTTTTAACAGATATTCTTGATAGATTTAAAACCAGTATCGTATGACATACAAAAATTTTAAAATAATTGTTTTTGAAATTAAAAGTTCTGTCAAAATGGATGGAAACTGTTCATGTTCAATTCCAATGAAATGAAATATGAAATTGTCGCACAGTTTTATAGATGGAAGGTAATTAATATATGTATATATATTAATTAAAATGTTGATTTTCTCTCTTATTGATAACTACTTTTTTCTGAGATTGAAATTTAATGTTATGCAATAGAATGTACATTGATTTTCTGAAATGTGTTCAATTCCGAAAAGTACTAATTTGGAAAGTTGTTAGAAAACGGATTATGTGTCATTGCGCTATTGATATTAAACGTGTGTATATTAGCGACGGTCTTATCTTTGTAGGGAAAATTAAATGGTTTAAGAAAAATCCCACTGCGTTCATATGGTGTGCATGTGTTTGTGCTGCAAAGAGGAATCAGCCGTTCTTATCAATGTGTTCTAGTACATCAGGTACCAGTGTACAATGTGTACATGTGCCTGTATAGTGTATGTAAGGAAGAAAATCTCTCTGAAATCTGAAATCTCTCCGTCCAACAGTTATATGAAACATAAAAATGTATTTCAGAGACAGTGTTTCGTTTGTATGGGTGGGTCTTTGAAAATTGTAAATTTGAGCTGCCGATTACTTTGATTTTGAAAGGTAGAATAACATTCATTCTTATTTTTAGGTTTATGTTTGACAGTTGCAAAATGAGACGCTATACGCTCGAACAAAATTGGGAAATATTAAAATCATGCTTCCGAAGTAATGAGTCTTTAACGCAAACTGTAAGACAAATTTTCGTGTTTTCAGATGAAGCTCATTTTCATCTCGGGGACTATATCAATAAGCAAAATTGCCGCATATGGGGTTCAGAGAACACACACGTGACAATTGAGAAGCCAATGCACCACAACGAGTCACTGTACTGAGGTGGTTGAGGAATTTGAGGTTCTGCTGAAGACTTCAGCACAAACTTTGGCCTTAAACCAAAATAAATGACAACACATACAACATAACAGACCAACAATACATACAAACAACAACAATACACGCGAGGTACAGTGAAGACGGGACATACCGTACAACAACAACCTTTGCGTTGTTGCGAGCGATGCGAGCACATGCATAACATTGAATTGGCAAAGTGAGATTTTTAGTGTGTCGACTTAGTTCGGTGGAATATATATCAGCGCTTCTCATTTGTCGTATGTGACCGCTGGTACTAATATGAACCCTGATTTAAGTCAAAGACATATATTCGTTGCGAAAGTTCTGACGAGATGGGGTAGCGCCCATCGAAACTGCGCAGTCAACTTTTAGCAGACCAACAATACATACAAACAACAACAGTCGATTCTAATTTAAAACGTAACCGTATAAAAAGATCAAAGATACAAGTTTCCCTTTTCGTCAGAAAATGTTGTTTAAATAGTGATCGATTTTATTGACTTTTAGGTGTTTTTGAATGCCATACCCAGCCGAAACCAAATAATGCTGAACATAAGTCTAAACCAAGTAGTAGTAAAGTAGTAAAGCCTACTTTTATTTCTGATCCCTTTCGAAATATTTTTATAAAATGTTGCAAAGAAAACAGTCGATAAATAGATACTTATAAACGCGTTGTAAAATAAGTAGTAAAACGTGGTACAAATATCCTTCAAAGTCAAAAACTAAAATCAATCGAGTTTAATCTCTGGGTTAAATTACCTGGGATAAACCCTATCTCAGTTAGAAGCATTCAGTCTTCATTAGCATACCAACTTTGTAAAGATTCCTCCGATACAAATTCGACAGTACTCACACAAATTTGTATGAACTGATAAGTGTTATAATGAATTCCGTTTATTTTGGTACTATTTCCTCAGATACTTATTCATGGGTTTTATCATTTTTGGGAATGTGTTTTCTTTCAAAAAATATATTTTGCAAGTTTATCCATAGATTTTATTAGAAACTACACAATGTTTATACGTAACATGCATTGCCTTAATGACAGGAATTTTAAAATTACAAAAGGATTATCCAATAGAAGTATTTCGAATCACTTGCCCTAAGGAATATTTTGGTCTACTGCAGTAGGATCAATTAGCGATTTAAAAAAAATATTTTTAGAGTTTAATTATATATAGAGCTAGAAAACCTCATTGTTGACGATCGACCATATGCTCGAAATCAGCTGATGTTGTCATGTGGAAGATCGACCATATGATCGACACTACCTAATGCACGTATGACATCCACATATAGATGGCGTTATTGTTTTAGTTTACGATTGTTAAAGTTGTTTTTGTGTTTTTCGGACGAAGAAGCAGAGATATAAGCCGACCGATTTTAAGCCGACAAGCCGCCGCAGCCGATTCATTTGCTCATATCGACTTCTAATACGCCGCCGATTTCATCGGCTCATATCGACTACAACCACGCCGCCAAGATTTGACGGAGTTCTAACTCCTCTCTAACTACTACCAAAATATAGATCTTTCTTTGACTTTGGTATCCCACTATATGAAAGTTGAATGATTGTATTTTAATTTGCAAGTCGCATTTATATAAGTAAATTCCAGTATGCGTGGCCATGTGTTCCTATAAAAAACAATAAACAACAGCTACTCTATTGTGCTTCTTTACTATGTCAATGTAGGTAGAGCATTACCATTCTTTGGAAGGATTATGATATTCAATTTGTCTGGTCAAATATGATTCACATGAAAAGCCGTAATTGCAAAAATATTTATTAAATTCATCCATATTATAAATTTTGCGAATGGATTCCCACAAAAATGAAGGAAAAGGTAAAGAGTGATTTTTTTGAGGTTAGGATTTTCATGCATTAGTATTTGACAGATCACGTGGGATTTCAGACATGGTGTCAAAGAGAAAGATGCTCAGTATGCTTTGACATTTCATCATGAATCGTCTTACAAACGAACAACGCTTGCAAATTATTGAATTTTATTATCAAAATGCGTGCTCTGTTAAGAAAGTTCATTGTGCGCTTCCATTTTATGGTCAGTTTAATCGACCCACTGAAGCGGCTATTCGGGCTATTGTGACTAAATTTCGCACCAAATTTACATTGTTGGACATTAAACCACCAACACGCTTACGTAGAGTGCGAACTGAAGAAAATATCGCAGCTGTATCGGCCAGTGTTAATGATGACCACCAATTTTCGATTCGTCGCCGTTCGCACCAATTGGGTCTCTGTTACTCAAAAACGTGGAAATGCCAAAATTGGACTAAGCGGATGGACCACCTAAGACGCAGCCGCGGTCAACATTTAAATGAAATTATCTTCAAAAAGTAAATGTCATTGACCAATCTAACGTTTCAAATAAAGAACCGATGAGATTTTGCAAATTTTATGCGTTTTTTTTAAAAAAAAAGTTATCAAGCTCTTAAAAAATCACCCTTTATTAAAAACCAATACAAATTGTTCCTTCCCTTTTCCCAAAATTACCAAATAAATAGGCGTGATAGAATGACAGAACGAGCCGACAAATGAGCCGAAAGCCGCCGCCGACCCGTTTTGGGTAGCGCCGCCGCCGCCGATAATTCTGGTTCGGCTTGTAACTCTGCGAAGAAGCAACACTTTCTAAAATAAAATATCTTGTTTTGTTCCTAAAACCAAACTCTAACTATATCCAGTTTCAATCTAATAAATATAACACGAATTTCAAACGGACTACTAGATTATGTATGTATTTATGTAAATTTTAAGAGACACATAAAAATAATAATAAATAACAAATAAAACAATAATAATAATAATAACAATAATCACCATATTCACATCTATAATATCGTCGATAAACGGAAACGTAACCATTTATGTGGAAGTTCACATCCGCCACCGACAAAATGCGAAACGCATCACAAAAAATCCACAATAATTTTTTTGGTTGTGTTTTCTGCGCGATATTGCTGCTGCTACTACAGCTCCTACTGGCTGGCTGGCAGGCCATGGTATTGCCGCAAGCAGTCCAATGGTCCAATGGAAAATTTAATAAAAATACATTTTGTTGTTGCTGCTGTAAGGCATTGCTGTTGTTTTACATTTTTATAAATAAATTGTGAATTATTGCAAATAATCGGACGTTTCACTTGTCACTTTAGTCAGCTGGCAGGGACGACATTCGCTACAGGACGAAACGGGAGGCGGAGCGCTTATGGACTGGGTGGGTAGTTTGATGGTGGTGATGATGATGATGATGATGCAGGCGGTTGCAATGAAGTTTGAAATGCATTCATGCTGTTATTGACCACCATCGTTAATTTTTTGTGGCTTTTAATGCAAATGTTGGTTTGCTTTTGGTCTGGCCGTTTTTTGCTCTTTCATATTCAAAATTTCATTTTATTGGGGGTTGTTGGTTGTGATGGAAATGGGAATGGGACATTGTTGGGGAAAGATGGCCGTTAATATTTGTCGCGTTTTTAAATGGATAATGCATGTTTTTATTAAAAATTCCTGATATTTTTGTTGTTGCAGGGAGGGCGTCGGGAGTCAGCTGGTGGTTTGGGGCATTAAATACATTTCTGTTAGATTTAAACAATTTTAAAATTTAAATTCTTTTGTTCTGCGAGGGAAACAGCGGTAGGTATCAGCGTGAACAAGAGCACAGTAGTTTCATTGAAATGGTAATCATACTATTACAAGAATTGAAAAATGAGAAGGGGTGATGAAGAAAAATTGTTGGGGGTGGAATTCTATTGGAATTAATTTATGGTCAGAGGTAGTAATTATGGCCCTTCTTGTTAAATCGTTAGAATAAAATAATTTTTAATCAATTTCCCCGATTGTTTCGAAACCACAGTTACAGTCTAAGTAAAATTCAAGTAACTATAACCGTCATAATTACTTTTACATATTTTAACAAGTAAGGAAAGGCCAAATCGGACGGGGCCGACTATATGATACCCTCCACACTTCGGAGAAAAAAGTGATATCGGGAACGATTTTTGTATTGTTACTATATATGTGGGGTATAAAACGGAAAAAGTCATATCTGGAGCGACATTTGTATTGGTGCTATATATAAATCAGAACCGATCTGACTCATTTTCAACATAGATGTTTCCAGTTGAAATATAAGGCGTTGCGCCAAATTTGAAAAAGATGGCACAATGTGGTCTATAGAGCGGAAAAATCAAATCGAGAGCAAAATTTGTATGGGAGATAAATCGGGCGCAACATATATCTAAATCTGAACCGATCTTACCGGTATTCATCACAGAAATTTGGTGTGACAAATTTGAGGAAAATCAGTGAAATCTCGTTGGTTTGTGAGAATCATTTCCATAAAGAGGCCGGGTTTGATGTTGAAAAGTCGCTGCGAAGCCACTTGAAAAGACTTTTGACATGATCGAAATCATGATCGTGGTAGTCTGCAGCCAAGTAATAAATGTCACCATGCCACTTGTAAATAAATTTGCATTCTATTAAATATAGATGAAAAATGGTCTTGAGCCAGGACAATATCCCAGTTCAAATCAAATATTGATTACAGACCAAAAAATACAAACGAAAAAAACTGAAACAAAATCTGGTAAGATATCGAAAAAAGTCATATCGGAAGCTTCATTTGTACGGGGACTATATCTAAATCTGAACCGATCTTACCCGCTTTCACCACTCGTATATGCCGTTGGATTATAAGATGTTGTGCCAAATTTAAAGCAAATCGCGTACAATATGTGGTTTCTAGAGCAAAAAAAGTCAAAGCGGCAGCGAAATTTCTATGGCATCTTTATCTAAATCTGAACCGATCTGACACAACTTTACTACAGATGTTTCTAGTTAAAATATTATGTTTTGTGGCAAATTTGAAGAAAATTTTTTAAAATATGTGATGTCTAGAGCGCAAAAAGTTAAATGGAGAACGAAATTTTTATTTTTATTATATCTCTTGACCGATCTGGCCCAATCTCACCATAGATGCTTCTAGTTACTTATAAGGTACTGTGCCAAATTTAAAGAAAAACGAGTAAAAAATTTGATATACAAATACAAATCTTTCAAAATATCCTATATTCCTTAGATGAAAATTAAATTCGGCCGGGTTGAATCTTATATACCCTCCACCATGGATTGCTCATTCTCAGTATTAACGGCAGAATACAGGCTGTCGAATTAACGTATAAGTAGGAAAAATAAAATATTAGGAAAATTATGATTTTTTGCTGATAGCGATATTTGTTAAATAAATTGTGATGTTTCATTATTATAATTTTGAAATAAAATTAATTAGTAAATTTAAAGACTATGCCCACTTATAGGGCATGTCTACAAATATGTTGTATCAAAGTAATTCTTCTTTCAACCCGAATAGAATGTATACAGCTACTTTGAAGATTCCAGCTACAACCGTTTGCTTTAATCTCTTTTACCCGATTTTATCCCTAAAAGGACGAATTTGAAGAAAGACTTTTGTTTTGCGCGTCTGCGAAGTCAGAGAAATTTATAAACAGAATTTCATAATTATTGCTGTAGCCGTTTGATTGGTCCCATTTTTATCCCAATTTGTTTCCTTTTTTCTAAAAGTAAAAATTTCCAAAAAATCTTACCAATTTTATCACGTTTTCCACATTCCCCCCTTATAAGTACGAATTTTGAAAATCGCTGTATATTATTCTATTATTTATTGGTACCATTTTTATCCCCTAATCCCATTTTGCTCCATTAAACTTCCATTTTGCTCCCTTAACGCCTATTACGTACTTTTCCAAACTCTTTGAAATTTGGCTCCATTGTTGCTGATGATGATATATCAATTAGTAACATATTTGCTAATTTTTTTTCAACGACTTACTCTAATAAAGCATTTGATCAGTCAAGTTCTTATCCTTATAACATTGTAGGTGTACGGTCTTGGAAAATTTGAAGTCATTAAAGAGTACATCTAATCCTGGTCCTGATGGAATTCCCACTAACATACTAAAATATTGTGCTGATGTTCTTTCGTATCCTCTCTGCTTAATATTCAATAGATCATTATGTTATGGTTATTTACCACCTCTTTCGAAAGAATCATATATAATCCCAATGTTTAAATCTGGCAGCAAGATGGACGTATCGAATTATAGAGGCATTGCAAAACTTAGCGCTATTCCAAAGCTTTTGGAGAAAATTATAACTGACATGTTATCTCATCAAGTTTCGTCATTGTTGTCCCATTGTCAACACGGATTTCGTAGATCCCGATCAACCATAACGAATATATTGGAACTTACTACAGTTGTAAATGATGGATTTAAAAGCCGAATGCAAACGGATACGATTTACACAGATTTTAGTAAGGCTTTTGATAAAGTTAATTATAACCTTCTCTTGAAAAAATTAGATTGTATGGGCTTTAGTAACTCATTATTATCTTGGTTGAAATGATATTTATGTGGATGACCTTCCATCTGTGATTCGACATTCCAATATTCTAATATATGCTGATGATGTAAAAATATTTCGGTCGTTTAAAGACCCGTTGGAGCAATATTATCTACAATCTGATCTTGATTGCTTTCATGAATGGTGTAAAGTAAATTTAATGGAACTAAATATTTTGAAATGTAAACATATAGCATTTTCTAGAGCTAAACATCCTAGAACCAATTATTTCTTTGGTGATCACGAACTCGATACTGTAGATACTTTTCTGGACCTCGGAATCTTATTAGATCAACGTCTGAACTTTCGACTTCATATTTCAATGATAGTAAACAAAGCTTATAGTGCTCTTGGTTTTATGAAGCGTTGGAGTAAGGAGTTTTCTGATCTTTCAGTCACTAAGCAATTATATACCTCTTTGGTTCGCTGCATACTTGAGTACCATACTCAAGTCTGTTATATGGGACCCATCTTATACTATGTATAGTAACATTATTGAATCTGTGCAAAAACAATTCCTCTTATTTTGTCTACGTGGACGTTGGTGGAACCCCCATACACTGCCGTCATATGAATTTAAACTTAATCTTATTAAGTTACCATCTTTGAGAAGTCGTCGTACTATGCTGAACAATAATTTCCTGATGAATGTTTTACAGGGCAGCATTGATTCAAATTTTATCATGAATAGAATGTTTATAAATATACCTCAAAGACATACTAGAAATTTTCAGTTGATTCACATTGATTACTTCCGCACAAATTACGCTAATAATGATCCTTTCCGCCGCTTGTGTGTTCAATTTAATAAATACTACCACATCATTGAATTATCGGAAAATAAAAACTCTATTAATAGAAAAATTATATTGTATTTAAATACCTAATAATTAAGTAGTTCATAAGTGTATATATGAACATTTGTTTTTTAGTCTGTAAGGATATTTGTATCTATAGACTTATAATAATAATAAAAAATAACTCCGATAATAAAAGAGAAAAAAAAACTTATTTTACGTGCCTACACAATCAGAGGAATTTACACGTCGAACTTTATGATTGCACTGTACGACAGTCCAAAAACTCTGGGAAGTGATAGTATTTTTCTGGTAGGTATTGTTGAGTAGAACAGGAATCTGTATTTGAAATTTGCCAGACAGCTTCAGACGTGTAAAAAACCGGGGATTCGCACCTTTGCACACTTATAAGCCTTTAACATAGTTGGTTATGAACTTTCTCTCCGGATTTGAAAAGAAGAAACCTGAAACTTTCAATAGTGATATAGCTTAATTAAGAAATATTTGTACTTTTATCCAGCAAACACACTTTTAAGCAATTTTTAACTATTTTTCAACAAGCAATTTTTAACAATTTGTTAACCGTACCACAAGCAAACTTATTTAAGTAACACATTTAGTAAGCAGTGAAACGCCGCTTTGTCTTAAAAAATCCGTCAGTAATTGACTGAGTTATTGAAGTTTTTATAAATACCAACTTTTTGCAAAAATACAAGTTTTGGTCATTCCAGTTCACATCTCTCATTATTTTACGATGATGTCCATTAAAAATACGTAAAATTCGACAAAATGATAAAAACTATGAAAATATTACGTTACAAGCATATAAGTGTGCAAATGTATGAAAAAGACGTTTTTTACCCTTAACTCAAGGTTTGGGGGTGTGTGACATATTTTAAATACAGATGTCTGTTCTACTCGACAATACCGACTAGAAAAATATTATCAGTTCCCAAATTATTCTACTTCATTCTTTTTTGCAGCACTGTGTTATCCTTTTTTGGCCTAAAAACACGAGTATCGAAAGATCGCATTATATTTCTACGCAACCAATTGTAACAATTTTATCCCTTTTTCCACATTTCCCTCTTAAAAGTACGAATTTTAAATTGAATAATGAAATTCTGCTTTCGTTTTGTTGGTACAATTGTTATCTCCCTAGTGCAATTACATCAAATTTTGCCAATTTTGTAATGTATTCCGATGAATACTTTTTAATAACAATTATATGTATTATATCGGTTAAAGTTTAACTATTTAGAAAGATGATGCCAAATCATCACCACTTTCTTGCCACATGCACAGTGCGTCACTGTGCAACGAATGTCTTTGTAGTTTGTAATAAATCTCTGATTTCCGCTAACACCCTCAACTATTTCCGGTTGTTCAAAGATAAAGGAAAACTTTGCCTTAGAACGAATGGCCTCAGCTCAGCCTACACTTCCGCCCGAGCACAATCAACAATTTGCTTAGAATATCCTTAAATCTTTGTTTTGTTTCTGGCGGATTGTATGCTGCAGGAAAGTTTTTGTTTGTTTGTTATTTTGGCCATACAACAAATTAAAAGTTATAAATAAATTATCATTATCAAATGAAGCAACAGAAAAGCCATTCCATCTAAGGCATCCAACATCATCATTCCAGAAAGCAACTGACAACAATCATTGATTTGTTCTGTTTTTTTGTAATGACCACATGTAAGCCAGTCGTTGTTCCTTTGTGTGGCTCCCCCCAAAAATAATCAAGTTTTCAAAGTTTTCCCCTTAAATTAGATTTCGTTCTCTCTCGTTCTCATACACACACACACACTTGTATGGCTGTGGGAAAGTACAACGAAATTAGTTAAATCCTTTTGGTCCTTTTGTTATTTCCTTAATATTCGTGGCACGCATTTCATTTGTTTCTTCATTATTTCGAGGCAGTCATGCGTCAAGGTGGTACTAATTTCCTTTAAATACACTTGAGTTAATTTCCATTGTTAGGAAGTTCGCAAGGAAAGTGTTGTTCGTAAGAGCAGTTTCTGGCTTGTGGCTGAAAGTGTTGTTCTTTTTTTCGTTTTTCCTCTCCTTCCTGTTGACATTAAACGAACAATGCTCTGCGTATTCATTTCAATTAAAATTATTTCAATTCTTTGGCATATTCATTACGAATTGAGTGTTAATATCATCACTGATATTGTATTCGGTGATTTAATGAGGTCAGGCAAAGCCAATTACATGTCTAAAAATTCTAAGAGTTATAATACGAGAATATTGTTAGACTTTTTAGCATTTACTTTATTTAGTACTGTTTTGTATTAAACAGGAATCAATCAATTATTTATGAAGAAGGTTGAAATCTACTAATGTTAACGCGATATATTGCTCGTCCATCTACATGAGAATTGTAGGATCCTTATTAATCGTTCTACATTGAAAATTGAAATCGAGACTGCATAAAAATTGTCAAGAGCAATAATTGTCGTTATACAGATCTTCTCAAATATACGAAGAAATATTTCATGTGGTACGAAAACAAACTTATTTACAAATAACATGACGACATTTATTAAAAGATATTTCCTAAAAGTTCACATTTCTGCCACTACGCCCTGGTATTTGCCATACAAAATGTAGGGTGGGTCATTTAACATTTTAAATTTGAACTATCGATTACTTTGTCTTTAAAAGCTAGAATAACATTTCTTTTTATTTATTTTTTTTCAGGTTTATGTCTGACATTTGCAAAATGCGACGCTATACGCTCGAACAATATTGGGAAATATTAAAAACTTACTTCCAAAGTAGTGAGTATTTACGTGGAAATTTCTTTGTTTTCAGTTGAAGATCATTTTAATCTATGTCAGTAAGTAAAATTGCTCATATGGGGTTCAGAGAACCCACTCGTGACTATTGAGATGTCAATGCATTCAAAACGAGTCACTTTTTTCTATGGATTTTGGGATGGTGGCATCATTGGGCCATGTACAGTAGAATATTTTTATATAAGTTGCGGCAAAAATTAGAAGGAATAGAGCTAGGGCCTTAAAATTTCGCTCACATCCCTTATAACGTCAACATCAAAAACAAAATCCACCCACAACCAAGCCTACCTCCCATGTAAGTTAAAATTAAAAAACGTCACAAATTTCATATTTTTTATATGTTAATACAAATCATTACCAGTGATTTAATTTGAGTCCTCAATTGAATGAACATTTTCAATACCACGCCCAACGCCCACATAAAAATTTTAGTTTTTTAAAATTTTCGAAATTTTTGATAAAAATTATTTTATTTTAGTTTTTTCGTTTGCATTTTTTTGGTCTGTAATCAATATTTGATTTGAACTGGGATATTGTCCTGGCTCAAGACCATTTTGCTTCTATATTTAATAGAATGCAAATTTATTTACAAATGGCATGGTGACATTTATTACTTGGCTGCAGACTACCACGACCATGTCAAAAGTCTTTTCAAGTGGCTTCGCAGCGACTTTTTAACATCAAACTTACATATGCAACTGAATGAGATGCTTGTAAGATGGCATGTGTGCTTTATTACTTGGTGCGATTTTTTAAACGCAAATTCGGCAAGTGAGTTGTGATTCTCGTTCGTTTGTGAGAATCATCTCCTTATAGAGGCCGGGTTTGATGTTGAAAAGTCGCTGCGAAGCCACTTGAAAAGACTTTTGACATGGTCGAAATCATGATCGTGGTAGTCTGCAGCCAAGTAATAAATGTCACCATGCCATTTGTAAATAAATTTGCATTCTATTAAATATAGAAGCAAAATGGTCTTGAGCCAGGACAATATCCCAGTTCAAATCAAATATTATTTTATTTTTTAATCGATGACAAACGTCTATTATAACATTATAAGTAAGTGAAGATTAATACATGCGCTCGCTTTAAATGAAATTTCCAGAAATCATTAATAGAGAACAATGAACATTTACGCCTTAGAAGATAATACCATTTCAATAACACTGTCCAACAAATTAAGACTTTTTTAATGGAACAGAATAGCGACCCTAACATTCTGTAAGGGCATGATGAGTAGATCACGTTTGCGGAATAAACTTATAGTCTAGCTGGTCTGAGTTTCTTTTTACAGTGGGCTAAAGGCTTCAGTTTTTTGTCGAAGGGAGCATTATTCTAAGCGAAACAAGTAAGGAAAGGCTAAAGTCGGACGGAGCCGACTATATGATGCACTCCACTTTCTATCCTATTACAATTCAATTCGGTAGAAAAATGAAATCGGGAAGGATTTTTGTATCCTGTAAATGTATGTGCTTGACAAAAAATATAAAATCGGAAAGGACTTTTGTATGAGGGTTTATTGAAACCTGGAACGAAAAAGGTGAAATATTGTATGTATAGTTTGGCCAAAATTGGTTAAACATTTGGGAGCAACATTTGTATTGGGGCTATATCTAAATCTGAGCCGATCTTACCCACTTTGAGCATCGATGTTTTTAGGATTATAAGATGTTGTGCCAACATATGTGGTTTCTAAATCGGAAAAAATTAAATCAGGAGCGACATTTGTATAGGGGTTATATTTAAATCTGAACCGATCTAACCCACTTTCGCCACAGGTATTTCTAGTCAGATTATAAGGTAGTAAGCCAAATTATATGTGCTTTATAGATCGGAAAAAGTCAAATCGGGAGCGACATTTGTATGGGGGGCTATATCTAAATCTGAACCGATCTTACCCTCTTTCAGCTTAGTTGTTTTTAATTTGATTATAAGATGTTGTGCCAAATTTAAAGAAAATTGGGTACAATATGTGCTTTATAGAGCGGAAAAAGTCAAATCGGGAGCGACCTTTTTATGGGGGCTATATTTAAATCTGAACCGATTTGCTTCAAATTAAATAGCGTTCGTCCTTGATCCGCAACACTTACTTGTGCCAATTTTTGTTAAGATCGGACCATAATTGCGACCTGTAATTTGATTACAACAATAGATGGACAGACGGATACACAGACGGACATTGCTAAATCGACTCAGAAAGTGATTCTAAGCCGATCTGTATAATAAACGATGGGTGTAACTCGTTTCCTTTTGGGTGTCACAAACAAATGCACAAAGACATAATACTCTCGTGGAGTGTATGAAAAGTATTATAAGGTAACGGCTGAGATAATTCTTTTTGTCAGATATATATTGTGGAATTTTATGAGGATCATTTTTGTGGAAGATCTTGACCCTCTAGCTTCTCTCTTTATGGATATTTTACACATTTTCGAGAAAATCAAAAAATTCTTTCAAAAAGGACATTTAAGGATTAAAATGATCTACGAAAAAAATGTCGGAAATTTTAATTTGTTTAAATGCAAAAGAACACCTGAAGAGCTCCTACTTTCTACCAACTTAACGAAATTTAAATACGATGCATGGTTTCCGAGATACATACCAATAATAAAATAACGTCTATTATGATGAAATATTCAACTATTTTAATGCATCCACATGCATAATGGCAAAATCTTTTAAAATATGCTTAATAGGATTGTTCTTTGCAAAATTCAATCAGTAAATTGTAGATTTCGGCACATGAAATTTTGGAGTTTTTGCCGCTAAGAAGACTGTATTTTCTATTAGCCTTTTTATCCTTATGGCTCAAATTGGCTTTAAATACCACAACTCCCTTTGACCCGTCCGTTTGTAAAGGGTGATTTTTTAAGAGCTTGATAACTTTTTTTTTAAAAAAACGCATAAAATTTGCAAAATCTCATCGGTTCTTTATTTGAAACGTTAGATTGGTCCATGACATTTACTTTTTGAAGATAATTTCATTTAAATGTTGACCGCGGCTGCGTCTTAGGTGGTCCATCCGCTTAGTCCAATTTTGGCATTTCCACGTTTTTGAGTAACAGAGACCCAATTGGTGCGAACGGCGACGAATCGAAAATTGGTGGTCATCATTAACACTGGCCGATACAGCTGCGATATTTTCTTCAGTTCGCACTCTACGTAAGCGTGTTGGTGGTTTAATGTCCAACAATGTAAATTTGGTGCGAAATTTAGTCACAATAGCCCGAATAGCCGCTTCAGTGGGTCGATTAAACTGACCATAAAATGGAAGCGCACAATGAACTTTCTTAACAGAGCACGCATTTTGATAATAAAATTCAATAATTTGCAAGCGTTGTTCGTTTGTAAGACGATTCATGATGAAATGTCAAAGCATACTGAGCATCTTTCTCTTTGACACCATGTCTGAAATCCCACGTGATCTGTCAAATACTAATGCATGAAAATCCTAACCTCAAAAAAATCACTCTTTATTTGTCAATAGGAAATTTCCTATCACCTGGGATATCAAGGAGGATGATATCTTGATCTCTCGAGGAAGACCAATTCATCGTTTGTTGGGTGAAATAAACCAGGGATTTTTGTAAAACAAACTTACATTTTATTTACGATATCGTTGGAGTTATGTCCGCTTACAATGTAGTGTAGGAGAACAAGAAGAACGATACCTCATCGCCTTGCTCCACTAAACCTCGGTTAAAGTTATTGTTATGAGAAATAGGGGTATTTTGTTTGTAATTCATAGTTGTATAAAATGTGACAACATACTTTTAAATACATATCTAATTCATAAAATTCAATTTCAATTTGTTTCTTAGCCTAAATGCTAAATACAATAATACAATTGAAAAGTTATGTGGAATTCAATAATTATAAAACAAAAGGCAAATTAGGTTAAACAAAGACACTGTGCCATGTGCAAAAAATTGGGTTGATCGGATGCCAGTCGTGGTCGTCATATGGATTATATTATATTCCATTATTAAATGACAAAGTTCAACCTTTACAATAAAACCAAAAATTTGAAAAAATAATCAGTCCTTTCTTATAGCCGTTCTAATTTAAATTTTTAAATGACCCACCCAATATGTGAATAATAATATAATTTTTCTACAGTTGGCATAAAGGTCAAAGTCAACTATTATTTAGGAATATTGAAGATAGTAAAGTGCTAAGGCAATATTTCCTCATATCCACTTCAAACTTTTCATTGAAAGTGGGAGATGCTATGAGCTTATTTCTGCTTCAATTAAAGAAAAAATTGAAAAATAAGTCCTCAAGCCAAATCAATTTTTACTAAATGTGAGTATCAGCAAAATTTCCTTAAACTAAGTAAATTTTCCTCAAAACAATTTTTCCTCAAATTAAAGAGAGTTTTTCGTTAAACAAAGTAAATATTTACTCAAACTGAGGAAAAGTTTTCTGAATCAAAGTGTATACTTTCTCAAAAGAAATCGCAAAATCCCAAAATCAAATTTTAGACAACATTACATTAAATATACTGTTTTAGTTTTGAATATTATAGTATCGTACTTTTTCCTATAAAATTTAAATTACTGTTTTTGTGAATCATATTAAATTGCGTCTATATAAGCTTCATGTGTTGGGACTTTTTAAACTTCAAATACTGTGAATTATATGGAAAATCGATTTAAATATTGTACTAAATATTATACAGGATGGGCTGTTAAAAATTTTAAATTTGAACTAACAATTACTTTAATTTTGAAAGGTAGAATTACATTAATTTTTATTTTTAGGCTTATGTTCGACATTTGCAAAATGGGACGCTATATGCTCGAATAAAACTGGGAAATATTAAAAATTTATTTCGAAAGTAGTGGAAGAAATTTACGTGGAAAATTTTCGAGAAGCGACTGCATGAAAATGGATCGTTTTTGGACAAACCAACCCGTGTACGTTCTCGTCCAGTGGTTTCAATCGAAAACATTGCTGCTGTGTGATGTCCAAGAACATACATCAACATTAACTCGCTATCGTTCTCAGGAACTGAATATCTTTTCGCACTTTTTTGAGAAGAATTTTTCATAAAGATCTCGGTATGAAGGCTTACAAAGTTCAATTGGTCCAACAACTGAAACCTCATGACCATCCGATGCATTTTCGCTTCGCCCAATGGGCTGAAGATTGTTTGGCAGGAGATGAAGAATTTTACCGAAAAATCGTGTTTTCAGATTGAGCTAATTTTCATCTCGGTGGCTGTGTCGATAAGCAAAATTGCCGCATATGGGGTTCAGTATGATTTACTGAATTCTGGCTCAAAGCTGTTTATTATACTACTGAGTGCAAATATGTTCTCAAATGACGTAGTAATATTTATTACATAGGTGTAGCGCTTTCTGGTTTGAGAATACTTTTTTTCAATCGATTCTGCAGCAATTGTTTGGTGCAGCTATCGAACATCCAAACTGATCAAAAGAGTGGATAGTTCTTCCGATGAAATAAATATACCGTTCCAAATCACTTCCCGAGCACACTTAATTTTTAATATATTTCTGTGAATGCTTGAACACATTTCCTACATTTCTTTGAGAGTATGAAAAACTATATCCTATAGCATTTGAACATATGTACGGAGCAAATATAGAAATCTATCAATTTTACGTTCGTCGCATCTGATACAGTGTCCCTGTCATATGTAATCAGTACTTAAACCCTTTTTGTTGTCTTCGCGAACCCATCGAATCGCTTACGGTCTTCATCTGTTTAAATTCCCATTACATTATGCTCGTAACGTGTGTGTGTGTATTGCGAACGAAAGGATGATAATCAAACGAAAGGAATGGCGCAAAGGAAAAGTAAACATTAACACATTTACTGTATGGCAAACTAATTCTATTGACTTTTGTCCAAAGTGATTTATGTCCCCGGAGAGACGTATAATTATTCCCCAATGCAGTGAAAGGAATACTATGCAGACATACGTACTCACACACACATAGACAAACGCGTGCTGCTGTGTACACACTATCGCCACCAAAGGACATGAGCTATTACAAAAACAACTGGCAAGCAAACAAGTTGTGTGTGTGTGGGTCTGGGACGTAGATACAAATACGAGGAATTGCAATTAAAATGCATTGTAAAGCAATAACTCAACAGCAGAAACAACTCATTAGATACAAAACTTACAACTACACAAGCAGGCTGACGCTCACACACATACACAGGCAGTCAGACAGACACGAAGGAAAAAAGCAATTACAAGTGGTCATAATTGAAGATGCAGTTAAAATAAAGTAACTGTAACTGTAGTTGCTGTTTATCGCAGTTACCTCTACTTATGTGCACGCGCTTCGTCCCATCCCTCAGCCCGCAGAAAGCAGGACTTACCGAAATGTTCGAAAGTCGAAGGGTTAGCCTTGTGTGACAAATTCGTTGTGCGGCAACGGTGCCAGAGGGGGTTGTGCAGTAGATAAAAGGATTTGCCAATAATTATTAGCAGGAGTCAAAAGGATATCAAACATTTCGGATACATTACATACTGTTGTCCTATCATTGGTACTATATTTTATCCCTTTCTGCCCCATTTCGCACGCTAAAACTTATATTTTCTTTGTGGTGTTTCCAAGCTACAAATCAGAAATTTAATTAATAAACCAAGGCTACCAATATTTTTATACTATGTATATATAATAGAAATAATACTTCAATTCATAAAGTAAATATAAGGCAGCAATCATAAATACCCTAAATATTGGGGGACAGCGAGTGTATTTTCAGCCACAGTCGTTTGGTTGGTCGTATTTCCATCCTATTTTAATTTCAAAAGTATAAATTTTGAAAATACCTTAACTCTCACGTACGCAGTGTAAGACAACTTCATGATTCTACCATTTTTTGTCGTAAAAGCAACAAAATAAAGTACGAATTTGGAAAAAAATATTTTACGTGGCTGTGCACTCAGAGGAATGTATACACTGAATTCCATGATTTTATCTGCGGCCATTTTGTTGGTACCATTTGTATCGCCTTTTTCGCATTTTACTTCTAAAAAGTACGACTTTCGAAAATTCCATCATTCTAGCTGTAGCCTTTTAGTTGGTACCTTTTTTATCCCTCTGCTCCCATTGAATCCCTTGAAAGTACGAATTTGCAAAAACCTTATACAGCGAATTTTATGATTCTAGCTGCATCCAATTTTTTGGTACTATTTTTATCCCTTTTTTCCATTTTACACCCTAAAAGTACGAATTTCGAAAATTTTCTTTATTTTATGTGTCTACGCCATCAGAGGAATATATACACCGAATTTCATAATTCTAGGTTGGTACTATTTTTTTCCCTCTATCCCCATTTAACCCCTTAAAAGTACGAATTTAGAAAAAATACATTTATATTATGTATCTACTATATTAGTGGAATGTACACATTGAATTTCGTGTTTCTAGCTGATGTCGTTTGAGAGGCACCATTTTTGTCCCTCTTTGTCCCATTTCGCCCCCTAGAAAAAAAAATCACTCTATGGTGACCTTTTATGCTATGAAGGGAATGTGAATTGCAAATATCAAGTAAATAAAGGGTGTTTTTATTGGGGTATAGAACTTTAAATTGGCATCACTTTTTTAACTGGCGGCCATTTTGTCAGCTGTCAAGTGATTAATATTTAGTTTGGTTTGCCATTTCATCATGAACAGGTTGACAAAAGAACAACGCTTGCAAATCGTGCAAATTTATTTCGAAAGTAATGGTTCAGTTCGCGAAGTTCACCATTTTATGGTCGACATAGTCGTCCATCAGAGCAATTAATTCGGTTAACCATGGATCGTTTTCGCACTACGTTTACTCTATGTGATAATACGCATCCGCAGAGACGTCGAACAGTGCGCACCGAAGAAACAATTGCCGCTGTAGAGCAAAGTGTTGAAGAGGACCCGAATGAATCGATTCGCCACCGTGCACAGCAATTGGAGCTGCACAGCAATTGGAGAAAGTGGTTGAAAATTGGACCTGTAGAATTGGCTATATTCGAGCCAGCCGCGGCGGCCACATGCCCGAAATCATATTTAAACATTAATGGCATAAAATTATCCTTCCAATAAAGCCAAATTGATGGACATTAAAACGATTTTCTTGTGTTTTATTTCAATTCGAAGTTCTATACCTCAATAAAAAACACCCTATACAAGCTAACATGTTCAAAAAACATGCTGAAATACTCTAAATATTAGGGGTATTTTCAGTCCTTGTGAGGGAAAATTTTTTCCCTCTGGGCCAATTTCGCCCACCATCCCAACCGATCTGCAACCATAAGACACATTTAGGAAAATTTTGAATTTAAATTTGTTTGGCTGCTATCGTCCATTCAACAGACAGACGGACATGGCTATATCGTCTTAGAATTTTACCACAACCCAGAATATATATACTTTATGGGATGTCCGATGAATATTTTAAGGTGTTACAAACGGAATGACAAAGTGAATATACATACCCCCTTCCTGGAAGTGGAGGGTATACACAGATTAAAGAAGCATTGCATTTATATATTACCGATTTTTTACTATCCCATGCATGAAATTATCGTTTCGAAAGAAAACATCTTATGCTAACCAAAATCCACCTTTTCCGCATTTTCGATTTTTTGATAGCCAAAATCCATTGAAAGTGAATTTGGAGTTCATACCAGAACGCAGCATTACATATAAGTAACAATCACTGCAGCTACTTCTAATGCATATGTAGAAATTGTATAAATTCACCAAAAGTTCTTAGGATAAAAATACTAAGTAGATTTCTAAGATCACAGTACCTGACATACGGTTTAGTATAATTTGTTCCAAGATATGTTTTACCAAATATGAATAAAACTGTGGTCAAGATCTGGTCTCTCTGAAAATATGAATTTAGAAATATATATTTTTTAAACAAAGATTTTCAAAATCTCGCTTTTTTACTACAAAATCCCGCTTTTTGAATTCATATATCCCGATTTTTGGCCAAATAGGCATGACTCATATCAAACTGCTTTGTCATTTCCATAAGTTCATATATATTTTTTAAATTCCAATTTTCATCGAAAGCACCTTCAATATTTGCATTACTATGTAATAAAAATCTACTCGGGGTTATACGTTAAAGTAAAGGTAACTATAAATATGTTCACAGATTTGCTTCAACTAGGCCTTGTTTTCTTATCAATCAATATTTTATACAACGCAAATTTATTTACAAATGACATGGCGTTATTTACTGATTTATTAAAGTACAAATTTAGAAATATTCTTTTGCAATGATTAGCTACGCAGTCAAATGGAAGTATACACCTATTTTCTCTATTACAGCTGCAACACTTTGGTTGGTACTATTTTATCCCTTTTCGTCATCCACCTAAAACACATACATTTCACAACATCCAATTATTTCTACGTAGCCAGAGTAATGTATACACCAAATTTGACTATTCCAGCTAAAGCACTTTGGGTAGTACCATTTTTATCCCTTTTGTTCCGCTTCGCTCTTAAAAGCACAAATTTCGAAAACTCCGTTTAAGTTGGCAGATTTTCCAGACAGAGCTGCAACACTACTAAGTTTATCCCTTCTTGTCCCAATTCTCCCTCAGAAGTACACATTTTGGAAAGGAAACAAATTACCAAATTGATTATCATTACCTTAATTTTGCATTTCTTGCTTCAGTCGTGTTGTTGGTACCATTTTTATCCCTTTTCAACCATTTAACCGCCACAAAGGTCGAAGTTTGCTAAAATATTGTTTATGGCGTTCCGTTTGGTCAATGCGTTGGTAAAATTTTTATCCCTTTTAGTCCCATTTACCCCTTAAAAGTACGAATTAAAAAAATCCGTTGTTATCTCACCTCTATAAGGAATATAAATTTCATGATTACAGCTCTAGCCGTTTAGTGATCACTCATTCAATCGCGCAACTCATTTATAGAGTCATGTAGACTTATGGCTAAGGTGCATCTCATTACCATCATTTTAGAATGCTCAAATATTGCATCTATAGCCACCAATGCTGCATGTAGAGTACGGACTAACAAACAAACATTACCAAATTCACATTACATATTACAAAAGGGTTGTTCGAGCAGCCCGAACACGCAAAGTTATCCCAGAAAAGGGGTGTGATTTGCGAGCAGCAGCTACAGGATGCTAAGGTTTTCAAAATTCTTGTTCAACATCTACAACAAGAACAGCGACAATGGTAACAAACACCCCGCTGTGTTATGGAATTATTATTAACATCGGCAACACCGCCAACAACAACAACAATAGCAAACAGGGAAATTCTTGCAAAACTCACTGGTAATAGCGATATAATAACAAAATGTTATTTTCGTGGCTTTAATGAAAAACAGATGCCTTACATTTCTTCCATCTCCCCCATTTGTGTTTTCACCCCGTTTGACAGCCAGCAGTGAGGACGATGAGATGAGATGCTGGCGCATGGTGGCATGATGGGGGTGTGAGGTAAGTTGTACAATCTCAAATACCCCTTTCCGAGTGGCAATTCTGCGTTAACGTTTTCCTAATTCAAGTGTTTTCTAATGACTCTGAGTTGTATTTTAATAATTTGGCACCTATTGCGTTTCGGCGTGTTCTACGCCGGGGATCTGTTCCATTTGGGTTGGCGTTTGGTGTTAAACAGGAATTAAAATTATGTCATGTTACGCTTATTCCGTTCGCTGCTGGCAAACGCTGACAAACAAGAAAGGAACAGAAAAAAAAACGACAACGGGAGGAAAAGGTCGCTCTTCTTGTGGCATATAATGTAATGAAAATTCATGGTACAAGGGCGAACAAGATGATTTTGACAATAGACAGAACGGAAGGAAGAAAGGATTGTACGAAGATGGCGTACGTACATTTGCAAGCAGGGTGTATTTTCATTGTCTTCTCTGGCCTTTTTAGCAAAGTGGGAACAGGTTGTTTATGGGCAGAAAGTTAAACTAAGACCATAGATGGCACAGTGGGATAGAAATTAATTTTGATCATTGAAATATTTATATTCAACTGAATTATATATTATTAAATGTTGCATTATTTTTTAGCCATATCTCCCGCGAAAATGAAAATTTAGCAAAAATATCAAATTTGTATATTTTGTTTGCCGTGCTCTACCGAAATACCCACATTTTTGTCGAAAGGATCGATCTTTCATAGTAATTTTGTTGTATAAGTTGGCGTGTAATTTTGCTACTTAAGCGTGAAGAGCTTTATTTGCAAAATTGGTGTCTTTGGTGAACCCCACTAAAATTTTCCTCCAATTTTTGCTTAGAAAATTTTAAACCCTGAATGCCCTGTTTGAAAGGACTTTTTTGATTTTTTCGAAAAGGATTAAAGTGACCCATAAAGAGAGGTGGTAAATTTTTAATATCTTCCATAAATATTATCTTCATAAAATTGCACAATATAGTTCCGACAATAAGTATTCTCTCAGACATTAACTTACAACACTTTTTTAGCTTAGTATAAAATGAAAACCAGACGGACTACATGTTTATTCAACAAAAAATGATTTACTCAACATGCCCTTTCTGCATTATATGGACAGTAATATTAATAGTTATTATAAAGGGCATTTTGAGTAGATCTTTTTTTTTAATAAACTTATAGTCCAGATGGTCTAAGTTTCTTTTTATAGCGGGTCAAAGTTTTCATTTTTTGGTTTTCAATTAATTTTCAGGAGCATTAAATTTTAAAATTAGAATCGGCTATAAAAAAGTACTGATATTTTTTCATATTTCTGGTTTTGTTCGAAAGGTTGAACGGTGTCATTTAATAATGGAACACAATATCATTCATATGAATATTTTTCCATTTTTTCAGTACATTTTCATTTCTTCCGGCTCGAATCTCTTCAAAGGCAACTTCTATTTCATGTTCCAATTGTCTTCAATTGGTTTGCGTAATATTTATCCTTAATGGCTATACACAAAAAATAATCCAAAGGGCTAAAATCACAGCTCCAAGGCGGCCATTTGGCATCACAATTTCGGCTGATTATTCGATTTTCAAAAACAGTGCGCAAAATATCGATGGTTGTCTTGGCTGTCTGACATGTGGCCCTGTCTCGTTGAAACCAAATGTCGTCCATGTCAATCTCTCGATTTTTTTGCAAAAAAAAACCAAGTAAAAAATGAATTAAGTTCGGCCTGGCCGAACTTTATATATCCTCCACCATGGATTGCATTCCACGGAGACTATCGATTTTCGTAGAAGTACAGTAATATTACACTAAAATATACATTTTTAATATATCCAAACCAAAACAAATACAAAATTGAAAAAATAATTTTATAAATAAATATATTATTTCATACCACGCTTATAAGGAAAGGCAACCAATACGTTTACATATCGAAATAATAGTCAATGCAAAAAATAAATATTCTTATATTTATATTTTCAAAAAGCTTAAATACCATACATATTGGTAGATAGTGATAGACAGCAGTGATGGATTGATAGCCAGTTGGTTGTATTTCCATTCTATTTTATTTCCAAAAGTACAAATTTTAAAATGCCATTATCTCACGTACATAGTGCAAAATGACCTAACTTCATGATTCAACCAATCTTTGCCGTAAAAGCAAATATGAATTTGGAAAGAACTTTTTATTTTGCGTGTCATAGGAATGTATACACCGAATTCTATGATTCTAGCTGCGGCCATTTTGTTGATAACATTTTTATACCCTTTTTCCTAGTTTACCCCCTTAAGAGTACGACTATTTAAAATCTCTTTATTTTACGTTTCTATGCAATTAGAGGGCTTTACACACCGAATTTCATCATTCTAGCTGTAGTCGTTTAGTTGGTACTACTTTTATCCCTCTGTACCAATTGCATCCCTTAAAAGCACGAATTTCGAAAAATCCGTTTATTTTCCGTGTCAGAGGAATGTATACTCCGAATTTCATGACTCTAGCTGCGGTCATTTGGTTGGTACTATTTGTATCCCCTTTCTTCACTTTAACCCCAAAAAGTACGAATTTCGAAAATTCCGTTTATTTTACGTGTCTACGTAATCAGAGGAATGTATATACCGAATTTCATTATTCTAGGTACAGCCATTTGGTTGGTACTATTTTTTCCCTCTTTGTCCATTTTACCCCTTAAAAGTACGAATTTGGAAAAAATCCTTTTATATTATATTTGTAGCTGTTGTCGTTTAATATATATATATCCCTATTGTCCCTATTATCCCTATTTGTCCCATTTCACCCCCTACGAATAAGAATCACTTTATGGTGCACGTGCGGAATGCACATACCAAATATCAAGCAAATATAAACAGACATATTCAAAAAACATGCTTAAATACTCTAACATATTAGGGATTACTATGGGTATTTTTAGTCCTTGTGAGATAAAAATGTTTCCCTTTAGGCCGATGTCGCCCCATTTCAATCCCAACAGATCTACGACTATAAGACGCATTTATGGAAAATTTGGACGTCCTAGCTCCTTTCGTTTAGATGCTAGCCTGCTTTCAACAGACGGACGGACATGACCAGATCGTCTTAGAATTGTATGACGATCAAGAATATATATACTTTATAGGGTCTCAGGTCGATATTTCAAGGTGTTACAAACGGAATGACAATGTTAGTATACCCCCATCCTGGTGCCATTTTTTTTTGGCAGAAATTCAAAAAAATTAAAATTGGAAAGTGGTAAATGTGTATATTTTTTCTTTATGGCAACACTCCAAGCAATCAAGAAAATATACTGGAGAAAATTAGGTGGCAACACCACAAGCCTGAGTGGTACTTAAACTTTGCGGTTCAAAAAAAGTGGGATTAATTTTGATATAAAGCAGTTTTACAAATTAATTAAAATCAAGACTTAAAAAGAAAATAATAAACTGACTATATTATGAAAATTGACGGCAAGAGTTAGTAGTTGAAAAATTATATTTAACATTTTATGATTATTGTGGTCTTGTAAGTATTCATAGGTATTGTAATTTTGTGATTTGTAGAGAACATAACACTATGTAACAAAATTTTGTTTAAGTGGATTTTTTTGCTGTTTTTGGTTATGTCTCTAAACTGAAGAAAAACTTTAACTGATGTCTGGCTAATCGTTTTTTAAGAAATGACATCGAATTTTAAAATTTTTAAATAGTGCCTTTATTTTTCATGGTACAGATAGATAAAAGTGTGCATAAAAGATTGTTAAACAGCTTAATTTTAATGAAGGTATGCTTTTATATGATAATAAAACGAAAAATACACTTGAATCCTTAAATTCAAGATGCTCTTAATAATACTGTTTGGTTTTTTATGAATTTTAAGACAAACATTTTTTTCCAATTTTGCATGAAAAAAAATTTTTGGAAAAAGTTTCTGAATATTTCCAAAACTATTCACTTTATCAAAAAACAGTGTAAGAGTAAGAGTGGAGGTAATGTAGCTAAATAAAAATTAAAATAGCGGTTTATATACTAAAAAACGTTTAGGTAGAGGAAAGAACACGCATTATATTATATTTATGACCTAATTCATTAGATAAAAGCAAAAAATTCACTTAAACAAACAAAAAGATTTTTTTTGTTACTTAGTGTAATCTATAAATGTCGTGGACCAAAAGTTATATGCATGACTCAACTTGACTCAAAGTATAAATGTGAAAGTGTTCGTCTGAGTGTGTAGTTTATGGTGGAATTAATAATTCGTCAGCATTTTTCGGTAAACTCCAAAAATTGATATTTTATTTTAGAACAGTTTTTGATTAGCCATAGACATATATATGATTATATCTCTGAATTAGGTTTGTGTACGAGACCCATCAATATTTTATTTAAAAGTTATTGAAAGTACCTTTAAAATGGAATATAACGTTATTCACTTTTCTATACACATGTATACATTCCTTTCCATTTCCTGAAATAATTATTTAAATTGCAGTGTCATGTAGAATATTTGTATGCTATATTTTGCTTTAGTAATAATGTTTAGAAAAACACATTTCGTCAAAATAAATAACTCTTCATTCTTTTAAGCTTTCATAAAATTTTGTTTTTGGTCACCCTGTACCAATATAGGGTGATAATTATGTTGGTTATATATTGAGTTTATATGGGAGGTGGTAGTGGGCGTGGTCCGATCGGCCCAATTTTATTTTTATTTTTTGCGTATGATATGTATAGCAAATGTGCAAAATTACAAGACTGTATGTTTATTTTTCGTCTTTATGCCATAAAAAATGGATTTGGGACCAGTGTGTGGTGGAGGGTATAAAAAGACGTGAAACTTTGTGTTTAAATTCATGTGTCAACGTAGAATCAAAATATTAATGGATTTTTTGAAATTTGTTCTTATAAGTGACAAAAAGGGATAAAACTGGTACTGTCTAAAGTATTACAGCAAGAATCGTGGAATTTGGTATGTAAATTCCTCTCACCACATAGAAGCGCAATATAAATTTGTTGTGCTTTTAAGGGGTGCGCGGCACAAAAAGGAATAAAAATAATATAAATTAAAGTATTGCTGCTAGAATCATGAAATTACGTAAACGCGGAACATAAATGGTTATTTCAAAATTTGTACTTATAAGGAGAATGCGGGGACACCTACCAGGAAAGGGATTTTTCAAAATATATGCATTTTGGGAAAGAGGTACAAAAAGTTATAAAATGGCAGGCTGCAACTAGTAACATGAGATCGAGGATATAAAATGCTCTGCAGTTGTAATTTTTTGTTTGAAACCGGGTAGAAAATGATAAAAATCTAACATACGAAGGGAGTTCAGCTAAAATAGTGCACATCGACAAGCTCATTCCTATGACTGTGTATGAGTGCTATCTAATAGGAGATTTCCCAATTACTATTTTCGATTTATCTATATCCACCAAAAGAAATTTCAATAAATATTATCCAGAAATGGATAAAACTGACAACAAATAACTGATTTTTCCGCGTGCAAAGTAGTGGTCACTGCTAGTGTATAATATATTTTAATTTTGCACCCAGAAAGTGTCGGGTTCGTATCGTAGTTCGATTTTTTTTATTTTTGTAAATAAACAATGGTTAATTTTGCAATAAAGAAATAAACTTTGTAATGAACAACCAGGAAATAGTGTGTTAGATGTATAACACTGTCCAACAGTCTATATTACATGTCTGAAATTATTGCCGTTTTTACAAATTTACAATTTTACAAAAATTATTTTAAATACTTATTCGCAAATTAAAAGTAGAGAGGCCAAATTAAAGTAGAGAATATGTATTTTAGCACATCAAATTGCAAGCTTCTATCTTTATAAGTTTAGCATTATCAACTAAAGTGCAACAAAATAAAGAAAAATTAATTTTGTATATTTTTATTAATTCAAACAATTTTGTTTAACAATTTTATAAATGTACTATTTTCCTTTCGATTTTCCATTTAAAATCGTTGACGTTGGACATTAGTCTCTTGACAAAAATTCTAGTACAATTGCACAATCGAGGACTAACATTCCTTAGGAGAATTATAGGTGAACCAATTTTAAGAGATACATATGCGGCGGAATTCCTGGAAGGTCCAAAGAATTTAGAAATTCAATTCGATAGTTGACAACTTCATCCGCATTCATGATACTGTCTATCCATTTGTAATGTGAAATTTGTTCCAGAATTAAATTATTGATTGCATTAACATCGTTGTTTTTTGCAGCCAAAATAGCACGGACGTAAAACTACTCTTTGTTTCCATAGTTTGTGGTAATTTGTGGGAAGACTTTGTCGATTAATTGCTGAATTGATTCCTGAATGACATTTTTTGAAAATGTAATACTCCTTTTCACTGCATCAACTGATACTTTTCCATTACCAACATCCAGTAGATGTTTCGAAAAATTAGCTGCAGAGTCAGCGTGACGCAGACGTACACTCATATTGGTGGTCAGATTAATTTTTTGTACATATCGCCATCGATGCGGGTGCTGATTTTGGAATTACTGGAAGTAATCCGGAAGTCTCCAGCTAGTAAAATAAGAGTTCCACCTAATGGTTGTGTATTTGATCTTAAATCTTGAAGTGTCCGATTAAGCGCTTGTAGGAATTTCTTATGTGCCATGGTCCAGTCATCTCACACAATCAGCTTGCATGTTTTGAGCATTTTCACCATGCCTGAAATTGCAATTCCATGGCAATTTCAACGCTGAATGTGCCGTTCGTCCTCCATCCAATAATGTAGCAGCAATACCGGGGGATCAATAGCTAATGATATCCAATTTTGAGTGCGGATGTGCGCTAATACCAAACTGATGAGAAAGGTTTTAACTGTGCATCGAGAAAAAGGCCGCCGCCGTCATTTGTTACTGCAGTTATTATTTTGCCAAAGGCCACTTGTGGCTTTGCAATTAATATAGGTTTTTTGTTGCGACAAACAAACGCAAGTCTTCAACATTGAATTGCAAATCTCGATCAGTAATGTCAATGGTAGAACGTTCAAATACCACCATTCCAAGTTGATTAAGAGATTTATTGCTGGCTTGGCATATGTCTAAAATTTTTATCAGCGTATCGTTGAAAATGTTAATCTCAAGAATATAGAACCGTAACGGTGCGATAATGATGCTAAATGTCCTCACTCATATCCTCTTTGAATTTTTCCCACAGGTCTTTTGGGTTAGATGGCGAGCAAGTTCTTAATATTGTCGCAAACAAAGTTCGTATCTGGAGAGGATGACAGCTGACAGAAGCATACATTAATGTGGTCTCCCAGTTTCAGACACGCCTCTCTCAACTGCTCTTAAATTTGAAATTGAAGTGTATCCTCTCACGTTAACTAATAACATTCTCAAATAATAAAATTCTGCGTTGTTTGGGTGTACGATATAAACATGCCCATTTGTCGTGTGTTCCCCTATTATAGCCAGAAAACATACTCTTTCCACAGGCTAGATACAGTAAAATTTTCAAGAGAATCCGCCATTCGTTACGTGTTTTGTGATCATTTTAATATATAGTTGGTGTGGGCAGTTTCACGTCCATTTGTATCATGACCATTGTATAGTCACCATTCAGTAACTATCCCCTGTTCAGAAGTTAGTCACAATAAAATTTTCAAGAGAATCCGCACTTCGGAATGTGTTTAATGATAGTTTTAAATATAGTTTGTGTGGGCGGTGCCACGCCTCTTTTTCTTATAATGACCTAGAATATCCTGGAACCTTGACCAGAAGTTAGCTGCTGTAAAATTATCAAGCGAATCCACCCATCGGTATGCCTGTTGTGATAGTTTTAAAATATTTTTTGTGTGGGAGGTACCACCCCCATTTGTCCTATCATGACCTAGACTATCCAGGAATCATCCTCTGTCCATAAGATAGATACAGTAAAATTTTCAGGCGATTCGGTCCACCGGTTTGGCGTCCTATACGCAACATACAGACACACATTGATTTTTATATATTAGATTGTTTTAACATGTATGTACATCAAATATTTTATTTTTATTAATTACACTATCCAACATTAAGACTTTTTGATTGTAACAGAATAGCGACCCTATAATTCTGAAAGGGCATGTTGAGTCCATTTTTGCAAAATAAACTTATAGTCCTGTTGGTCATAGTTTTTTTTCAGTGGATCAAATTTTTCATTAGGACGCATTATAAGTAATTTTGCTATTTAAGCGTGAAAAACATTATTTACAACATTGACATTTCCTCGTTGAACATTTTAATCAATTTATGACCTATATAAAAGGACTTTTTTGATTTTCTCGAAAAATTGTCCCGTTAAGAGAGGAGAGGTTAATTTCTTCCACAATATAGTTCTGACAATAAGAATTCTCTCAGACATCAACTTACAACTTTTTCACTTAGTATAATGCTACGAACAGTGATCAAAAAAATGAAAACTTTGACTCACTGTAAAAAGAAACTCAGACAGTTGTGCTATAAATTTATTCCTGAAAAATGACCTACTCAGAATTATATGATTGCTACTCTATTCGAAAAATGTTGTTATTATTATATATTGTGGCAAATTTAATTGGAAATATATGGAATATGTTTACGAGGACAGTTCAGTGCCTAGGAAAATATATTTTCTCAACATTACGTAAGATCTGTTTTTATTTTTAGTATTTTACTTCTCCATTTTTTAGCAACTTTTCTTATCTGACATATCCATCTTTTATTACTTTTGCTGACAAATAAATAAATGATCAGACAAATAAATTTCAAATTAGTCTATACAAGATTGTGATTACTAAACCCATGTGTTTTAACGTGGGTCAGGCGATAAACTTATATTTATAAAAATAAAAAAACTCAAAATTCTTGCCCGCAACATTGATGCTTTTGGCCCTAACATAACTAGGATTATGTTAAGTTACTTCTTCATTAAACAACAACTTGAATTTCCAGTCACATTAAAGTACTTCCGAACGTACACTCCTGTCAAATACATCCCCAACAACATCTAACTTTCAACCCCACTGTGCGTCCATTTACATCTTACTCGTCTGTGCGCTCGCTGTTCATCCTTTCATTAGAAAGTGTTACGCACTCGCAGTTTTTTTTCAATTATCTTCAAGTGAAAAGGCTTTCGTAGGCATCATGAACATTTTAGCATTAATTAGTTGAAATAACAATTTTCATTTGAAAATAACAGACATTTGCCAGTGTACCCCACTTCTTCTTTTTCCGCTCTATCTCTCTCTCTCTCAAACAACAAGTAGCTACAGCAAGAGATGCTGGAAGTGGTCATAAAAATTCTACTAATTTTTAATTAGATTACCAAAATGGCTATTCTACCGGCTAAATACGACTACAACCTGTCATTGGATAAAGAAAATGCATAATTTGCTATGAAATTATGGTTGAAATTAGAAATTATAATGCCATACATTAGACCGGCCAAGTAGTAAAGCGGAAACCCCCTTTTCATTGTAGTGCTGTGAAGTGATGCAAATGGGAAGAACTCTGGACCGGCACAAAAATTTAAATTAAATTAAATACATTAATTGACATTTAGAATGATCATAATATTAATTTACTGCATATTCTATTGCATAAAGGTATTACTGTCTGTATGCGTCTGGTTTTGTTCTGTTTCTGCTCGTTTGCCAAGTTGCGAGGGTTGCGGTGAAAGTCTGAGATCTTTTACTTACTAAAAATAGTATTAAAAAAGCGTGAAAGTTATGTATATTTTAAAATAAACAAGTAAAAACGGCGTTAAGTTCGGCCGTGTCGAACATTATATACCCTCCACCATAGATTGCATTCCACAGAGGTTGTCCGTTTTCGTAGAAGTGCAGTAATATTACAGGAAAATATAAATTTTTTAATATAGCCAAACCAAAACAAATACAAATATTGAAAAAATAATTTTATAAATAAATATAATATTTTAATTATTTCAAACCATTATTTATTTCAAATCAAAAAATAAATATTCTTATATTTATATTTTCGAAAAGCTTAAATACCATAAATATTGGTAGATAGTGGGTGCTACAGTTGGTTGTATTCCCATTCTATTTTAATTCCAAAATCAGACGTACATAGTGCAAAATAACCTAACTTCATGATTCAACCAATTTTTGCCGTAAAAGAAAAGGTACGAATTTGAAAAAAAAAACTTTCTATTTTGCGTGTATATGCAGTCAGAGGAATGTATACACCGAATTCCATGATTCCAGCTGTGCCCATTTGGTTTGTACCATTTGTACCCCCTTGAAGTTTCTACGCAATTAGAATTTCATCATTCTAGCTGTAGTCGTTTAGTTGGTACTATTTTTATCCCTCTGTGCCCTTGTATCCCTTGAAAGTACGAATTTCGAAAAATCGTTTATTTTCCGTGTCTACGCAGTCAGAGAAATGTATACTCTGAATATCATGACTCTAGCTGCGGTCATTTGATTGGTACTATTTGTAACCCCTTTTTTCACTTTAACCCCAAAAAGTACGATTTTCAAAAAAATCTGTTTACTTTACACCGAATTTCATTATTCCAGGTATAGTCGTTTGGTTGGTACAATTTTTACCCCTCCCTTGAAAGTACGAATTTGGAAAAAAACTTTTATTTTTCATGTCTACGTAGTCAAAGGAATGTATACTCCGAATTTCATGACTCTAGCTGCGGTCATTTGGTTGGTACTATTTTTATCCCCTTTTTCTATTTTGACCCCAAAAAGTACGAATTTCGAAAAAGCAGTTTATTTTCCGTGTCTACACAGTCAGAGGAATGTATATTCTGAATGTCATGACTCTAGCTGCGGTCATTTGATTGGTACTATTTTTATCCCCTTTTTTTCAAAAACTACGAATTTTGAAAAATCCGTTTATTTTCCGTGTCTACGCAGTCCGAGGAATGTATACTCCGAATTTCATGACTCTAGCTGCACTCATTTTGTTGGGTCTATTTGTATCCCCTTTTTATACCCTCCACCTCCAGGATGGGGGTATATTCACTTTGTCATTCCGTTTGTAACACCTTGAAATATTTATCGGAGACCCCATAAAGTATATATATTCTGGGTCGTGGTAAAATTCTAAGACGATATAGCCATGTCCGTCTGTCTGTTGAAAGCACGATAGCGGCCGAACGAAATGAGCTAGAAGGTTCAAATTTTTCCTAAATGTGTCTTATGGTTGTAGATCGCTTGGGATTGAAAGTGGACGAAATCGGTCCAGAGGGAAAAATTTTTCCCTCACAAGTACTGAAAATACCCCTAATATTTAGAGTATTTCAGCATGTTTTTTGAACATATTAGCTTGTATTTACTTGATATTTGTAATTCGCATTCCCTCGACATTCTTTAATCTACTGGTAATACTGTGGAATGCACTCCGTGGTGGAGGGTATATAAGATTCGGCATGGCCGAACTTAACGCCTTCTTACTTGTTTCATTTTAACCCCAAAAAGTACGAATTTCGAAAAACCTGTTTATTTTAAGTGTCTACGCAATCAGAGGAATGTATACACCGAGTTTCATTATTCTAGCTGCACTCATTTGGTTGGTACTATTTGTATCCCCTTTTTTCATTTTAACCCCAAAAAGTACGAATTTCGAAAAATCCGTTTATTTTACGTGTCTACGCAATCAGAGGAATGTATACACCGAATTTCATTAATCTAGGTGCAGCCGTTTGGTTGGTACCATTTTTATCCCTCTATTCCCATTTTACCTCTTAAAAGTACTAATTTGGAAAAAATACTTTTATATTATGTATCTACTCAATTAGAGGAATGTACACACCGAATTTCGTGTTTCTAGCTGTTGTCGTTTAATATGTACCATTTTTATCCCTTTTTTGCCCCATTTCACCCCCTACAAATAAGAATCACTTTATGGTGCACGTTTTTGCTGTAGGGGGAATGCGCATACCAAATATCAAGCAAATATAAACAGACATATTAAAACACATGCTTAAATACCTTAAATTATTAGGGATTATTATGGGTATTTTTAGTCCTTGTGAGGGGAAAATTTTTCCCTTTGGGCCGATTTCACCCCGTTTCAATCCCAAGCGATCTACGACTATAACACGCATTTATGGAAAATTTGAACGTTCTAGCTCCTTTCGTTTAGATATATTTTTGATCGTCTTAGAATTTTATGACGATTAAGAATATATATACTTTATAGGGACTCATGTCGATATTTCAAGGTGCTACAAACGGAATGACAAAGTTAGTATACCCCCATCCTGGAGGTGGAGGGTATAAAAAGCTATAATTTTGTTAAAAGCACAATCAATTGTTAACAAAATAATCTCGATTTTAATACTTTATAACTTTGCAAAAATCTCTCTCACAATTTTTCTATCGTATTCCAAAAGGCGCCAACTTTTTGCTAAAGTCGCGAAAATGGCAAAAATTCTAAAATTGTTATTTTGTTTTTTTTTTTTTCGCAAAAACAAAATTTGTGCTGGATTGTGCTAGAAAACTTTTGTTTTTGCGTAAAAAATCACCTAAATTTTAATTAGCGATTTTCTCGAAAACGGTTTGAGATAGAAATTGGCTTGATAAAATGATAATTCTAGAATTTTTGGCATTTTGGTGTCTCTTACAAAAAGTTGGCTTGTTTTTGGACTATGATAGAAGAATTGTGCTAGGCGAGCACAATTTATAGGATCGTTGTACAGCGATATTATTTGACTGCAAATATAAATGACTCTCAGTCATCGGTGCTTTAAACTTGAAAATGTTTGAAGTGAAATCATTAATTGTAATACCTTATTTTGCATGGAATAATTTAGATGGGGTCTTCAATATTTGACCATCGAAATTTCAAAATATCAACAATAATCTATTTTCATGAATATCTGTAAACCGGTGACAATGAAAATTTAACATATTAAAATCTGTTCCCCTCCTATGCTCTCTTGAAACTTCTGGACACTGCCCATGAATACAAGATTCACGCCGGTCGAATTCAACGCCCTTCTCGTTTTTTCTTTCATGTATAATTCACAGATGTGTATGAAAATAAATGCAAAGTTTGCATTTCAATTCGTCCGGGAGGACACAACAGCAACCGGGCCGGCATTCCAATCAAATAAAATATTTATAATTTAACCGTGTAATTATTTGGCAAATAAATAACGATATTTGCCGTCATTACAGTGGCTGCGACGAATACCACTGGTTTCTGAATTTATAACAATGTTCCATGTGTCAATTTGCCATCATTTGAACCGAACCACAAACACAAAAAACGGGGACAATGTTGCAAGAGTCCGTGCGTTTTTTTTTGTGCGATTTGCGAGCGACTCGATTTCTGCTGAATTATGCATTTACTTTTGGGTTTTTACAGTAAAATGAAACGTACGTTTTTTTGCTGCCTTTTAACAGAATTAAAAATACTTTTTTGCTTATTTAGCTGATTTTCTCGTTGACTGGTGTTTTCCTCGTTTTTTTTTTTTTTTTTGAAAATGAAATAAAATTAAAAAAACAAACAAACACACAGTGGCCAACATGCCTGGAGCTGTTTAAATACGTTTATAATTGAAGTTTTTACAGACAGCTGAGGTTTGTCATTCCGCTGGCCGCCGCCATACCCATAAAATACCACCAGCCCGCGCAGCAGCGATCTCATACTCCTGCATTGGTCGTTGGTCATCGGTCGTGATTCGGGCGGGCGGGAGTGCGACAAACGCATCATATCCAGCTAACGGAAACGCCGGCCATTGTACAGGAAACGGATAATGCTGGTCAATGGTTGTTTATGCGGATGTGGATGGATGTGTATATGCATGCATTTGTAGCATGTCTATGAGTATTTGTGTATGTGTTTGTGTGTCCGTATGTGTGTTTGTGGTATTTCGAAAAAAGAAGAGAAAAGTGAGTGGTTTGATCTGTTTTCTCTGGTATCTGTTTTATATGCGTTTAATTGTATTGTTTTAAAAAAAATATGAACACGTTGGGGAGAGGCATGCTAAATTGGAGAAACTTGAAATTACAATAATTCGTAGACATTGTCATATGACAAATATGGCAGGAGTTCTACACTCAGAAAAAAGTATGCCACGGATTAGGTAAATATGTACTAAAACTGAGGAAAATTGAACTTCGTATAGCGCTAAGGCAAAAATTTCTCACATCAAGTAGAAACTTTTCCTTGAAAATAAGACATGCTTTGAACTTGATCCAAGTTGAACTTTTCCTCAAAGCAAGTAAAATTTACTCAAACTGAGGAACTTTTTTTTTTCAAATCAACTAAATCTTTACTTAATCTGAGGAAAATTTTTAATAAATTTTACTCAAATCAAGTAAATTTATACTCAATCTGAGGAAAATTTTCGGAATTTTTTTCCTTGAATCAAGTAAATTTGTAATCAGCCTGACTAAGATTTTCCTTAAACCAAGTAAATTTGTATTCAGCCTGACTACGACTATACTTGATAATTGAAATAATTTTTTTCGCTTCAGAGTATGCAACTCTTATATGAAAAATGACAACATGGCATAGTTCTCAAACGTTTCATCTTACTTATACCATAAAGAGTTGAGATATTTCACCATGACTGCTGCGGAGGCTAGGTAGGCGCGTTCGCAGTGATTGTTTAGAGTAATATTTGAAGTACTTATGAAGAAAGTCTCGGCTAACGAACGAGAATTGATACTATTCATGTATTTTTCTAAACACTCTGAAGTATTTTTTAAGTTCATTTATACTTGAATGTATGAGGAACATGGCATACATTTAATTACATTTATTTACTTTATTTGAAGTAATAAACACTTATTTAAGAAAAAACATCCTAAATGGAATTTTTCCATACAGAAAAATTCTGCATTATTTTCTTTCTTAAACGCTAGTAAATTTTCTTCCGCACAAGTATGAATATACTTAATTGTAAGAAGTTTTTACTAGATCCAAAAAAATGTTTTTAAGTAAATTTACTACACTATTTTGAGTATATGTACTATTTTTTCTGGCTTTGAAATAAGGAAAGTGTACTCATATCTATTTAATTTTCCTTCTCGAAAGGAAATTTTACCTAATCTGGAGTAAAATTGTTAAACTAAATTGGAGTATGAATTTTACTCAGATTTAAGAAAGCTATTTTTCTGAGTGTATATTGGTTCTATTTGAAAGAAATCGATTTGTATAGTCTAGTTAGTATTTATTAAAACCAATAAGTGTATTTTCTTTTCAAAAATAATATCCTTCCAATTTCTTTCCAGTTGGCTCCTAGGCTAGATTTTTTTGTATACTTTCATTTTCAATAATAACAATTTACAAATTAATAAGTACCCCAGCGCCACTTGGACATTATTAGGGCGAGTTGGCATAGGTGTATGACTTCATTAAAAAAAGTAAGCAATAATACATCAAGTTTGAATTTTAATATACAATTATAATATATAAATTACAATAGAAGCATTTCTATACTTTGTAGTAGATATGATTTTAAACTAGATTTAAATTCTGAAATTCTCGATATACTTTTAAGAGTTTGAGGAAGGTGATTGTACTCAGAGATGTATTCAATACGTTGTTTCGTGGTTTCCAGCCTACACCTTGTCACACGCAAATTCAAATTATTTCTAGTATTAAAAACCAATTGGTTTCTAGAAAAATCTATGGTATGATGACCAATATGATGTCCCGATTTGTACATGAACATAAGTAACTGCATTTTGTGCAAACCATGTAAAGGTAAGACCGTTTTAGATATGTTATTATATAGCGCAAGTGATGGATACGTCAACGGGAGATTGTAAACAATTTTGAGAGCTCTGTTCTGCGTCCTTTGTTGACTTCGAAACTTTGAACACTTCCTGTAACCATAAACTATGGGCAGATAATTCAGATGGCTGTGTATAAGGCTATTGTAAATTAACAGTTTAGTTTTCTCATCAAATTTATACTTGAATATATACAAAATTCCAATCGCTGGGCAACTTTCCGTTTTATGTATTGAATATGTGTATTCCATGATAAGTTGGCCTGAAAATGGATACCCAAATACTTCAACGAATTACACTCATACACTTCTGTTCCACCAATTAAAACAGTAAACATATCGCCGCCTCCAGTAGAATATGGTCGAAATCTCATCAGTTTCGTCTTTTTGGCATTCAACACAAGCTTATTGATTCTTGCATATTCTAAAATAACACCAGCATCATGTTCAATTTGACCCTTCAATATTACGTCGTGGTTGTACGGATAAAATAGGCTTATATCGTCGGCATACATTACCAATTTGCCATGCGAACTGAGATTAGCAATGTCATTGATATATATATCGTAAATAGCAGCGGGCCTAGTATGCTACCCTGTGGTACGCCATGTTTCACAAGGCTTCTGCAATCATTTATTTCCACATACTGTTTTCTCCCTTGCAGATAATTTTTCATAATTGTAGTGAATTTCCAGTAATGCCGTAGAATGGAAGTTTCCGCATAAGAATTTCATGATCCACCAGATCGAAGGCTTTCGAAAAACCATAAAAAATTCCCGCCAATCCACCGTTACCATTATCCAGACCATCACACACCATATCACTCACGTTTGCAACAGCATCTTGCGTACCACTACCTTTTCTAAACCCAAACTGGTATCGTTATATCTGTTTAGTCTGCTCTAGAAAAGTAGTTAACTGGCTATGCAAAATTTTCTCAAACACTTTATCAATTATCAGCAATAGCGCGATTGGTCTGTGCTTATCAACGGTACACGCACCAGGTTCCTTAGATATGGAAATTATTTTAGATATGTTAAGAACTTCAGGATATGTCCCAGTATTTAAAATATCATCAAACATACTTGAAAGTCCGGAACATATGACCTCACTACATTTTGATATTGCTTTGCTTGAAATGCCGTCATGGCAAGGACTTTTATTAAGCTGAAGATTTGAAATATGCTGCAAAATTTCTTCATCTGCGATATTAGTAAAAGAAAAAAATTGCTGGCATTGTGTCATGTTGTGAAATATATTATCACAATCTCCAGGTGATTGTACAATACTCTCTTTCAGTAGAGATGGAGCTTGTAAAAAGAATTCATGGAAGGCATCACATTTTCCTCTGTTATTCACAAAAAATTCACCATCATTACCTTTAATTTTTATTTCCGATCTCAATGATCTACCGAAATGTTCATTTAAAAATTTCCAACTTTTTTTGGATTCTGTTTAAGAGCTTCAAGTTGATCTTGGTAAAATGCATTCATACATATGTTATTAGATTTTTTATGATTTTGCTAATTTGCTTCAACGTCTTTTCTAGACTGGATCTAGCGCCTTTCTTCCTCCGCTTCACCAACAAGGCCTTCTTCAATTGATGAGCGATTGTAAATTCTCATTAACCCACGGAGTAATTAAGGCTTTTGTCAGTGTATTTTCTTCCCTTTCGACAGTAGCTTCTCTGATACAATTAGAAAACTCATTCATAAAATCACACACATCCACAGATGGATTTCCAGTAATTTTTAGCAATACGAAAGTTTTCTTCTTGTGTAATTTTGGCTGATGTGCACCAGCTTCTTTTGTACCTAAGCCTGTGATTTTACGTCATGGTAATTTATAATCTTCTATTTGTGTAGCAAGAAAATTATCATCATCTTCGCCAGCTAAATAACATAGACTCTCTGTTCCTGTATTTTCATCATATAAATTGGTTTGTTTAAAACTGAACGAGTGTCACTAGTTATCTTTAAAAATCAATTAAAACAAGTAAGGAAAGGCTAAAGTCGGGCGTGGCCGACTATATGATACACTCCACTTTCTATCCGAATACAATTCAATTCGGTAATAAAGTGAAAACAGGAAGGTTTTTTGTATGTGTTTGAAAAAAAAAATGTTAAATCGGAAAGGACATTTGTATGGGGGTATATTGAAGCCTGCGACGAAATAGGTGAAATATAATATGTATAGTTTCACCAAAATCGGTTAACATTTGGGAGCAATATTTGTATTGGGGCTATATCTAAATCTTAACCGATCTTATCCGCTTTCACCATATGTGTTTGTCGATGGATTATAAAATGTTGTGCCAATTTTAAAGAAAATCGGGTACAATATGTAGTTTCTAAAGCGGAAATAGTCAAATCGGCAGCAACATTTGTATGGGGGCTATATCTAAATCTGAACCGATCTTACCCAATTTCTGCACAGGTGTTTCAGGTTGGATTATGAGATGTTGTGCCAAATTTAAAGAAAATCGAGTACAATATGTGGTTTCTAGAGCGGAAAATGTCAAATCGGGAGCGAGATTTGTATGGGGGCTATATCTAAATCTGAACCGATCTTACCCAATTTCTGCATAGGTGTTTCCACTGGGATTATAAGATGTTGTGCCAAATATAAAGAAAATCGGGCACAATATGTGGTTTCTGAACGGATTTGCCTCAAATTATCCTTGATCCACAAAACTTACTTGTGCCAATTTTTCTTAAGGTCGTACTATAATTACGACCTGTAATTTGATTACAACAATAGATGACAGACGGACAGACAGACGGACATAGCTAAATCGATTCAAAAAGTGGTTCTAAGTCGATCGGTACAATTAACAATGGGTCTATCTCCCTTCATTTTGGGTGTTACAAACAAATGCACAAAGATATAATACTCTCGTGGAGTGTATAAAAATATTACTTGGTGCGATTTTTTAAACGCAAATTCGGCAAGTGAGTTGTGCTTCTCGTTCGTTTGTGAGAATCATCTCCTTATAGAGGACGGGTTTGATGCTGAAAAGTCGCTGCGAAGCCACTTGAAAAGACTTTTGACATGGTCGAAATCATGATCGTGGCAGTCTGTAGCCAAGTAATAAATGTCACCATGCCATTTGTAAATAAATTTGCATTCTATTAAATATAGAAGCAAAATGGTCTTGAGCCAGGACAATATCCCAGTTCAAATCAAATATTGATTACAGACCAAAAAATGCAAACGAAAAAAAAACTAAAATAAATATATAATTTTGATTATTTTTAACCACGCTTATAAGGCAAGGCTATAAATTTACACTAATATATCGAAATAATACTTCAAGTCAATTCAAAAAAAATAAGTATTCTTATAGTTGGCAGTATTTCCATTCTATTTTCTCTCGTATATAGTGCAAAATAACCTAATTTCATGATTCAACCAATTTTTGCCGTAAAAGCAAAGAATTTGGAAAAATCTTTTTATTTTGCAGCCAAAGGAATTCTAGCTGCGGCCATTTGGTTGGTACCATTTGTATCCCCTTTTCCTATTTTACCCGCTTAACACTACGACTTTCTAAAATCTCTTTATTTTACGAGTCTACGCAATTAGAGGCATGTACACGCCTATTTTATCCCTCTGTACCCATTGTATCCCTTGAAAGAACGAATTAAAAAAAAAAACTTTTATTTGTCGTGTATACGCAGTCAGAGGAATGCATACTCCGAATTTCACGACTCTAGCTGCTGTCTTTTGGTTGGTACCATTTGTATCCCATTTTTCCATTTTAACTCCAAAAAGTACGAATTTCCAAAAATCCGTTTATTTTACGTATCTACGCAATCAGATGAATTTATACACCTAATTTCATTATTCTAGATGCAGCCGTTTGGTTGGTACCATTTTTATCCCTCTATTTACATTTCGGGTTTCTAGCTGTTGTCGTTTGGTAGGTACCATTTTTATCCCTCTTGTGTCCCATTTCGTCCCCAACGAATAAGAATTAATTACACTGTGCAACATTTTTGAAGTCATTTCAAAATAACCATATACGGACACTAGGGCGTACCTCAAAAAAAAAGTTCGCCGTACACCTTCGAATATGAAGTATTATTGAAAGGTAGTTTCAAAAAAAAAATTTTTATTTTTTTATGCCGAACGTAGGGGTCGCGCTTTTACATTTTTCTATATAACTTGTATTTATAAACGGATTTTAAAGTGTGATACATCGATGTTTTTGTCTCGACGAGGCCGATTTTTTTGTCTTTGAAGTCATTGAGCTCAAGCACCCCCTTCTGGTACTTACCCATCATTTCTCAGTTGCTACTACCCTAATGTACCACTCTAATAATCGAAAATTAAAGCTCGCATAAAATCATGAATCATGTTTGAGCTCAATGACTTCAAAGACAAAAAAATCGGACAAAAACATCGATGTATCACACTTTAAAATCCGTTTATAAATGCAGAAGTTATATAGAAAAATGTAAAAGCGCGACCCCTACGTTCGGCATAAAAAAATAAAAAAAATTTTTTTGAAACTACCTTTCAATAATACTTCATATTCGAAGGTGTACGGCGAACTTTTTTTTTTTTACTTGTAACCTGGTACGCTCTAACGGACACCGCTACATGATAAAAGACCAAAAAAAAAAGACCCGTGTTTTTTTTCCCCCCAAAGTCATGCACTTTTTTTTATGGGCCCCCAGAGATTTGAGGCCTCGGTGTAATTTTTGGAAAAAAGTGATCATATTCTCAGGCTCATATCTTGCAAACCGTTCGGAATTTTGATTTACTCTCTGAGGCAAAGATCTAGCTCTTGTCAAAAACTTAAAAAAATTCGATTTTTTAACCTTTTTTCCCCTGTTCAGGTCCATAGGTAGCAAACCGCTGAAAATTCAGGGAAACAATCAACTACAAAAATGTACCTAAGATCTCAATAAACAACTTTCTAGAACATATGAACTTCCTAGGAATGATTCTTAACACCGGTTAGGTAGGAAAAATATATCTTGCAGGACTGTTTCTGTTAATGATCAGTCCGACTACAGTGCGTATGAGTGATATTATCCTTAATCAACATCACGTATACGCTACCTACAACACTTCATTCATTCGACGACATTTGCGATTTTGACCTTGAAGATGAAGTTTTTTTGATTTTATATGTTCACAATTTTTGTTCTTTATGACAAGAGCTAGAACTTTGCCTCAGAGAGTAAATCAAAATTCCGAACGGTTTGCAAGATATGAGCCTGAGAATATGATCACTTTTTTCCAAAAATTACACCGAGGCCTCAAATCTCTGGGGGCCCATAAAAAAAAGTGCATGACTTTGGGGGAAAAAAAAAACACGGGTCTTTTTTTTTTGGTCTTTTATCATGTAGCGGTGTCCGTATATGGTTATTTTTTTTCGTGTTGCACTGTGTTATGGTGTCCGTTTTTGTTATAGGGGGAATGCGCATACCCAATATCAAGTAAGATAGATTGAAAAAACACTCTTAGTTCTTGTGAGGGAAAAAATTTTCCCTTTGGGCCGATTTTCCCAGTTTCAATCCCAACCGATCTACGGCTATAAGGCACATTTATGGGAAATTTGGACGTCCTAGCTCCTTTCGTTTAGATGCTAGCGTGCTTTCAACATACGGACAGATGGACGGACATGGCTAGATCGTTGTAGAATTTTATGGCGATCAAGAATATATATAATTTATATGGTCTCAGGTCGATATTTCAAGGTGTTACAAACGGAATGGCAAAGTTAGTAGAGCCCCATCCTGGAGATGGAGGGTATAATTAATGTTATTATACCTTTCAAAGTCAAAGTAATCGGTAGTTCAAATTTAAAAGTTACCTGGCCCACCCTGAGTATTTGAATTCACCGTTTTTTTTTAAATTGTAAATTTTTTAACAAACAGAAAACCGGGTTTTAACATGCCTACATACGAATGTAGCTCCTTATTTGAATTTTACGCTCTAGCAACAAAATTGTGCACAAAATTTTGTTCACATTTGGCACTTAAATTCGGTAACATAGATCCATTGTTTGATAAAGCCCCCATAGAAATGTCCCTCCAGATTTTGTGTGACATTGCTCGTAAAGGAAAACATCTCGAATATGTCCTGCATTAAAGATATTGTACAGATATTGTAAAACATCTAGAAGTGGTAGTTAATTACTTGTAAAATGTAGAAAGTGTAGAGTATCATATAGCCGGCATCGCTTTAGTATTTAACTTGTTTTTGTAGGTATATTTATAAATGTAGATTTATTGTGCATCTTGGAATCTCATCTCAATTCTGTAACCGATTTTCGTGGAAAATTATTGTTATATTTAATAGATCTAAGTTGCAGACAAATAAAAAATCTTAAATGCTTTTTCAAGTTTTACTATAAAACTTCATATATAAACACCCATAAAGAGTGACTATTTTCACAATTTATTTAATAAACAGAATTGACGCAAAAACGCTCAACATGTATTTGCGGAATATTGCAGCTTACACATTGTAATTTTATTGAAAATTACCATATTACGGTATGTTACTGAATTCACATTTAAAACTCCGTATATATATGTTGAAAATACCTCAAATTTAGACATATTTTCAATAATTTTTTAAAAATATATCTAACATTTTTTATTATTATTTTTTTGGCAAAAACATTGCAAATTACTTGCACTTAAGATTTCATAATCAAAGTGTTTATCAATGAGAAAATAATATTAACCTTTTTAATGTGGCAATTTGTCAAACCTGTTCGCATAAAACTGAAAACTTTGTTGACTTTGAACACATATAATCGATATTTTCGGTAGTGATGTAGAATTTTATGTTCTTTGAGTGTACAATATTTTTTCGAAAAACTCAATTTTGATTTTTGAATTAACCTCCATTTTTTCGATATCAACCTTCTGTGCACCGTTTTGAATTTTTGATATTTTAGGTTGTCGCGTATTATAGTGTTCATCATCAATTACACTAGTGAATGGAAATCAACGGCGAGGAACGATTATCGGTTCCCCGACCAACTGTCTTTCCGATTCTTAGAATCGAAGATTCGGACCTGAGTATCGATTCTTATTCCTTAATCATTTATCAAAAAATCTATGTAAAACACTCATTAATTTTTATTTTTTTATAAATTATTGTGAATATGGCAGTAGAGATTTAATATCTCAAACAAGTAAATTACTTAAATTAAAAACGATATTAAAATTTAATTTAAAACTTGCTTTTGATATTTGAATTAGCATTCAATATTTAAAATGCTATTATTTTTTTTAGAACTCTCTACACGCATCATGTACAATTTTGTTTTGAGAAGTCCTGGTAGATATTGCATACGCCCGGGATATGTATAATCTAACTGCATTTGTGTCACTACCCTCGTAAACATTTTTATAAATGTATTTGTGTGTGATTGTGGACGTATCAGAATGTGGTATGATATTGGTTTATTACAGTGGACATATCATCAGTAGTAGCGGCAGATCTCGCAGATTCTCCATATGCATACATATATAAACATACGCTGTGCTGTGTTTACTGGAGGCGGATTGAAAATATCAAAGGCCTCATGAAAGGCCTCTACTTACTTAAAAGTAGTCTATTAAGTTAATAATTTCAAATATGAAGTCGTAGGAAATAAATATAATGACAATATAATGATTTAATTCAATTTCCTGGATATTTGTTTGAGGCTATATTTGGTGAATTGAGTTTTCATTTCATTCTTATATATTTGGAAAATATGAGTTGGAACAAATTTATTGTTTCATTCCACATTTGTATGGGAAAATTTTATAAATCTTAGCCGATTTTCTAAAATTTTAATTTTATGGCATATTATTATGACAAACAAAGTTTGGAGCTGTACTTAAATTGGAGTGGATATACAGACACATTTTGAAAATGATTGTTGTTCCAAAGAACTAAGACATAATAGGCGGTCTTCTGTCGTCCTCGAACGACTAAAGATATTTTTGGATAATTACAGATGATGTTTGAATATATTTCAACCTCCGATTTTTTTTCTGTTACGAAACACAAAGGGAAGCTAGAATGCGAGTGTTATTAAGTCCTAAAATAATTCGAGTCACAAAAGGCCCTCCATTTAGAATGCCTTCGTAAATTTGTCAGCGTGGAAATGTTGGTACAACCACACTCCTTGTTTGCAAAAATATAAATGTTTCATAGGCTTTGTTGTCTTGTGCTAGCGTGTGTGTGAGAGAAGGAGTGTGTTCAATTATTTAATATGCACGTTTTAATATAGTATTTATTAAATTTCGTTTTTGTATTAATAAACAAAAATGTCAAGCAATTTGATATTATTGCTGTCGCTGCAATTGTGTTCATTTGCTCCGATGTTCCTCGCTGAACACAGCCATGTGTAGCCGCAACAGTGTGTGGGCTTTTGGCCAAGTAATGTTAACTTCATGTAATGCAATACTCGGCCATAACCAGGGATATGAGCAAATATGAGAGATGTATTTTAATTAAAGTTGTAAACGCTGACATTTATTTATTTTTTCCTTTTTGGCCTGTCGAAAAACAGAAACTCCAACATTTAAGTGGACATCATTAAAACGGATGTTAAGGGAATTTATTTAGAGAGTTGTTCGTTTTTGGGTAAAAGTTTTGTGAGCGCAGGAGTGTCATACAAGTGATTATGACGGGTATCAAATATTCATATTTTTAATGCTTTGTGGAAAATCGTAATACTGTGGTTATCAAACTTAATATTTTAATATTATTTGGAAAACCTTTGGGAAAAATAGACAAGTAGTTTTTAAAACTAGTAAGTTCTGACTACTACATCAGTAGTAAAGTGTGACGTTTGTCCTGTCAGGTCTCATTGGAGACACACGATATGGGAGTACTCTATATGATACCTCCACCACCTTCTCACGCTCTACAAAGCCTTGACTGTCAAACGAGAATGTCTTAGAACGTAATTATTATTGATATTCAATAATGGTCCACAAATCAGTTCTGTAATATTTGAACGGGCAAAAATTTAGTTCTATTTCAAAACAATCACATTCTTCCTTAGGTTAATTCAACTGTCTACCAAGAACTCGTTGACGTTTTTAATGGTTGAGATTATGTTGCAAGAACTATGATAAATGTTATTAAAACTTAAAATCTTAAAGACCAGTTCTTACTCTTCACAAACGCTAATTTTAAAATTATAATACACTTGACAAACATGCCGGGTCTGTTGGATAGATCGCGAGGAAATCACAAAACAATTGTCATGCATAAACATCATTTTAGCCACATCTTCCACGAAAATGAAAATTAATATATTTTTTGTTTACCGTGTTCTACCGAAATATTCACTTTTTGTTAGAAAATCTCAATCTTACAAAGAAAAACATGGACACGCTTCTCAAATTTTAACCCATGTCTCAGTTACAAAAGAAGTCTATGCTTTCGGTTTGTTTGTATAAACCAATGATTTCCAGTAACCCCAGAGAAAATAAAAAAAAAAATAAATCGCACAATATCGGTAGCCAATTGACGAGCCTACTTCGAGAAATAACGCGATTACCAAATATTTCCTTCAATAAGTCCTTTGACCGATGGTAATAGAAAACAAAATTGCCACGACAATCATGACTCTATACTGCTCGTCAAAGGTCAACGATTCCACCGGCTTAGAAAGCCCAACCAACGGGTGTACTAAAAAGTTATTAAATTATGCTTTTCCAGTCCTTACTTTACACTTTTTATACCCTCCACCACAGGATGGGGAAATACTAAGTTTATCACTCCGTAACAGCTTGAACTATCGACCTAAGACCATATGATGTATATATATTCTTGGTCGTCTAAGACGATTCTTGCCCCTCCGTCCGTCTGATGAAAGCATACTGCCATCTAAACGAAAGGAGCTAGGAGGTCCAATTTTTTTCATAAATGCGCCTTTTACTTATAAAGGGTGTTTTTTATTGGGGTATAGAACTTTAAGTTGGCATCACTTTTTTAACTGGCGGCCATTTTGTCAGCTGTCAAGTGATTAATATTTAGTTTGGTTTGCCATTTCATCATGAACAGGTTGACAAAAGAACAACGCTTGCAAATCGTGCAAATTTATTTCGAAAGTAATGGTTCAGTTCGCGAAGTTCACCGCAAGCTCCGTCCATTTTATGGTCGACATAATCGTCCATCAGAGCAATTAATTCGGTTAACCGCATAATTTCGCGGAATGGACCTGTCAATTGGCCACCAAGATCGTGTGATTTGACACCATTGGATTATTTTCTTTGGGGATATGTGAAGACGCTCGTCTACGCCAACAAACCAGAAACGTTAGGGGACTTGGAAGCCAACATTCGTGGCGTTATTGCCAACATACGGCCCCATATGCTGGCTATATTCGAGCCAACCGCGGCGGCCACATGCCCGAAATCATATTTAAACACTAATGGCATAAAATTATCCTTCCAATAAAGCCAAATTGATGGACATTAAAACGATTTTCTTGTGTTTTATTTCAATTCGAAGTTCTATACCTCAATAAAAAACACCCTTTACAAAGGGATTTTTTTTACTTGATATTGGGTATGCACATTCCCCTTAGAGAAAATAGGTGCACCATAAAGTGATTTTTTTGTAGGGGCTGAAATGGGGCAAAAAGAGATATGAATGGTACCTAATAAACGACAGCAGCTAGAAACACGAACGTATGTACATTAGGATGGGTCACGAAAATAATCTGCAGCGGTCACCCCACCAGAAATGAAGAATGGATTGTTTAATGATGACCTGCAAAATATTTCGTCGTTGGATCAAGTCATCTGTGGGCTAAACGCTCCTGAAAACACCTCTAAAAATTATGTTTATCCCGTGTTTTTTATGTTGCATTTTTGTGAGTTATTATACCCTTGGAAGCACTTTAAATATAAATTCTGATTCTTGTGTTAGAGTAACTCGTTGGTCGTATTATTAGACGTTTATATTGATTTTAAAAGGTGACAGCTAAAAACGCATATTTCTTGGAAACATTTTGTAAGATGTGTTATGAAAAATAAATAGAAGGAATCAATAACTTTCGAATGACTCCATGTTTGTGAAAAAATTTAATACAGGATATGGATTTTCAAAGCCAAAATTTGCAAACTCTTTTTATAAAAATGAGCGCAGCAGCGTCAATTTCTATCCAATGTTCATCATTTAGGAATCATTCGAAAGGTCTTGACTGCAGCTATTTATTTTTTATAAAATACTAACGCCAAATATGAAAAATTGTTCAGTTGTCACTATAAAAAAAAAAACAAAAAATTACTATAAAGGTCCAAAAATGCGACTAATAAGTTACTCTAAGACAAGAATCAGAATTTATTATTAAAGTGCTTCCAAGGGTCTATTATTTTACAAAAAAAAAAAATTCGACATAAATGCTGCAGAAAAAAATTACACGGGAAAAACATGATTTTTTGGGGTATTTTCAGGAGCGTTTATCTCACAGACGTGTTGATCTAGGAACGAAATTTTTTGCAAATCATCATTAAACAATCCAAACTTTATTTTCGTGGGGTGACTGGAAAGTATTTTTCCATTTGCATGGACCACGACCCAGCCTAATGCACATTCCTCTAATTGAGTAGATAAAATTATTTTTTATAAAATTCGTACTTTTAAGGGGTAAAATGGAATATAGGGAAAAAAATTTTACCAAACAAACAGCTGCACCTAGAATAATTAAATTCTTTGTATACATTCGTAGACACTTAAAATATTAAAATAGACACGAATAATAAAAATAATATTTTTTTCAAAGGAATCAATGGGAGCAGAGGGATAAAAATCGGTGTGTACATCCCTCTAATCACGTAAACACGTAAAATAAAGAGATTTTCGAAACTCGTACTTTTAAGGGGGTAAAAGGGGGTACCAACCAAATGGCTGCAGCTAAAATCATGGAAACAACGGGCGAACTTAATGCTTTTACTTCTTTACTTTATTTTTCAGGCAATAAAGTCCCAGCATCGACAATATGTGGAATTTATGAAACTATGAAAATTATTTGAAAGCAGACTGTTTTATGTGGAATATGTATCGACGGCATCATCTGTCCGCATTAATTCGAGAACGACGATCGACGATAGCATCACTGATCGATGATAACAAACATTTGGATCCAATAGGAATGCACAAATCGCGTGATTTAACCCAATTAAAATATTACTTGTGGGATTTTCTTAAGTCTCAGATATGTACCAGTAAACCACAAATGTTCAGTTCCCTCAAAGTAAATATAACCCGTGCCATAGCTCAAATTCATCCACATCTTCACCTCATCTAAAATAAGTTTAGCATAAAGTTGCTACTTCCATTTGAACGATATTATATTCCGTTAATATCTCACATTCAATTTTCATTACAAACTCCCCACAAAAATTAAAAGCAACAGAAAACATTATCGTTGTATATGTGGTGAAAGTTGGTCACACCGTTCAGATTTAGATATAGCTCCATAGAAATTTTACTATGACTTTACATTACTTTTGTTACATTCCGTCATATTTCACTTAGAACGTCGCACAGTGGTCAATTTCGCGAGATAGCGGTCAAAACTGTATTACTTTTGGCCGAATTGGTATTTTTTTACGCAATTTGTTTTGTTCAATAGGAGGGACTTTAAGCTTCAATTTGCGTGTTCAAACGTAAAATGCATTTTAATTTTGTGTTGAGTTTCCATGTAAAAGTTGAATATTTTGACATTTTAAATAGGTATTTTTTTATAATTTCTTATTTTCTTCAATCGTATTTTACAACCAATACTTATTTATTATTCCTAAACTTAATTTTGGTCAGAAAATGCCAACATTTGGCCCCTGCCATTTATTTAGTCTCAATATTCACAGGGGCCAAAGGTTGGTTTTTGTGGAAGAAAGCTAATTCTTGTGAGGATTAAACTGAAAAATAACACTGAAATTCCCAACAATATCAATACCATTTGGATATATTATATACAGAACACAACATCGATAAAATTTTAAGTAAACTTTTACTATTGATTTAAAGTGCACATATATTTTATTTAAATGTATTAATAAAAATTTATACTAAAATTAGAAACAAATTATAATCTTTAAACTAGTGTTAATTAAACAATATTAGTAAAAATTTCTTCCAAATAGCTTTGATTTTCATTTTGCAGTAGTTGTTTAGCTTCTTCATCTAACTCTAATGAGGTTGATTTCCATTTTTGTCGAATACTGGACATATTTGGGTCTGATGTGCACAACAAAATATTAATAAGATCTTCATTAGTACAATATCTGGAAATTTTTCTTGTATTGTGCTCGCGAAAGAATCTGTAGTCTTTGTTCCTTTTTTCTTGCGCTTCTTCTGAGAGATCTCCAATTGGAAGCATATTGTGCTGAATTATTTGTTCCCCATGGAACAAAATTTTGTGAACTGTGGTTGGCATATGTCTCCAAGAATATTTTTGGTTATAAAGGGTTGCTGTCTCATTAGCATACTGACCAAATTTTTTTGCATCTATCTTTTTGCTACATGCTATAACTTCTAATATGATTTGGAATCGTCGTATTAAATCATAATCTACTCCAGTTATAGAAGCTGCAGTTTCTGGATCGGAAAAAAATCTCCTTGCTGTGTTTCCATCATTAGAATTTCCTTCTCCTTGCTTTGGCTGGTCAATTATAAGGCCTATCTCACGGTATTTTTCTTGAATATCTTTTTTTTTGCTTTCTTTTTTCCAAATTTTCTTTGTTGTTTCTCACTGTTTCGCCTAACGGGCCAAATTCCAAATCGTATCCCAATTTAAGAATATGCTCCATAAAACGAATTCTAGCATGAAGAGGTGACATTCCAAATTCATATGCTTCATTAAAACGATCGTCTTGTTTTGGTGATTGGCTCAATTGACTTGATGTTTTTTGGCATATGGTGCAGCTTGACGAAGACTTTGTTTCGGTTAAAGCTTGTGCAACTTTTCCATCGATCATTGTAAGTGACATTTTAAAGTTAACTTCGATGCATTGGTCATTAAATTCAAATATCACTGGTTGAAGTTCCTTAATTTCATCTCTTATTTTGCCAACTTCTTCAGTTATGACATCTTTAGTTTCTTTTTTGTAAGCAAACTTTATTGGTCTACAAAATTTTGTTGACGAGGGAATTTCATTCTTCCATACATCTATCTCTGCAGCTCTACTAGTTGACGGCTCTGAACCAGTATAAGTTTTAGTTAAACGTAATGGAACGAAAGAAATCATGAATAAATTGGCATCTGATGAATTTTCCGCATTACATTGTTTGTATTGTTTCTGGCCAGAGGACCCATCACATCCCCATTTAGAAATTAAAGTCATGCTGCAGTTTTTAAACTTCTTTAAATAGTCAGCATCAAATGTCTTTAATAATCGTTCTGCAGTGTGTTCAAGAAGATCCTGCAATTTTATTTCTGCTGAACTTGAAGTTACACTAATATCAGTTGGTGAAGGTAAGCAATCTTTTTTGGCAGAAACTAAATCTCGATATGATGGAAAAATTCCACAATTTTTTTCATTGGTTCGCTTCCGCAATTCTGTATATTGGTTTTTAGTCATTTTCAAATCCAAAAATAGTGCAAATGTTTCTTCTGGAGTAAATTTATTTTCTTCAGTTGGTGTCGGCATACTTTCTAAAATCCTTTTTGTGCGTCTGGGGCTTGCTTCCACTATTTTTTCAATGATAGCAATTTTACTCTTTTTAGTTTTCGATGGTTGAATTTGATGCAGAAATGAATCCTTTATGATGCTACAAGAAACTTCTTCATTGATATGTTTAAGCTTGCGTCTTCGTGATCTTTCACTACAATTATCAATTGGCTTTGCTGGTCGACCACCTTTTCCAGTTTCCGTGGTAGTTACTGATGGCTTTTCAAAAATAAGTTTATTTCTTAGTCATTCTTGGTTGCGTGAGTAAAACAATTTCTTGTTTCTGGAACATTGATTGTACCGTTTTCTTAAAGTATTTAAAAAGTTTTTTATTTTTAACTTATGAATTTTAATTTCTTGTTTGTCGGATATTTTGAAGAATGGATTATTCATTATATGTAAAATAATGTCGTTTTCATCTTTCCGTTCAAAATATATATCAGATAGAATACTATAACTGAATTTAGCCATTGTTAAAACAATAATGAATAATAATGACTTTGGATGATATGTACGTCAATCGTTTCGTTTGTTTTCGTGCACTGGATAGCACTAAGTTGTGACAGTGCTGTTGTCTCTTTCATTTTTGTGATGTCCATTTTATGTTCTTTCATTCTCGTTTCTAATGTTCTCTTCGTTGTGTTCTGTCGTTAATGTTGGTAAAAATTGAATTTAATGTTCTATTTGGTTTGTAAGCAAAGCGAATGTTGTCAGATTCTATTGTCATTTTTGTCAAAATTTTGATACACCCTTCTATGTGGACTAGGTCCAAATATGGGCCAAATTCTCCTAATTTCAACAGAATTATTTTTTGGGTCAATAAGAACTCTTGTACAAAATTTCATCAAAATATATGCATAATAGCCAGTTTCACATACAAATAACTTCTCAAAAAATATGACGTGCATTTGTACCGAATATCTTACCTTGGGTCAGAAAAATTGCTGTAGCTCAAAAAGTGCAGTCCCGATGCATGGACATGTATATATAGGAATGTAGGGGAGGGTTAGGACTACAAAATAGTAAATTTGTGTTTTGACTCAGCTTGACTCACAGGAGTTGTGCTCTATGAAGTAGGAAATTTCCGATAAATTAGACCTTTTTTAAAAAAAATATTTAAATTGTTCTGAAAACAGTAGAGCTTCAATTTTTTCTACCAGTGATAGGAAATAAGTTAAGTTACAACACAAAATTTATTTCGTCCAAAAATCTTGAAAAACAAAAAAGTTATGATCATTTCAACTTTAAAAATTAACTAAAAATATCATAATTACTAAATTCTGAAAAAGCCCATTTTGGACCACCCTGTTCTCAGTGAAATAGTTAAAATAGAGTTCTAATTTTTTGGCACCCGAGGTTTACTACTGTTTACTTTCATATGAGTCTAATAACTTTAAAATCGGAGAACAAAAACCAAAAGGAGTTTTGGCCGCTATCTCAAAATAATGACCACAGTGCGTCGGTCCATAATTGTATGTAGGTCATTTGCAAATGTCCTTCTTTGTGTGCTTGGCTTATGTAGCTCCTCATCATGACTTAAGCGAAAACTAACATTGTGTGTAATTGTTTAAGTCATGGAAATATAACCATATACGGACACCACTACGTGATAAAAGACCAAAAAAGCCTGTGCCTCACAGTTTTGCCCAAAGTCATGCACCTTTTTATGGGCCCCAAAGATTTTGAGCATCAGTGTCATTTTTTTTCAAAAAAGTGAGAATTTTCTCAGGCTTATATCTTACAAACGGTTTGGAATTTTGATTTACTCTCTGAGGCAAAGTTGTAGCTCTTGTCGTAAAGAACATATAAAATCAAAACCTTCATCTTCAAGGTCAAAATCGCAAAAAACTGTTCAGGACCATAGGTAGCAAACCGTTCAAAATTCAAGGAAACAATCAACTACAAAAATTTACCTAAGATCTCAATAAACAACTTTCTAGAATATATGAACTTCCTAGACGATAGCGGTTACTTAGATAGCCGCAAACGTGAAAAATTTCCAGATTTTTTTAATTTCATTTGTTTTTTCTATACTTTAACATTGAGATACTTTGCTATCTATTATCTACACTTAAATGACACCGAGGCCCCAAATCTTTGGGGTTCCATAAATAAGTACATGACTTTGGGCAAAACTGGGAGACATGGGTCTTTTATCACGTAGTGGTGTTCGTATATGGTTATATTTTTTCGTGTTGCCCTGTGTAATTTAAGGTATTGTTTTGATGGAGCACATCACTCCATAAGTATCTGTTATTTCAAGCTTGGAAGAATGATCTATTTGACTTAAAATAATTATTTACGGAGGACCACGTTGTTTGATTTTATTGAAGCTGGGGAATCGCAATTTTACGAAGTTGCAAAAACGACAGTGAACGTTGAAATATAACTTACTCATGGTTTTTATTGGGGAGTGCACCATATGTGCTGTTACCATACTTGATATGAGCCTTTTCGCGACCTGCCTAATAAGATTGGTCAAAGTAAACAATACTATATTAAAATCCTTCACTATTTTTTTAATATTTCTCTTTTTCGGCGCTCAAAGTCCTTCATACTGAAAATCTTGCATGTCAGCCTCTGCTCAAGATCACTTGTAGTCATCTATCTATAACCTCTAGCTTTTAAAGAAAACAAGTATACCCTCTACCATGGATTGCATTCCACATAGGCTGTTGATTTTCGTAGAGATGCAGTAACGTTACAGGAAAGTGTTAAACTTTTTGATATAGTCAAACCAAAACAAATAAAAATATTGAAAAAATAATTTTATAAATATATATAAAAATTTTAGTTATTCTAAACCAAGCTTATAAGGCAAGGCTATCAATATGTTTATATTATATATATTGAAATAATACTTCAAGTTAATTCAAAAAGTAAATAAAAGGCAGCAATCTTCGAAAAATCTTAGTGGGTACATTTTCAGCTGCAGCCATTTGGTTCGTTGGATTTCCATCCTACTTTAATTTCAAAAGTACAAATTTTGAAAAATTCACTATCATTTACGTACACAGTGACCCATTTTTGTCGTGAGGGATATAAAGCAGTACATATAAAGCAGAAAATTTGCTTAAATAATCTAAATATTAGAGGATATTTTCAGTCTTTGTTAGGGAATTTTTTATCCTCTGTGCCGATATCGCCCACTTTCAATCCCAAGCGACCTGCAACCACAAAACATATTTACAAAAAATTGGAATATTTCAACAGACAGACGGGAATGGCTAGATCGTCTTAGAATTTTACCACGACCCAGAATATATATATAAAGGCTCTTAAAGTCACCGACTTCGAATTTCGGTAGTACATTTTTATAAATTGCATACGTTGTTCGTTCGTGTACTTTATCACGAAGAAAATATTGAGTTTACTGAAAAAAAGGAAAGTATCAGTTAGATGATCAGTGAAATAGTGCGTTCACAAATTAATTTCAAAGTTGTCAATTACCTATTGAAAACCCTGTACTTTTGGGTGTCTCCGATTAATATTTCAAGGTGTTACAAATGTGAATATACCCCAATCCTTAGGTGGAGGGTATAAAAAAATGATATTGTAAATATTAGGGATATTTTTAGTCCTTGTGAGGCAAAATTTTTTCCTTTTTTACCGATTTCGCCCAGTTACAATCCCACCGATCTGCGAATATAAAACACATTTATGGAAATTTTTGACCTTCTAGCTCATTTGGTTTAGATGCTAGCGTGCTTTCAACAGACGGACGGGCATGACTGGAACGTCTTAGAATTTTATGACGATCTAGAATATGTGTACTTTAAAGGGTCTCAGGTCGATATTTCAAGATGTTACAAACGAAATGACAAAGTTAGTATACCCCCCATCCTGGAGGTATTTTATACTAACGCGAAGTAAGACAAATATTTGGCAGTTCGTGAGTCTCTATAGTGGATTCAAATACCAAAAGATTTAGGGTAGCCTATATGATCCATGATTTCCGTGTAAACACAAATATTGTATTACATATGGCGAAAGGCAATGAATCATATTCATACCGGCTGGTTTTATCATTCGACCCAATTACTTACGCAAGAAGTCATATCTCACACTGCACTCGAGCTACAATCAGAATTTGTTACTTTTCGCCATACAAATTAAAACTTATATGCAATAAATCTTCGCCAGCGGTTGGGGAAAACGAAACGAACGGCCCATGAAACTCTTTCGCCATCTCTCACCCGCAATGCCTTTCATTTAGATTGTATATCAAATTGTGTAAACTCAATAATCCGGAATTTTATAATGGCTTCCTATAGGTATAATCATATCAACACTCGACCGAAAACCGTTTTCTTGCCGGTGTTTCCTATCGATATCTCATCTAACAGGAAGTGGAACCCAACACACACACACACAAACGCACGTAAGTGCCACCAACACAATTACAGGCCGAATCATGCCAAACCAATCCGCCACCAAAAAGAAAAAGGAAACGCAAACCCCTTTCTTTTATTACAACAACTCAATTTCATGTAAAATTGACTGAACCAAAGCTAGCAACACCAACCTACAAAAAAGGGGAAAAAGTTGTGTCAATGTGTGTGTGTGTACGCTGTGATTTACGACTCCCAGGCGGCGTCACCTGAGATTAAAAAATTTTATGTACGAAAATACAGCAGCAGCAGTGGTGGCAGCAGCAACAAAATATCGGAAAATAAAGCAACTCTTTCAGGCATTAAACCAAAGGGAAAGTAACAAAACTCCAATAAAAAACATTAAAATCACTGACAGCAACAGTAACAGCAATGGCAGCACAACAACAACGGCAACAACACCAATGCCAATAGCAGTAGCAGTAACATCCAACCGACATTTACCCAATCCAAATGAAATAAAAATGTTACTGAATATAACCTACCTTCCTACACACGGACACACACACCCACCCTATTCGAGACTACTTCGACCAAAAAATTGGTGGCGTAGTAAAGGATTGTTATAATTTCATACATACGACGATGCGAAGGAAACAACTTTGGAACACATGAAATCGAGTGAAAGGAATCATTTCCTCATTCAAACCATGCTAAGGAATGGAAAATCATCGAAAATCATGATGGCGTACCGTGCCACTCATCCTAAGCTACAATCGATCTTTTGCGCGCCTAGTGTGGTGATCATGTTACCAGCCATCTCAACGATATCAACTGGCCACATCGCACAGTGTGACTTTTGTCACTTTTAGGAAGCCAGAAGTAAAAAAAACTAAATTTTCCGATCTCCATAATATGTTGGTATATGATAAACAAGAGTATAGCTATTGTGAAAATATAACTCAAACAAAACAAAAAAAAAACAAGTAAAAACGGCGTTAAGTTCGGCCGGGCCGAACTTTATATACCCTCCACCATGGATTGCATTCCACAGAGGTTGTCGTTTTTCGTAGAAGTGCAGTAATATTACAGGAAAATATATTTTTTTAATATAGCCAAACCAAAACAAATACAAATATTGAAAAATAATTGTATAAATAAATAAAATATTTTAATTATTTCAAACCATATTTATTTCAACTCAAAAAATAAATATTCTTATATTTATATTTTCAAAAAGCTTAAATACCATAAATATTGGAAGATAATTGGTGCTACAGTTGGTTGTATTTCCATTCCATTTTAATTCCAAAAGTACAAATTTTGAAAATCCATTATCAGACGTACATGTGCAAAATAACCTAACTTCATGTTTCAACCAATTTTTGCAGTAAAATGAAAAGTACGAATTTGGAAAAAAAGTTTCTATTTTGCGTGTCTATGCAGTCAGAGCAATGTATACACCGAATTCCATGATTCCAGCTGCGCCCATTTAGTAGGTATCACTTTTACCCCCTTGACACTTCTACGCAATTAGAATTTCATCATTCTAGCTGTAGTCGTTTAGTTGGTACTATTTTTATCCCTCTGTACCATTGTATCCCTTGAAAGTACCAATTTCGAAAAATCTGTGTATTTGAAGTGTCTACACAATCAGAGGAATGTATACACCGAATTTCATTATTCCAGGTGTAGCCGTCTGGTTGGTACCATTTTTATCCCTCCATACCCATTGTATCCCTTGAAAGTACGAATTTGGAAAAATTCGTTCTTCATTTGGTTGGTACTATTTTTATCCCCTTTTTCTATTTTGACCTCAAAAAGTACGAATTTCGAAAAATCAGTTTATTTTAAGTGTCTACACAGTCAGAGGAATGTATACTCCGAATTTCATAACTCTAGCAGCGGTCATTTGATAGGTACTATTTTTATCCCCTTTTTTCATTTTAACCCCAAAAAGTACGGATTTTAAAAAATCCGTGTATTTTACTTGTCTATGCAATCAGAGGGATGTATACACCGAATTTCATTATTCTAGGTGCAGCCGTTTGGTTGGTACCATTACGAATTTGGAAAAAATACTTTTATATTATGTATCTACTCAATTAGAGGAATGTACACACCGAATATCGTGTTTCTAGCTGTTGTCGTTTAATATGTACCATTTTTATCCCTTTTTTGCCCCATTTCACCCCCTACAAATAAGAATCACTTTATGGTACACGTTTTAGCTATAAGCAAATATAAACAGATATATTCAAACAACATGCTTAAATTCGCTAAAATATTAGTGATTATTATGGGTATTTTCAGTCCTTGTGAGGGAAAACTTTTCGCCTTGGGCCGATTTCGCCCAATTTCAATCCCAACCGATCTACGACTATAAGACGCATTTATGGAAAATTTGAACGTTTTAGCTCCTTTCGTTTAGATGCTAGCGTGCTTTCAACAGACGGACAGACAGACGGACGGAAATGGCTAGATCGTCTTAGAATTTTATGACGATCAAGAATATATATACTTTATAGGGTCTCAGGTCGATATTTCATGGTGTTACAAACGGAATGACAAAGTTAGTATACCCCCATCCTGGAGGTGGCGGGTATAATAAATCTTTGGAAGTGTAAATTTTTGGTGTGTACATAAGTGGGCGTGGCACCTCCCACACAAAGTGGTTTTTGTACGTATTTTATAAAGCAACAGATTTTGAGTACTATGATACCGAAAGTAATAACTTTTTGTGTTAGTACATGCAGCATTAATGCCAAAAATTGGCGGTATTGTAAAAGTGGGTATGGCATTTCCTAATGAAATAAAAACCTATACTCAAATATATTCGCTTATATGACACTGAGAGTCCTCAACTTTTATATAAGTTCTTAAAGTTTAACCTTTGAAGACGAGATAAAAATGGGCGGGATTTGAAATAAGGGCGTGGCACCTCACAAAAGCATATTGTCATAATGCGGAAGATATAAGAAATTTGATTTTTAATATTTTATTTATTTGGGAATCTGAGTCACACTGTACATTGCTCCGATTTGACGCAGTTGGACTTGTGCGGTGCCTTATGTACCCTACGGGAAAATGAACTGTCCCAGGATTAGTCCCAGAACTGGTCCCTGGTGGGTAAGGACCGGTCCTGGTTCTAACCCAAATGTATGAAGTGGACCGGTCCCTTTTAACATTGTTTGTCATTGAAGGGGGTGAATGGACCCCCTGGAATATGTCTTGGACACAACCTAGGATCGGTCTCAAAGGATTTGACCTGGAACCGGTCTCTGAGGACATGACTTGCACCATACCTGAAATGACATGTCCTAGAATCGTCTCAAAGGATATGACCTGGAATCGGATTCAAAGGACATGACTTGGAACGCACCTCAAGAGAATTCACAATTTATTCACACTTAGGGACCAGTTCTGTGATATATCCATATCGACATATCCCAAGATAGGTACGTTTATAGCAATTGTCACCAATTTCCCGTAGGATACGTATTTTGATTTTCTAAGCTCGAAAACGATACTACTTATGACACTGTCCTACAGCATTTTTTGAACAGAGTAGCGACCCTCTGAATCTGAAAGGGCATGTTGGGTAGACCATTTTTTCAGAATAAGTTAATAGTCCAGCTGCTCTGATTTTCATTTCATTTTACTGTGGATCAAAGTTTTCATTTTTTGGTCGAAGTGAAACAAATTTTGTTAAATTATGTCTAAGAGAATTCTTATTGACAGGACCATATTGTGGAATTTTATGAGGATTATTTTTGTGAAAGATCATAACTATATAGATCTTGTATTAATTATATTTTAATTTTCTCGTAATCTATCTAACGGATCCAGCGGAATTTTTGCATGTGTAATAAAAACTAATTTCGGTGTGTAGTCGGTCGCGAAAATGGTCGCTACATTTTTGCAAAAATCCAAAATTCGCGGTTGCAATTGTTTTTATTTAATTAGCAATCATAAATCAAAAAATATTTTGAGACTCTAGAAGCACTTTTCAAATTTGTGGACTTTACAGCCAACATTTATCATATTTCATTCATATTTTATTCGTGTTTTAAATTAAAATTTTTGGATTTAGAAAATGGTCTGAATGGAATTTAACCCTACTAATTTTGTTGTTTTTGTAAGCGTGAAGAGCTTCATTTACAATTTTGGTGTCGTTTGTGGACCCCACTGAAAATTTCCAGCAAATATGTTCGTAGAACATTTTAATCCTTAAATGTCCTTTTTGATTTTCTCAAAAAGTGAGTCAAACAGAGTGGATCTAGCGGGTTAAGATCTTCCACAAAATTAATCATCATAAAATTCAAGTACATTACATCATCTCAAAACGCTCTAAAATAACTCTAGGTGATATTTCCATTTGATGCAGCAGATTTTTTAGGTTATACTAAAAAAATCTAGCATATTAACAAATATAATAGAAATAATAGAAACAACACATATAGATTCACATCTACTTAATTTTTAGAAAATTAAATTTATAAAAAGAAAAAAAATTATATATCTTAAATATAAAATCTTAAATATTAGCACTAAGAGTTATTTTATACCAGTTTCAGTTCCATTTCATCAATTTGATATTCGAAATGGCAATTTTCTTCAATATTTAGCCTTAATTTTGCATAGACGATTCCACTGGTGTTCATACACTTAGATTGGATTCGGATTGAATAATTATTATTTAATATGAATCATTATTATAGTAAACTCTTGAGTTTTTTGTGAATGTTACCGACGGGGTTTTCGGAACATTTTATGGTTTGCTTCTCGGCTTCTTTGAGAAAAATTCCATTTAGAATTATTGTATTTTTTATTAAATCTGATTCGTAAATTTATAATATGATATAAATGGGTATCTGGTGGTCATATTATCCATTAACTTAAGATCAGTTTCCTGTATTGTCGGAGAATTGTCGATATTTCCAAACAAAATTTTTAGCCATATTCACATCATTACTCGATCCATAGCCAGTCTTCACCATGTCGACATATAATCTCTTTTCGTTTTAAATAGGTATTTCCTTACAGGAATACTCCTTGCCATGCCTTTTTTACTAGTTGAATCACATTGTTATAAGTCCGACATAGCATCATGGGCTTGTGCGCTAAAAAATATACACATTATCAGGTATTAGCAGCTGAAGTTAATATTTTTGATTCGAAATACCACCTTATTTAAATGTCATCACTCTAGGTCTATGACACCTACTGACAATATTCAATAATAAGTTTCAGCTTCGTATAAGAGGTGCCATGCCCACTTTTCCAATAACGCCCATTTTTGGTACAGCTATGCACATTGATGTTAGACGTACTCACACAAAATTTCAGTATTGTAGCTGTCATAGAACTGAATATATTTGATAATAGGTTTCAACTTCGTATGTGAGGTGTCATGCCCACTTTTCCAATACCGCCCACTTTGGATACAGCTAAGCACATTGTTGCTATATGCACTTACACAAAATTTCAGGACTGTAGTTGTCATAGAACTGACAATATTCAATAAAAGGTTTTATCTTCGTATGGGAGGTACCACGCCCACTTTTCCCATACCGCCGCTTTTTGGCACAACTGTGCATAGTAATAATTAGTAACCTTTGACAAAAATGCAAGACTCCAGCTGCAACAGTATTCCGAATATGCTAATTTATAAAAAACGAATAAATCCCCAATTTGTGTGGGAGATGCCACCCCCACTGAAAATATCAAAAATTCATGTAGCCTATTTTCACCACCGGTTCAGTATGAACATACTGTGAAAATTTAAGAAGATGGTCCAGTAGTTTATGCTGCTATAAAGAACAAACAACAAACACAGATTCATTTATAATAATTTATATATATAGATTGCTTTTGAGATACATAATTAAAAGTCGAACTTTGAGCTATAACAGTTCCCACAAAAATATCTATTTTTCGAAAATCTTGCGATGTTTTCGTGTCTACTGCTTTCTACTGAACTCCATTACATGATTTTTAAAATTATTAAAAACATTTTTCTCGATTTTGGTCACGGCCGTGACATTGTGGGACGATGCATTTTTACATTAATTGCCAATAATTCTATAGAGGTCCACTGTGCTATGCGATCTGGGTACACCAGTGGATTCTTCAAAGAGTTATCTTGCAATCTTTAAGACTATATTTCTAATAGTAATCGGTATTGTGAAGGAAACATTTGGTAAACGAATTATTTCTTGAAAGGGAATAGTCAAATGGCTACCAACTTAACGCCTGCATACTATTTTCTCTGAGATTACGCCAAGTCATTGGGTTATGCGAATTAAGGATTCAAAAAGATCCAAAATTTCGGAACACATTTTCCCCACTTTAGGAATTCCGGTATTATTTGTGGACAAAATGTGGAAGATCTAGCATCTTTTCATCGTTTTTATCATTTTAGCGAATTTTAAATATTTTTATTGGACTTCGTAATAATGAGAGATGTGAACTGGAATGACCAAAACATATATTTTTGCAAAAAATTAATATTTATCAAAACTTCAATAACACAGTCAACTACAAATGGATTTTTTAAAAACAAATCTGCGCTTTTCTGCTAACTAAATGCGTTATTAAAGTAAATTTATAAGTGGTGCGTTTACTAACCAAATTAATATACAAAAACTTTGCCAAAGTTGAGAAATGATTAAAAATTGCTTAAAAAAACTGTGTTTGTTGGGCAAAAACACGCATGATTCTTAAGTTTTCTTAAATAAGCTATATATCTATCGAAAAACCTCAGATTTCTTCTTTTAGAATCATACTAAGATACAAGTGTGCAAAGGTCCGAAAACCCGGTTTTTTACCCGTAACACAAGATTTGGGGTGTGTCTGGTAAATTTCAAATATAGATTCTGTTCGACAATACCTACCAGAAAATAGTATCACTTTACAGAGTTTGGGCATGTCACGCAGTGTTATCAATACTTTATTTAAATTTAAAAATATAAACTTCTCAAAAACACCCTTTATTAGGATCGTAGTCCTTTTCATGATGAAATCGATATTAAAAATTTGCTCTTGAATTTTAAAACTTAGCAAACCACAATTTTTGGCTTGGACATCTGAATGCTTTATCCTTCCTTTTGGATTCAATTCATTTCAGTAAGATCGAACGTTATTATTTCAGAACATCCCAAAAACACACACACTTTACATATATCACAGCGCGTGTGTGTGTATATAGTTCGCACATATTTGTCAACCAAAAAAGAAATTAAAAATAAATATATTATATACATTTCCGACAAACTTGCATATGTGTAACCAAGTATGAACATACAACCAAATGTTTTATAATGTCACATTTTTATTTACTCATACACACGCTGAACGTTCGTTCATTCTTTCCTTCCATTCATGCATTCACGCCGGTGAGCACTCCTTCATAGCGTTTTTCCTTTTGTTTTTTTCTTTCTCTGTGCTGCCAGAAAGCTGAGGGAGCAGAAAAGGTCGCCGCAGTCATCATTGGCACCATATGCTGTTTAATTTGTGTTATTGTTCGGTGATTGTTAAGTTTACATTTTCCTTCCATATTTTCCCGGCTGTTAATGTTTCATGCTCACTTGCCTCACTCGTATGTAAAGCTGAGTAATTGTAATGGTGTCATATGTGTTTTGGGCCCACATTAAAGTGATTATGATGAGTGTACCCCCACCATCCAGATTTTCCAACCCGCGCTTGTCTTTCCGCCATTTCTTAGAAATGGTGCTCCTCCAGCCTCTGCGAAGAGAAAGTATGTTTCGTATAATTTAGACGTAAGGGCAAAAAGTTTTAAGGTTAATAAAGGCAATAAAAACAATCCATGTTTTCGGTTCATATGGTATGAACGAACGCTTCCGTTTCCAGTTCAGTTGCTGCGTAGCTTATTAACGTAATGTTTTGTTTACGCTTCTTGAGATTTCTTTAAGCGTTTCACTGCTGTCGTGTGTGTACCATCGGCTGCTGTTTTGTTTTAGACTATCACTGTGTTTGGATATGTGACGTCATTGAACTGAAATGATCCAACGATCCTGTTCAAAATGTAAAGCCACCCTGCTCAAAATTAAAGCCTACACGCAGTATTTCGAAATTCGTATTTTTAAAAGGGGAAAAGGATTGTGAAAAATATTATAAAATCAAGTCCAAGGTATATATCTATTTGGACATCATAAAATTGAACATAAACCCTTTCTTAATCATTACAATTACAATTACATGTAACATACACCTACCACTGTCTAGGAAATTGCTATCACTGGTGTTTATGACACACTGGCAACATCTGGCGACACTATCAAACCGTAGCAGTGCAGCGTTGTACACCATCACCCCCGTTGGATGGACTTCATTTGTATGACGCTTGAAACTTAGACACATGTAAATGACAAATTACTCTCGGTAAGATAATGGCTGAAGTTCGCAACCCCTTTTATTCCTGATTTCGAATGTGTGGAAAGGGCTGACAGTGTTTCATTTTCCTTATAGAAGTCAATGCTTATGCTTGCTGCGTAGCAAAACTAACTACTTCACGAAATGAGGGTCCTAGATAATCATACATTGTATGGTTTTGTACACAAATCCAGGATGTTTGAAAATATCGGTGAAATTATCGGGAATAGTGGTGCTTCTATTACCGCAAACGTTATAATATTTGTAAAGGGTGATTTTTTAAGAGCTTGATAACTTTTTTTTTTTAAAAAAACGCATAAAATTTGCAAAATCTCATCGGTTCTTTATTTGAAACGTTAGATTGGTCCATGACATTTACTTTTTGAAGATAATTTCATTTAAATGTTGACCGCGGCTGCGTCTTAGGTGGTCCATCCGCTTAGTCCAATTTTGGCATTTCCACGTTTTTGAGTAACAGAGACCCAATTGGTGCGAACGGCGACGAATCGAAAATTGGTGGTCATCATTAACACTGGCCGATACAGCTGCGATATTTTCTTCAGTTCGCACTCTACGTAAGCGTGTTGGTGGTTTAATGTCCAACAATGTAAATTTGGTGCGAAATTTAGTCACAATAGCCCGAATAGCCGCTTCAGTGGGTCGATTAAACTGACCATAAAATGGAAGCGCGCAATGAACTTTCTTAACAGAGCACGCATTTTGATAATAAAATTCAATAATTTGCAAGCGTTGTTCGTTTGTAAGACGATTCATGATGAAATGTCAAAGCATACTGAGCATCTTTCTCTTTGACACCATGTCTGAAATTCCACGTGATCTGTCAAATACTAATGCATGAAAATCCTAACCTCAAAAAAATCACTCTTTATAATCATTTTGGGAAAATTATTGTTAAACTCTAACAAAAAAGTGTAACTTGTGGCCTCCAGAGCCGCAAGACATCGAATTGGTAATCACAATCCGTCGCAATATTGGGCTTCCATAAAGATAATATCGCACTTGTTCCACCAGAGGCTAACAACTCCAAATCTAAAAATTAAATGAAACCACTAAAAACAAGTAAGGAAAGGCTAAAGTCAGGCGGGGCCGACTATACGATACACTCCACTTTCTATCCGAATACAATTCAACTCGGTAAAAAAGTGAAAACGAGAAGAATTTTTGTATGTTTCCTAATCATAGGCTAATATTACCTGGTCCAATTTGTCAAATCGGAAATATTTATATCGGTGCTATATCCAAACATGGAATATAGTGACTAACTTTCACAATAAGTTCATCCAGTTCAAATATAACGTGTTAAGCTCATTCTGTGAAAATTCGTTCTTTCTGGTGCGGAAAAAGTCAAATCGGGAGCGAAATTTGTATGGGATCTATATACAAATCTGAACCGGTCTGACCTATATTCACCATGGTTGTTCCTAGTGGAAATATAAGATGTCTTGCCAAATCTGAAGACAATCTTATATAATATGTTGTTTCTAGAGCGGAAAAAGTAAAAGCGGGAGCGAAATTTGTATGGGGTCTATATATAAATCTGCACTGATCTGACCTATATTCACCATGGTTGTTTCTAGTGGAAATATAAGATGTTTTGCAAAGTCGGAAGACAATCTGATACAATATGTGGTATCTAGAGCGGAAAAAGTCAAATCGGGAGCGAAATTTGTATGGGATATAAATCTGAACCGATCTAACACATTTTTACCACAGGTGTTTCTAGTTCAAATGTAAGATGTTTTGCCAATTTTGAAGAAAGTCTGTTAAAATGTGTGGTATCTAGAGTGATGAGTCAAATCGGGAGCGAAATTTTTAAGGGGGCTATATCTAAATCTGAACCGATTTTCTTCAAATTAAATAGCGTTCGTCCTTATCCCGAAAAACTTCGTTGTGCAAAGTTTCATTTGGTTCTGTCTACAATTGCGACCTGTATCGTGATTACAAGAATAGATGGACGGACAGACAGACAGACAGACGGACATTGCTAAATCGATTCAAAAAGTGATTCTAAGTCGATCGGTATACTTAACAATGGGTCTATCTCCCTTCCTTTTGGGTGTTACAAACAAATGCACAAAGACATAATACTCTCGTGGAGTGTATAATTAACTCTACAGTAGAGTCTAAAGAAGATATTCTGAAGACACAGATAGGGCCATAACGAACGAAGATACAAAACTATGGGCGGTTTTTACAGTGGGTATATAAAGGGTGGTTAAATTGTAAGGGCCGATGTTGAATGTGAACCACACCTAAACGTCAAGTTTTTTCTGCATTTTATTTGACACTTCTAAATTTCAGACTAACTCAATTTTAACCATCGAAAGATACACAATCGAGCAGCGCGTTAAAGTTATTCAGGCTTATTATGAAAATGGGCATTCAAATCAAAATACATATCGTGCACTTCCTTATTTTTTGATCTTCAGTGATGAGGTACATTATCACCTCAGTGGATTCGTCAATAAGCAGAATTGCTGCATTTGGGCGAATGATGTGTGATTGTCGAAGAACCAATGCACCCACAAGAGTGACTGTTTGGTGCGGTTTATGGGCTGGCGGCATCATCGGGCCGTATTTTTTCCAAAATGAGGCCGGTCACGCAGTTACTGTGAATGGTCTTCGCTATCGTCAGATGACAACAAACTTTTTATGGCTCGAATTGGAAGATATGGATGTGGACGATATGTGGTTTCAACAGGACGGTGCCACACGGCTAACGAAACAATGGCTCTTTTGCGCGACAATTTCAATGGCCGTGTTATCTCACGTGGTGGCGATGTCAATTGGCCGCCAAGATCATGTGATTTGACACCGTTGGACTTCTTTCTTTGGGGTTATTTGAAAGAAGAGCTAAAGGATGAGATAATTCGGCAAATTAACGGCATATAACCTCAATTATGCCGCGGCGGCCATTTGGCTGATATTTTGTTCCATACATAATTGAACCATACCAATATTATCATAATAAAAAGAAATAACAATAATTTCCTAAATAATTTGTGCTTTATTCAAAATCAACATCGGTCCCTAAAAATTGAACCACCACTGCATGTTGTATTTTGAAAATAGGAAAATTTTTAAATTTTGAGTTTTTAAATCGGATGCGACATTTTCCCGAAATGGTCCACTTTCTTAGAATAGGGTGGACCATGTAACATTTGAAATTAGAATCGGTTATAAAAAAAGTACTGATTATTTTTTCAAATTTCTGTTTTAATTGGAAAGGTTGAACTGTGTCATTTAATATTGGAACACAATATCATTCATATCGATCAACCCAATTGTTCAGTACAGCCCAAAATCCACACCAAACAGTGACTCGTTTTGGATGCATTGGCTTCTCAATAGTCACGTGTGGGTTTTATGAACTACATATGCGGAAATTTTGCTTATTGCATAGCCACCGAGATGAAAATTTACTTTATGAAGGCTGAACTGAAGACCGATCTCTTCTCGAAAATTTCTTACAGTTTGCGTTAAATTTGTTATGTTCCCGTCCCATTTTGCAAATGTCAAAAATAAACCTGAAAATACAAATAAAAACGAATGATATTACATTTCAAAGCCAAAGAAATCGGTAGTTCAACTTTTAAATAACCCAGCCTATAGATGTCCCTAGGTGATGTGGAAAACACGACCAATGTCAGCAATAGTAATTTATTATAAAAATCGTTATTTATATACCAAGTGTATAGAAGATGTATCAAAACATGAGCCAATATGATCCACTTGCAGTATTATTATTTCTTGTCGAAATACGAATGCCGTATAATGAACATTAGAGTGGCTTCTTTTGTGAGGAAGGAAAAATTGTTGTTGATGTTACCGACTAAAATGAAAGATTGGTTTGTTTTATGTGCTCTCCCGAAGTATTTCGCTTTTGTCATTGCCCGTTCACGAGCTGAATGCGTTCAAAATTACCTCAACAAATCAGGTTTTTCTTGAAGAGAATTAACGATGAGAATGGTATTGAAAAAAAAAAAACCGATAGGAATTAATATCCGACCGAGCCTTATCAAACCATATAAACAACGTGCAATATGACCCAGTATAAAGGACAGATTTATACTATTTTACTGCAGTTTTTGAATCATTTTTTGTAAAAACCGCAATAACTTCCACATTTTTAGTTCGATTTATGTTTTTGGAGGCTCGTTGGAGAGGTATTGATAACCAATTGTAATCTTTAGAAATATCTACCCCATTAAGAGCCGCAAATTTTTGCATACTGTTAATACTCAATGGGTTAAATGTGAAGTAAAAACTAAAATATGGGTTTATTTGCATCGTAAGCACATTCTAGTATTATATAAAGCAAATTTCATACATTTAAAATTTTCCCCCTTAAAAATTAAAACATGAATAATCTACATAAACTTGTTAAAGGGGAAAAATTGAAATGTTTGTTAATGTTAAATTAACATAGATAGATGTTAATGTTAATTCACATCTTATGTGAAGTTTTCCTGCCAATTTATCCATTGAAAGACCAAAATTTCAGAAGTTTTTTTTTCAAAAATTAGCTTTTTGTAAGACTAGAATGTATTTACGATGCAAATAACCTCATATTTCAGTTTACACATCTCATTTAAACCACTGAGAACCAACAGTAGGAAAAAAATTGTCACATCCCTTAATGGGTTAGGAAGTTCTAAAAATTGTAATTGGTGTTCAATACCTCTTCCACGATCCAACAAAATCACAAATTGAACCTAAAATATGAAAGTTATTGCTGTTTTTATAAAACAATGGCTCTTTTGCGCGACAAATTCAATGGCCGTGTTATATCACGTGGTGGCGATGTCAATTGGCCGCCAAGATCATGTGATTGTTGTTTTTATAAAAAATGCAACAACAATTGCACAAAAATGTTAAAATTCTACCTTCTATTCTGAGTTAAAATGCATGGTCTTTTTTTTCTAAATACCATTCTCACCGTGAATTTTATTCAAGAAAAATTTGATTTATAGAGGTTAATTTGAACGCGTCCAGCTCACGAACGTACAATGATAAAATCGAAATATTGTGGGAGAATACATAAAACAAACAAATCTTTCATTTTAGTCGGGAACATCCAGAACTTTTATTTTAAAGCCACTCTAATGAACATATAAATCAGACAGCTGGCACGAAACATAATAAAATCTTGTACTTCGTTTTTCATTGCCAGGTGGAGTTTGCATTTCAAATGCAATTCTATGCTCGTCATAGAAACGCGGTATTGGTACCGAATACAAGAAGAAGACACTTTGGACAATTTAAATAATATTTGTTTTTTTTTTTTAAGATAAAAATGCCATTTGAAATTTATATCCTTTTTTCATCGTATTTTTAGTTTTGAGCATTAGTTTATCTTAATTGGGGTTTAATTCATTATCACAAGAAGAGTATTTGAGTAAATTTCTGAATAAAGGCTTCTTTCTGCACCACTTTGGTTAGCATAATTTTCATCCATTTTTGTCTCGCTTTGAGACAAAAATAATGCCTCTCAGTTACGATCCCAGCTGTTAGACTTGTTTTGATTCCAATTGTAACCCTTTTTGTCCCGCTTAAATGTACAGGGTGGCCCAGAAAGACCGAAGTGGTGTGAATTGTTTTGTTTATAACTTTTTATTTAAGAGATATTTTTTTATTTTTTTTTTTTTAAATACATTAAATTTATGGGGAATATTTTTGGATTAGTTATTAAAAATGATATCCCGCAAGTGGTGGCCATATTCTGCTTCGCACAAATGTGCTCTTTCCAACACATTTTCCATGACCTTTCGCAAAACTTCCGGTGGTATGTTGTTAATTTCTTCTCGAATATTGGTTTTTAACTCCTCAATAGTCCTAGGCTTATTAACATAAACTTTTCCTTTTAAATAGCCCCAAAGAAAACAGTCTGGAGCGGTTAAATCCCCGCACATTAAATTGACGACGGTATGCACGCTGAGTCAACACAATGGACCGTTGATTTGAAAAGTAAATTTCAACAATATGGGCACGTTGTTCAATTGTGTATTGCTCCATTATAAATTATCCAAGTCTTCTTTACAAAATACTGAAAAGAAAAGAAAAAAAAATTATAATAAAAAAGTTATAAGGAATTCACACCACTTCGGTCTGTCTGGGCCACCCTGTACAATTTTTGAAAAAATCGATCAATGATGTACATATGCGTCTGCGTGGTATGTGTACAACAATTTCACGAATCTTCCATCCCTTTTTATCATGCTATCCCCTTAAATTATATTAATATTGCCCGAGTACAAACTGAATTTCACGATTCTACGTGAAACACTTACCTTTTTATCCCACTTTGCTCTTTAATGTAGACATTTTCAAAAAAAAGTTATGTTATGCATTAATAAAAATACAATTTTAATACCCTCCACCTCCAGGATGGGGGTATACTAACTTTGTCATTCCGTTTGTAACACCTTGAAATATCGACCTGCGACCCTATAAAGTATATAAAGGGTGATTTTTTATCTATTATCTTTTTGGCTATCAAACATCATCAGTTTGGTCTATAATTTAACCATGAATCGTCTTACAAACGAACAACGCTTGCAAATTATTGAATTTTATTATCAAAATGCGTGCTCTGTTAAGTTCATCGCGCGCTTCCATTTTATGGTCAGTTTAATCGACCCACTGAAGCGGATATTCGGGCTATTCGGGCTATTGTGACTAAATTTCGCACCAAATTTACATTGTTGGACATTAAACCACCAACACGCTTACGGAGAGTGCGAACTGAAGAAAATATCGCAGCTGTATCGGTCAGTGTTGATGATGATCATCAATTATTGATTCGTCGCCGTTCGCAGCAATTGGGCCTCTGTTATTCAAAAACATGGAAATGCCAACATTGGACTAAGCGGATGGACCATTTGAGGCGCAGTCAAGGTCAACATTTGCATGAAATAATCTTCAAACATTAAATTATATGGACCGTACTATCGATTCAAATAAAGATTTCATGCATTTTTCTGAATTTTATGTGTTTTTTTTTTGAAAACTTTCCTATAGCTTTTAAAAAATCTCCCTTTATATTCTTGATCGTCATAAAATTCTAAGACGATCTAGCCATGTCCGTCCGTCCGTCTGTTGAAAGCACGCTAGCATCTAAACGAAAGGAGCTAGAACGTTCAAATTTTCTATAAATGCGTCTTATAGTCGTAGATCGGTCGGGATTGAAATGGGGCGAAATCGGCCCAAAGGGAAAAATTTTTCCCTCACAAAGACTAAAAATACTCATAATAATCCCTAATATTTTAGCGTATTTAAGCATGTTTTTTGAATATTTCTGTTTATATTTGCTTGATATTTGGTATGCGCATTCCCTTATAGCAAAAACGTGCACCATAAAGTGATTCTTATTTGTAGGGGGTGAATTGGGGCAAAAAAGGGATAAAAATGGTACATATTAAACGACAACAGCTAGAAACACGAAATTCGGTGTGTACATTCCTCTAATAGAGTAGATACATAATATAAAAGTATTTTTCCAAAGTAGTACTTTTAAGGGGTACAATGGGAATAGAGGGATAAAAATGGTACCAACCAAACGGCTGTACCTAGAATAATGAAATTCGGTGTATACATTCCTCTGATTGCATAGATAAGTAATATACACGGATTTTTTCAAAATTCGTACTTTTTGGGGTTAAAATGAAAAAAGGGGATAAAAATAGTACCAATCAAATGACCGCAGCTAGAGTTATGCAATTCGGAGTATACATTCCTCTGACTGCGAAGATATGGAAAATAGACGAATTTTTCGAAATTAGTACTTTCAAGGGATACAATGGTACAGAGGGATAAAAATAGTACCAACTAAACGACTACAACTAGAATGATAAAATTCTAATTGCGTAGAAACGTCAAGGGGGTAAAAATGGTACCAACCAAATGGAATCATGGAATTCGGTGTATACATTCCTCTGACTGCATAGACACGCAAAATAAAAAGTTTTTTTCCAAATTCGTACTTTTTCTTTTACGGCAAAAATTGGTTGAATCATGAAGTTAGGTTATTTTGCACTATGTACGTCTGATAATGGATTTTCAAAATTTGTACTTTTGAAATTCAAATAGAATGGAAATACAACCAACTGTAGCACCCACTATCTACCAATAGTTATGGCTTTGAAAATATTTTTGAAAATATAAATAGAACAATAATTATTTTTTGAATTGACGTATTGGTAGCCTTGCCTTATAAGCGTGGTTTGAAATAATTAAAATATTAGATTAATTTATAAAATTAATTTTTCAATATTTGTATTTGTTTTGGTTTGGCTATATTAAAAAAATTATATTTTCCTCTAATATTACTGCACTTCTACAAAAACCGACAACCTCTGTAGAATGCAATCCATGGTGGAGTGTACATAAAGTTCGGCCCGGACGAACTTAACGCCGTTTTTACTTGTTATCCCTTTACTTTACCCCTTAAAAATACAAACTTTAATTTAGCCGTCAGTTCGAATTTCAGAATTTCATGTTTCTTCCTGCTCCTGCTCTCACAGGAGCGTCAAGTAGAGCATTAAGGCGCCGTTTTGAATTTAACACCTTAGAAGTACGAATAAGAAACGTACGTACCAAAGATTCTAGCTGTATCCATTTTCCCGATTTTACTCATTATATGTTAGACTTTACAAAATTCAATTGTATTCCCACATCATACTAACATATCCTGCAGCAACGATATAATATGACTAAATCAATGAAACAATATCATTCCATCTACGAACTGTTCCTTCCTGTATAGAAGACCAACTCTAGCTTACTTTCAATTACAAAAGGCTTTTCTGTACTCTACAATTTCATTGTGGTTACGAACATTTTTCTTTCACGGTATAACCGAAAAATATGAAATTATATACTTTATAATTCGCAACTATCAAACGGCCACAGCGATTTAAAGGATTTGTTTGGAAGAAATGGATACTGATATCCATAGTTTCTATAAATTTATGAATCCCATATTTCGTTTCTGGCATCATTGACCATACAGAGCAGTGTTATTGAACCGAGTGTTCATCATGTCAACATTTTCCCAAATTAGTAACTTATCCGTAGTGCACAGATATCCGTAACACTATTTTCCTCTTGTTTTATTAACGGGCGGATTTGATGTACAACATCCGACGACCGAACCACACTCGAACTTACTTTCCAATTCCGTTGTATCTTTTAGTGTACATTTGCTGGAGCGTTGTGTACATACATATGGACTCGCAGCCCATTCTGTTGTTGTTCGTGGGTATGTATGAGTGGTGCGTGCGTGTGGTGAAAAGTCAAATTTTGTAGAATCTAATAAATCAAATTGCAATTACACCAAATTAGGCATGTACGACGTACTTTTCATTTGAATACTGTTCACTGCTCTCGGTTCATATTCCTGTTCATACTTCAGACCGCCACAGTTGTTCATCGCTTGTAGTCTGTATGTCTGGCTGTGTTTTATGTTTTCAGCAGTGGTTTGCTTTTGTCTTTCCTTACCACTTTTGCCATCTTTCATCCTTCGTCTAGTGAAATGCCAAAAAAAGGGTTAATACACAACGAGCATCTCTGGGTGGTGTGCATTTGGACTCTGCCTGTTCCCGGGCGCAGTTGGTGAAAATGATGTTACCGCTGTGCCATGAGAAGCAGCAGCAGGAGGAGGAGGAGTAGAGCCCAAACATATGTGTTGTGTTTAAGATTTTTTAATTAGAAATCTCTATTTGAAGACTCGATAGCGACTGGTGTGTCGCCAAAACTGAGTAACACAGGGAGGGAGTGTTCGCTCCTTGCTTTCAATGTGCCTTTTGTGGTATTCCCAGGTGTTTGACGTTTTAAAGGGTTTAAAAGATCATTTTCCAGGGCTATTGAGTTAATGTTCTTGGTGGAGCAAAATTGCGGTGGGTTGCGATTAATAGAAACATTGCATCAATCATTTCTTGAACTATGTAATGTTTTTATTATTTTGAAAAAATAATGGTTAAAGATGTCTAGATACATGTTTCACCCTTTGTGTAGATATAACCATTTTTATGACTTAAGGTAAGCGGAAAAGTATGCCACGGATTAAGTAAATATGTACTGATGAAAATTGAACTCCGTAATAATTTCTCATATCAAGTACACACTTTTCCCTGAAAATAGGACATGCTTTGGCCTTGATTTCAGTTCAACTTTTCCTAAAAGCAAACAAAATTTAATCAAACTGAGAAAAATTTTTCTTCAAACCAAGAAATTTCAAATTAAGAAATTTTACTAAAATCAATGAAATTTATACTCATTCTGAGGGAAATTTACCGATTTTTTCCTCAATACAAGTAAATTGTTATTCAAACTTAGTAAATTTGTAGTCAAACCAAGATTATTTATACTCAACCTGAGGAATATTTTCTTTAAAAAAAAGTAAATGTGTACTCAGCTTGACTAAAATTTTACTTGATAAGTCTAATAAATTACTTTGCTTCAGAGTATGCAACACTCTTATCAAACATGACAACATGGAATAGTTCTCAAACGTTTCAAGTTACTTCTACCATAAAGAGTTGAGCTATTTCACCGTGACTACTGCGAGGCTAGGTGGGCGCAATCACAATGATTGTTTGGAATAATGTTTGAAGTACTTAAGAAGAAAGTCTTGGCAAAGGAACGAGAATTGCTTCTTAGCCTACTGCCACACTGAAGTATTTTTTATAAGTTCATTAATACTTCAATGTATGAAGAACTTGGCATAAATTTAAGTATACACATTAACATTATTTCAAGGAATAAACATATTTTTAAGTAAAAACATCCTAAATGAAATTTTCCATGAAAAAAAATCTATTCATTATTTTATTTCATAAAAGCTAGTAAATTTCCTTCCGCTCAAGTATGAATATATTTATTTGTAAGAAGTTTTTACTAGATAAAAAAAGTTTTAAGTAAATTTAGTACCATATTTTGAGTATATGTACTACTTCTTCTGACTTTGAAATAAGGAAACTTTATTCATACCTACTTTATTTTCCTTCTCGTAAGGAAATTTTAACTAAACTGGAGTAAAATTGTTAAACTAAATTCGAATATAGATTTTACTCAGATTTAAGACTGCCCTTTTTCTGAGTGCTACTTTCTGTCTTTATATGACTTTAGGCCAAGTTGAAAAGGGTTACGATGTACGGAGTATATCGAGCCCTTAGAGCGGAATGATCGCAAGCGCCAAAACACACATTTTACAGGAGAATGTTTTTATTGATTATTTTCAAATATTTGCATAAAATGAAATATGTTTTAATGCAAAATGTTTTAATTCCGCCGTACCCAACGCATTATTATTAAAAATCGATCATTTGTTTACATCATACGGTACTTTTGGCGCTTGCGATACAAATATTGTACTTGCGGCTACAAATACTGAAAAAACTGTGGCGCTTACGATATAAGTTTTTTTCGATTAAACTTCGAAATTTTAGTAAAACACACTTTTTATTATAAAAAAATGTATTAGAATAAAATAATAAAATAGATAACAATACTTTTATAAAGGGAAAATGAACAGTAAAATAATTCAAACCGTTAATAAAAAACAAGTTTAGACACATTTGAATTCCTATGATTAATAGTTAAATTTCATATAAAAGTTTTTAGGTAATATCGATATTGAATTTTTCTTTGAACGAATAATTAAATTAATATTCATTTCATCCACGCTACTATCTGCAAAATATCCATATTTAAATTTTACGCAATATCTCAGTATTTCAGACAATTAAATTTTATTTTAATATTTGGCGGTAGAAATGCTGTAGAAAATGAGTTCCAGTCCTTAAAATCTAAATGATTTAGTAAAATACTTTCATAACACTTCGGTGTCGTGCGGGAATTTGTAATTATGGTCGGCCACACTGAAGTGGCTCAAATTATTCTTCCTTTACAAAATGATTCAATTGTATAGTGTTTAGAATCAACTGGCATCATTGTATGACCGGAAAGCAAAAATGTCATGTTAACATTCTTAACGAAATCTGAAGTTTTTATCATCACCTCCAGGATGGGGGTCTACTAACTTTGTCATTCCGTTTGTAACACCTTGATAGTATATATATTCTTGGTCGTCATAAAATTCTAAGACGATCTGGCCATGTCCGTCCGTCTGTTGAAAGCACGCTAGCAACTAAACGAAATGAGGAAGGACGTTTGGTGTATACATTTCTCTGATTGCGTAGACACGCAAAATAAAGGGATTTTTCGAAATTCGTACTTTTTGGGGTAAAATGGTAAAAGGGGATAAAAATAGTACCAACAAAATAACCGCAGCTGGAGTCATGAAATTCGGAGTATACATTCCTCTGACTGTGCAGACACGAAAAGGGGTACGGAGGGATAAAAATAGTTCCAAACTTAACGGCTTCAGCTAGAATGATGAAATTCGGTTTGTACATCCCCCTAATTGCGTAGACACGTAAAATAAAGTGTAAAGGGGGATAAAAATGGTACCAACCAAATGACCTATGCTAGAATCATGGAATTCGGTGTATACATTGCTCTGCAAAACAAAAAGTTGGTTGAATCATTATTTTGCACTATGCACGTGAGATAATGGATTTTCATAATTTGTACATTAAAATATAATGGAAATACAACCAACTGTAGCATCCACTAACAATATTTATGGTATGTAAGCTTTTTTGAAAATATAAATATAAGAACATTTATTTTTTAAATTGACTTGAAGTATTACTTCGTTATATATAGTGTAAACTTGTTGGTAGCCTTGTCTTATAAGCGTGGTACCACACAATAATAGCGAAATGCTACCAAAACCATCTATATAGTATTTGGCTTAATATACGAATAGTCCAAGTATATTAAGTTATTGTATATAAGAAACAAATCATACAAAAAGGCTTTGTGTTATCCAAAAAGACAATAATTTAGAGCTACTTTCGGTTCTTGTGGGTAAACTTTTCTCTTCTGGATCGATAAAAAAATATATAAAATTACGAACCACGAACTAAGCTAGTTCGTAACCTATCGTACTTTCAACCAACAGACGAACACTTCATTCTATGGCCGAGGGTATAAAAATACACTTATTATTGCATCAATATATTGATAGACCTATCTAAAACATTTATAAATACCTCTTACATTATCTGACAGTTTTTACTTAAATTCATAAACTGTCGCTTACGATAAAATTGCTTTCTCTGAAAATGTGAGCGTCGACTTACGATAAAATCTTAGCCCAATTTTTTTATATAAACGTTAACAATTTTGACATTTTGACAATTTTTATTTGTGTATCAGCCCATAAAATTTTAAATTCAACAATAAAAAATATTTTCAGAAAATGTCGCTTACGATAATTCCGCGCTAAGGGCTCGATATATTCAGCTGGGTTTCCTATTTTTTATAATTTGATGATCTTGTTTGCAGTATTTCTCTAGTATTTTACTTTAGAAATATAGGGCTTTCCAATAATGACTGGACAACTGTTTTTCAATAACTTATTTTTTTAACGTCTGCTGTGTAGCTTGTGCACCGTCCTGTTTAAATGACATGCCGCCCAAGTACACGTTTTACAATTCGGGCAATTTCGGGCATATTTCCGGCAAATGAACTCCGATTGTTATAAAAATTTAGCATGGGGATAAAGGAGATTTAATTTTTATCTGCGTACCTACTTTTCAGAAGTTTATGAGACGAAAATGACTAAATTGCGTTTTGAAACTAAAAAATCTGACTTTTTGCACTAAATGTATTCTATCTTCCAAGGGTGCTATTTCGTGCAGGCAAAAGTTACCTTACAAAAACGGGGAACCCTTCAACCTTTCCAAATATGTATATATTTCGTATATGTATATATTTCGAAAAACGTTGGGTTGGTCCAAAATCAGACATATGTTCAAAAATGAAATTTTTCACAATATTCATTACAACCAAACATATTTTGGTGTCATAATAAAGCTAAGAAATCACAATTTCTAATAAAAAATTAAGTGCTAAATATCTTAAAATGTGTGGGAAACAGTTCGAAAAAGTCAAAAAAGAAATTACTTTTTTTCAATTTTCAAAATCTGAAAAACGTAAAAATCTGTAAAAAAAAATTCAATTTCTCATTATAATTATAATAATTAATTTTAAAATAATTAATTTTCAATTTTCTTTAAAATTGAAGAATACAAAAAGTAGTCAAGTTTGGGTCTATTTCTAAAATATATCAGATTTCCCGATTTTTAATGTTAGTATCTTTGTCTAATTTGGTTTTTTACAGAACTCAAAAATGTCTACTAGAACAAAAGTTATTGAATTTTGGCCGATGGATTTTGATTCTGAACCACTGTCGCCGGCATGCAAACCGCATCAATCACATGTGGATTTTCACCAAACCAATAAAGCATATTTTGCTTATTGACGAACCCATTGAGCCAAAAATGAGCATCGTCGGTGAAGATGATTTTGCGATGAAATTCATCATCTTGGCGCATCTTCTACATTTTTATAATTTGCATACGTTGTTCGTCCGTGTACTTTACCATGATGAAAATGTTGAGTTTACTGACAAAAAAGGAAAGTAACAGTTAGATGATCAGTGAAATAGTGCGTTCACAAATTAAATTCAAAATGTTCATGTACCTTTAGAAAACCCTTATTAGGGCTGTTTTACTTTAAGCGTTTACAAATCATTTATTTCTTAGATTTCACTCACAACGATCAGAACGACAAGGCGAACGGAAAATTCAGTTCAAATTTAAGTTTCTCTATTTCACTTCGCTGCCACGACATGAGGCCAGGCGAACTAACTTTAGATAAATTAAATTCCAGACGATATTCAGTGACTAGATTTAATTCGCATGGGTTTTTGTTTGACATTGTTAAACAGGGCGTTAGTTTTTTTACACAAAATAAAAAAAATATTTATGTTTTTGATATTGTCCAGGTTGAGGCCATTAAATGATAAAACCTGGGTTGTGTTGGTTTTTGTTATATATTTTTTTAAATTTGTCCAATTTTCCACTTTGTTGCCCATATTCTGGGTGTTTTTGTTTATAAAATATATACTGTAAAAGACAAAATTCCATGGAAATAAAAAAATACTTTTTATCGTTTAGAAAACATTCTGAATTAGGGGGAAAATAAAAACCGCGATTCCAGAAGTCACTTCTAGAACTTGAAGTCAAAATTGATCAAAGTAGAAAATGAAGCTGTTGTTATTCTAAGAAGAATGATATGTCATACGTTACGATCGGGCTATTAATGGAGACACAGGAAACAAAAAGCAAAATGTGCGGGACAAAGTGCGTGAAAAAAAATAATTATTTTTATAAATCGTCTTCAAATTATATTTAATTATAAGGGGTGAACGGCGCAACATTATTTGTTTGTTTGGGGTGCGACCCCGTCTAATGTATCTTTATCAAAGCAATTCTTCAGAAAGGCAAAGTACGAATATCAAAATTCACAATAAAATTGATACACCTTATTTTACATTTCAGCTCCAGCCGTTTGCTTGGTACCAGTTGTATCTCTTTTACCCCATTTTATCCCTAAAATTATGAATTTGGGGAAAGCCTTTTATTTTGCGCATCAACAAAAAGTCAGAGAATTAATATAATTTCATGATTCTAGCTGCTGAAGCCGTTTGATTGGTACCATGTATATCCCCATTTGCTTCGGTTTTCCTTAAAATATAAATTTCCAAAAAATCGTACCAATGTTATTATTTTTTCCACATTTCCCTCCTTAAAAGTACGAAATTTGAAAACCACTTTATTTTACATGTACATGTACACACCATTTCATTATTCTATATGTAGTTGTTTTATTAGTACCATATCTGACCCATTTTACCCCTTTAATAGTACAAAAGTACATTTAAAAAACCCTTTATTTTACGTGTCTACGCAATCAGAGGAATGTATACCCCGAATTTCATGACTCTAGGTACAGCCGTTTGGTTGGTACCATTTTTATCCCTCTATTCCCATTTTACCCCTTAAAAGTACGAGTTTTGAAAAAGTACTTTTATATTATGTATCTACTCAATTAAAGGAACTTACACCCCAAATTTGATGAATCGAATAGTTTTTTCCGAGTATGTGTTCGAATAATCAAAAAGTCGTGTTTTTCGAATAACGAATAATTCGAATAAATTGACCCAAATAATCGATTAATCGAAATTATAAAAATTTCCATAAAAAACTGACATCAATATTATAAATTGATTTACAATAATCCACTGGCTATATTTGGCGATGTTCTATATTTAACATAGGAATTGCGAACAACTTGGTTTAGATAGGTCCAACGTCGATTTAAACATTTAGGTGAATTAAATCGTAAATTTGAAGGAAATCTAGATTACATAAATATGATATATTCATGAATTATATTTATTATTAACTGAGAGTTTGAACCTATAGTTTCAAATTCTGTTTCTAAATTTTGAGAAAATTACTTTAAACATATACTTATTATTTCAACATATTCTGAATTTCGAATTAACAACTTCAAATAAAGATATTGATGTCAAAATCGTTTAGAAATGATACCATAGGCTGTAGGTGTTTTTGTAGATTTATTTTCGACCATTTTATTGCATTTTTCTTGTCTATATAGCTCTTATTACTTGTGTTTTATTTTGGTGGAAAATTGTTCTATTAATCGGTTAATCGAATAACTCCTGATAATATTATTCGATTAATTGGAAATAATTCTTTTTTGAATAAGCGATTAATCGAATAATTTAAAAGACCGAATAATTTAATACTCTAATCAAGTAAGTAACTCTAATCAAGAAGACATACTCATGTTTAAATACTCGAAATATTAGGGTATTTTTTCCTTGTTACGGAAAAAATTTCGCTCTGGACCGATTTCGCCCATTTGCAATCCCAACCTCTCTACAACTATTAGACGTATTTTTGGAAAATTTAGACGTCCTGGGGGCAAATCACGGGATTCGATATCGAGAAGTTACGATCGAAATCAATTTTTAATTTCTATGAAAGAAGTGGAAAATTCCAACAAAACCAAATAGGATTTCGAGATTAAGACTATCTAATTAGATTTTGTATAACCTTTGTTCAAATGTATACCTTTTTTACAATAAATAAAAACACTTTTCGATCGTAACATTCTCGTTTTTCCAATGCCGTGATTTGGCCCCTGGGTACTTTGTATATATGCTAGCGTGCTTTCAATAGACGGACGGACGGACATGACTAGATCGTCTTAGAATTTTATGACGATGAATAACGTATATATTTTATAGGGTCTCATGTAGATATTTCAAACGGAAAAAATCCCATCCTTGAGGTGGATTTGGTGGAAAAACTTTAGAGCTTAAAAAAGGAAAAAAATAAGTCAGCAATAGAAAAAATCAAGGCAATATTTTAACTTAAATATCCATTGTACTTGAGTAACTTATGTTTAGATTTTCCACGACTTCGACTACCATCTCACCTGCTTGTCTATTTATCATGGTTATAACCATGTACAGATGGAAAATGTTCCCGATCGCAATGAAATTTGGCACAAGTGATTTCCGATTTGGTCGCAGAGTTGGATTTGTTTTACGAAAATTAATTTAAGAACTTTTATTTTTGACATTTATAAAAAATGACATTTCTCATATTATGTACACCAAAATTGTATTTAGTGTTAGCGTGAAAGTGGCCTAAGTTAATCTATATATACTGATATTGATGTGTGGTGATATAAACAAACATTTTGTATTTATAATGTCCACTTTAAGTGGTTCTCGAATTAGCTGAACATATAAAATTAAATTATTTGAAAAGTAAATAATAATCTCTAAATATTTTTAAATTTTACATTTATTTTATTTTTTTAAGTCAAATTTTTTGAGCATTCTTTCATTTTTGGTAAGGAAATATTACTTTTGCGAATTTAAATAAAATATTTTTTTTCAATTGTGAAAAGAATGAAAGTGGACTAAGTCAGTGTGTCCTCTGAAAGTAGTGTTTTTTTGTAAACGATCGATATAGTAGTAGGATATTCTAAAGAAAAAAATTGTGCTTAGGTGGGAAAATAGTTTTTAATTGACTCAAACTAAAATCATTGCATATCTCAAAACGGATAAAGTGTGACTTAGACCACTATCATACTAATTGACACATATTATTTATTATGTGTCCGATTTTACACATAACAAGTAAAAAAGGCGTTAAATTCGGCCAGGCCGAACTTTATATACCCTCCACCATGGATTGCATTCCACAGAAGTTGTAGGGTTTCGTAGAAGTGCAGTAATATTACAGTAATTCCAAAAGTACAAATTTAGAAAATCCATTATCAGACGTACATAGTGCAAAATAACCTAACTTCATGATTCAACCAATTTTTGCCATAAAAGAAAAGGTACGAATTTGAAAAAAATACTTTTTATTTTGCGTGTCTATGCAGTCAGAGGAATGTATACACCGAATTCCATGATTCCAGCTGCGCCCATTTGGTTGGTACCATTTTTACCCCCTTGACGTTTCTACGCAATTAGAATTTCATCATTCTAGCTGTAGTCGTTTAGTTGGTACTATTTTTATCCCTCTGTACCATTGTATCCCTTGAAAGTACGAATTTCGAAAAATGCGTCTATTTTTCTTGTCTACGCAGTCAAAGTAATGTATACTCTGAATTTCATGACTCTAGCTGCGGTTATTTGGTTGGTACTATTTTTATCCTCTTTTTCTATTTTGACCCCAAAAAGGACGAATTTCGAAAAATCAGTTTATTTTCCGTGTCTACACATTCAGAGGAATGTATATGTGTTTCTATATGTTGTCGTTTAATATGTACCATTTTTATCCCTTTTTTTTGTCCCATTTCACTCCCTACAAATAAGAATTACTTTATGGTGCACTTTTTTGCTATAAGGAGAATGCGCATATCAAATATCAAGCAAATATAAACAGACATATTCAAAAAACATGCTTAAATACGCTAAAATATTGTGAAATGTTATAGGTATTTTTAGTCCTTGTGAGGAAAAATTTTTTCCCTTTTGGGCCGATTTCGCCCCGTTTCAATCCCAACCGATCTACGACTATAAGACGCATTTATGGAAAACTTGAACGTTCTAGCTCCTATCGTTTAGGCGCTAGCGTGCTTTCAACAGTCGGACAGACGGACGGACGGACGGACATGGCTAGATCGTCTTAGAATTTTATGACGATCAAGAATATATATACTTTATAGGGTCTCAGATCGATATTTCAAGGTGTTACAAACGGAATGACAAGGTTGCTTTGGTAACACCCTACTTTCAATAAAGAATAGCTGAATTCGTTAGAATTCACGAGCGGAAGGTACGCTGCTCCATTTTCGGTAGTAGCGGGGTTTCTTAAAAAAAACACGAAATCATTGGCGATGATCCAAGATGAGGATCCTTTTTCACTTATTTGGGTGTTTTTCTTTTGATGCCTATAAACCCATGTCATCGAGATCGTCTACTCATTGAATTAGACTCGTTGAACCGATATTGAGTTTGTTAGGCCCACAAAACTGCACCATCGCACATTCCAACATTCGAAACTTTTAATTAAGATCATATTTAAATATCCAGTTTTGTTATTCAAATACATTTGATATGGTATAGGATTGTGTAGGCTATCATACTGTTGGCCTGATCACCTTTAGAATCTTTCCACAATTACTTGGAGTTCAACAAAAATACGTCACAATACAAATGACTTTTGGGACAGGTAATTATCGTGGAATATTGATGAGATGGACTCGTTGCATCGGCAGTAAATACACGCCTAGTAATTACGATAATGTGATAATATCTGCACTTGTATATCCGACATTAACTGTGCTAGTAACACTGTCTGTCTATCTCTGTATTCTGCAAGTTTTTAGCTTACTTTTTCTTTTAATCTTAATGTTGCATATCCTCAGCAGCAAGAACAATAATTCCCATCAATCACATTACAATTTCCAATAGCAACACTTTTTTAATGGGTTCAATTCGAACAAACAAAACCTCAACTCACTATGCTGGCCCGTACTGTTGTAACACGTCTAAGACAATCTGTCATTACAGACTTCTTATGCCCAAGTACCAGCCATCCTTGACCGACAAGCGATTCATTCACACTCTCAGGCTGGCCATAATAACGATCTCATTAAATCGTCTGAGTCACCTGATTATGATTGTTGCTGCTACGTCCACTTGAAGACTAATCGAACATTTCCTCTACCTAATCGTCGAAACTAATATGATGGTCTTACAATTCAAACGTTTGCTGACTGCAATGGATTATTTGACTTCATTAGCATGTTCAGGTATAATTATGCACCTATTTATACACATAAATAACTGCATATGGGGTATTACGCACGTGGTGTAATTGCAAGGATTGATAATTTTATATAGATAATAATTATATTTAGATATAGTTTAGTTCATAGAAAAACGAGTGATTTACGAAATCGGACGTTAATGTTCTAGATTTTTTCAGTGTTTTTTGGATTGTCGGAAGTTAGCAGAAGGGGCGTGACCAGTGCCTCCTTTTATCCTTCGATAGAATTATCTGTATGGGATGAGGAGTGACCCTCTTCATCAAATATTAAATCAGTGAAAATCTATCGCGCAAAGCCCCATATTCGTGTGAGTGAGTATGTTGCTATATCAACAGACAGATATCTGGAACAGGCCACAACATCAGCGGCTATCAAACATTAATTACCTGGTAAGCCAAAATAAACGACAATAACCAGAGAGCAGCCAAACCAGGCCATGCCAGCCAGCCAGCCTCGAAGCGTTGAAGAATAAATTTGATGTGATCACAAATTGAGTTAAACTATTTCAAACCAAACTATACGAAAATATATTGAGAAATAGACAGCTATGAGTAAATGAACGAACGAACGTAGGGACGGACAGACATATAGACAGACAAACAAACAGACAGATAGATAAATGGATAAAGCAGATACAAATAAACAGATATAAATGTGAGAAATCCCCAAAGGTATGCAATCAACGTTGCAGAAAAACAACTTCTGCTGGCATCACAGCCAAATGCATGAAAAACATTTAAATATGGACGAGACGCCGCAAGAGTGGCCAGGGGAGAGAAAAGCAGCAGCAAAAAACGCATGTAAGAACAAAGTGTCAATCCCATTGCTGCAACATGTTAAAACTAAGTTCTAAACATGGCTTGTCGTACAGCAGGAGGTTGTAAAAGGATCATCTTCGGCCGAATACTTGCCACAGTGTTTTAAGCCCTTCAAGTTTATAATTTTTTATATTATATAAAAATCAGTGTGATGAGAATTTATCGTAGATGGCTTCCAGTGACTTAAAAATCCATAGAAAGAAATCTGGAGCAATTAAAACTTGATTCGAATATAGAATATTCCGTCAAAACTTTAAAGCTATGTTGGAGCCCCATACACTCAGGCGTTAAGTTCGGCCGTGCAGAAACTTATATACCCTCCACCGCGAAGCACAGTGCACGACTTTAACTGCAGTCGTATGGTCGTACCATTTTTATCCCTCTTTTCCCACTTCAGCACTTTTTATACCTTTTGGTCCCATTTTAACCCCAACAATTATGAATTTTCAAAAAAAAAAAATGGAATCGTTTTCACGCTATACAGGTAATGTGTGTACGTAATTTGAATATCATACTGAAATTTTCACGAAAACTCCTTTCAAAATCCCCATAAATATTAGGGGGTATTTTCATATTTCTCTGTTAGAAAATCCTTCTGGGCCGATTCCACCCATTTTCAATCCCAACCTATCGGCAGCCATTAGATACATTTCCTTAGCAAGTTATCTACTTTCAACAAAAAGACGGACATGACTATATTTTAATTATTTATCTCATTTTACCACGACCCAGTGTATATGACGGATTCTCTACAAAAGGATCAAAAATATTATTTTCCGACTTTTTGTCCAATTTAGAAGTTATATAATTATGATATTTTCTATTTATATAATTAAAAAAAAACTAATATATAGGATGCGTCCTACAACATTTTGAATTTGAAATGCTGTATACTTTGAGTTTAATAGGTAGAATAACATTCATTTTGTTCTTTAATTTCAGATTTATGTTTGACATTCAGGGTTGTCAGATTATTTTGTACCTCTATCGCTAAAGCAATTGTCAGAAATCGCAAAAAACCGCCAAATTTAAACAACTTTTTGTTAAAAAAATCGACTAATTCCAATTTATTTAGTTGTATGGAATTCATATATTATATTTGATAAGGAATTTAAATATATTTTTGGTATTTGTTAATCCTAATAAAAGTTTAAACCATTTCTTATACCGTGACCTAGTTTAGCATAATTCACTGGTTAAAAACAACAAAATAATTAACAATTAAAATTATATTTTTCTCCTTTATGAAGCAATTTCTAATATTGAGTTGATCTCTGTCTCCCGTTTCTATGAACCAATGTCCCATAAATATTATTTCAAATATTTCAAATGGAACGAATGAAGACATATAGAATGCATTTTGAAAAGTCTGTTTTAGTAGAAAAGTCAATACATACGAAATATTCAAAAATATCGCTTTCGGTCGACTACATTCATTACAGTTTTCTAATTAGTATTACTCCATACATGGAGTAATAGTGGAGAATTCAGTTTTCACGAAGCTCATTTTCATCTCGTTGGCTATTTTAATAAACAAAATTGTCGCATATGGGGATCAGAGAACCCACACGTAACTATTGAGAAGCCAATGCATCCACAACGAATCACTGTTTACTGTGGATTTTGGGCTGTACTGAAAAATTGGGTCTATCGGATGAGGTACTGCCGAACCAGTCGTGGTAGTCATATGATATTGTGTTAAATTATTAAATTACAAATTTGAAAAAATAATCATTACTTTTTTATATTTATACATCATTTGAGACAGAAAAAAAGTGTAACGCATTGAAGTAGTGACTTAAGACCCCAAGTATGTTTGGACCAAATCCGTTTCTCGACTTTTTAAGGTGTTTGAGCCATATCCGTCCGTCCGTCCGTCTGGCTGGCTGGTGTACACGATAACTCTCGAAAGGAGTTGAGGTATCAATTCAAACTTTGCACATGGTAATATTTTTCCCAAACGTCCCTTCTAGTACCTCCAACACAAATGACCCATATTCCTATGTTAAATGTAACTTCTACATGGATATTCGTACCACCCACACAAATCACCCTAACCTACGTAAAATTAAAGATATTATAACTTCTATAAAGATGATATGAAATTTGATATTTGGAAATGCTTTTATATATGTTACATTCATGTGAATATGGGCGATATTGCCACACCCATTCTGGTACCTCTCACACAAAGTGGCATAAGCCTTGGTTAAATATATGATATAACTTTCATAGGGGTATCCTTTGTAATTTTATATTTGACAATGTTTTTATAATCACTTTAAACCGAAAAAGAAATATTTACGGTTTAGCCACGTCCTTTCTTTTATCTCCCACGCAATTTCTATATCCTAGATATATTAAATCCTTACTAAATTCTACATTGGTGCATGGAATCCACTATGACTTGATATTTGTACATGTTTTGCAATGTCATGAACCATCTAGTACCTTTCAATTTAACTTTAAGTTATTATAATTACCATAGATATGTCCTCTGAGAGTGAGGGTATATATAAGTCGGTTTAGCCTTTAGCCAATTTTCTTAATTGTTTTACTTCAAATGAGAACATTTTTTCTTGATATAAAAAAGTTGAACTAAAATTAATTGCGATGTACGATAAAAAGTGTAAATTTTAGGCGCCTTGCTAAATTTGCGAATTTCAAGTTTTCAACTAATTTTATTAAATAACAACGCAGTTTGGCTAACATTATTGTCATTGAGGCTAAACAATTTTAAGTTTATAATCTTGACATAAATTAACATTCCGGAAATATTATTTGTGATTGGAAAAGCTAAAATTCGGTACACAGTACGGTGCGTCATAGTCTCCCTGTTATTTTGGTATATATAACGCTAAGCGAAATATAAATTTACTTTATTAAAGTTCAAATGCTTTTTTCGAAAAAAAAGAAAAAATGTGTTTCTATAGCCCATTCCCGGAATCACGGGAAATCGAAAAATATCCCGTTTCCCTGGAAATAAAAAGTACGGGAAAATGCAAACCCTCTTTGAAAGTATAGTTTTTAAAGTGTAGTTAATTCCTCATCCTGTTTCCCCTCCAAAGGACTACAAAGTTTCAAAAGATAACATCTAAAAAATTATTTTATTATGTTATTATATTCACTCCTTTCTATACCAATATAAATTTCAAATTAATACCCCGCCCTTTTAGTTTATTTCATTTATTATACCCTACACCACTCCGTGAACTAGGGTATTGTAAGTTAGTTTCGCGCCAAATGTTTCTAACACCAAGAAATAATTTAGCTAGACCCACCTTTAAGTATACGGATCGGCTTAGAATCACCAGGTGAATCGATTTAACGATGTCTGTCTGTCCGTCCGTCTGCTGTCCATCTAAGCTTGTTCGCACTCTGCAGGTCGCAATTGTGGTCCGATTGTCATGAAATTTGGCAGAAGTTACTTTTTTGGCCAACGACACTTGGTATTGAATTTGGAGAAAATCGGTTCAGATTTAGATATAGCCTCCATACAAATATCCCTATAATTTTTACTATTATTGCTCTAGAATACGCATTTTACATGGGAACATGACCAAATTTTCAGGATCGTGTTATATTTGAACTAGAAACAGCTTACGGACAAGTGGACCACATGGGTCTATGTTTTGATATAGCCCCCATACAAATGTACATCCGATTTACAATACTACTGCTCTAAAATGCATATTTTATTTCATTTATACTAGAAACACGTATTTTGAAAGCCAGTTATATATATCAATGTTTTGGAATAGCCCCCAGTTTACACTATTAACGCTCTTGAAAACATCTGAAATTGGATCTTGATAAAATTTCATGTTATATTTCAATAAAGAAAACCTACTTTGAAAGTGATCTATAAAGGCCCACTTTTGAATGTGGCACCCTTACAAGTGTGCCCCATTTTTATTATTACCTTTCTAGGACTTACATTTTACATCGGAAGTTTTTCAAATTTTGCATTTTGTATTATATTTCAACTAATAAGACATATTACGAAAGTCAAATATATGGGTCCATATTTTGCTATAACCACCATAAAAATTGGGCCCCCATTCTACTCTATTACATCTCTAGAACCCACATCGTGCATTAGATCTCGATATAATTTTGCATATCATGTCATATTTCAACTAAGAATACCTAATTTGATATAAATGGGCCCACATTTTAAAGTCAAATATATGTGTCCAAACTTTCGTATATCCCAAATGGGGATATACAGCAATTACAGCTCTCGAAACTACATCTTACATCAGATCTTGACCAAATTTTGCAGATCATGATATATTTTAACTAGGAATACCAACCGTAAGTGAGAACTATATAGGTCCATGTTTTGGTACATTTGAAGGGATTTAAATGTCCGTCCGATTCATCCTACTACCGTTATATTTACCTTACGCGAAATATCTGCTGAAAATTTACCGCAAATCAATTACCATATTCCTTGAATTTGGCGATGGATGAATCGCTCCCATGAAAACCTGGGTTTGGTAATCAAAGCGAGGTATATACGCAGGTAGTGGTGTAGGGTATTATATAGTCGGCCCGCCCGACTTTAGCCTTTCCTTACTTGTTAATATTTCATTTTTTTAAGGGAAAAAATTTGAAGTGGAGGTTAATGCTAAAATAATACAGATAGAAGTATGAAATTTGGTGTATATTTAACAGACATTCTCCTTTTATACTGTAACACTTGTATCGTAGAGTGCGCATATATATTTCAATATTATTTATGAATAATTTTATAGTTTGAAATTTTGTATTACTTTTTCTGGGGGCAACAAGATGAGAAAATAAAAAGTGAAACGCTAACTAAATCCATTTATTTTATATTTTCAGACAAATATCATCGAGTTCAAGTGTAACGACTTGTTTAAAAAATTTGCCGTGCGGTGTAATCAAAACATATTTGCGTATGAACTGAACGATGTTTTTTGTGAGAAAATATATGGCTTTAACAGCTCCTCAGTTTAACAGTTGCTCCTGTCTTTTTACGAAAATCGAAGATTTAAAATGGAAATATATCTCAAAATGCAACACTTCAAAATATCAACAATTGTTGTCATAAATTGTACGGACCACAATCACCATGTATTGGGCCAATAGAGCTGTCCCTGCAGAGAAATAGCAAAAACCGGACTGAATTCAGACCAGAGCAAAGGTAAGTTGAATGTAATTTGGCTAAAAAACACTCACACACAACAAACATAAAAATTTACTTGCTTTTGCGTTTTTTCGGTTAAATGTAACGAATTTTTAGTGGTATTTGTCATTCCAACAGAAACTTTGCCAGCGATACTACCCCAACAGAAAAAATTCTATTATTTTTATTTATTTTCTAAAAACATTTAAAAATATATCATTTTTTTTTTTTTTTTTTTTTTTTTTTTGTTTTGTTCGGCTGTAGGCTTTATTTGAAAAACAGGTGTTGTTGTTTTTGATAATTTATTTATTTAATCCCTTTAAGGGATTTAAGGGATTAAATAAATAAATTATCAAAAACAACAACACCTGTTTTTCAAATAAAGCCTACAGCCGAACAAAACAAAAAGAAAATTAAAAACAACATAGGCACACAATACACACACACAAAATATATCATCTTCTTATTTATTAATTTTTAGATTATATTAAAGGTACGTTCAGAAATAGTTCTAGACTGGTCCACGATAGTGTATGAACTAGTTCTAGACTGTATTTTTTTCGTGTAACCAACGGATTCTTTATTGCATACCCAGCAAAAACATTGAAAGTACTTCCGCAGGAAGCACTTTTTAATCACATCTCAAAATCCAAATATATACGACGAAATTCTTTTAAACAACTTCCAAAAAAGTGGATAATATGTAATATTTTACGAATAGCATTTTAAGGAGTGAATTTTTAGTAAGGGGTCACAGATTTAAGGTGTCCGCTCTACATCTAGAATGTCCCGGGAAAAAACTTTTTTTGTTTTTTATAACTTTTATAGATAAACAATATGACTGTTTTTCTTTAAGACTGGATAACTAAGCTGCGATAACAAAAACCTCCATACAAAATTAAAAATTCACTAAAAAAAATATTTTCTATGAGTTTTGAATGTAATACATTCGAATATCAGCTAATTCGTTCAGGTAATTTCTTCTAAGGAAGGAAATCTTTGTTTTTGGTAATGGAAAGGAGGAGAACCACACTCCATACACACATTTGACCATATACGTATTTCGTTGTCTTGAGTAGAGACAACTCATCAGTGATCCTTCTGTATGGAGTGCTTGCATTAACATGAAGTCATAAGTTGTATATATATCTACGTTATATGAAGATCACACCTGCGTACTATATGTGTACACCCGAAAACCTCTTCGCAAATCGTTTTTGAAGAGCATTATTCTACTTAAAACCTTTTCTCATTACCATTATCCTTTAGGTTGATGTATTTTCAACACGATACAGCCATTTCCCCTCGAACTTATTAGACAACCACCTACAACAACAATGAGTGGTGAAAATTCTATGGAGATGAGTTTTTGTTGAAGTTGTTACATCCCTTTTCATCTCATGTGTCCTTATATTCGCCATCAAGTTATGATCACGCCGTGGTGCGAAGCGCAGCATGTCCGCCCAACGAACGTGCAAAAAATTACTTTTTTTTTAATTGTCGCCAACAGCAATTTTAAAAAAATATTTGATTTAATTTATTTATTTATTCATTCCTATGTCTATGGAGTAACAATCCTTACAGACAAGCCAAACTTAAAAGTAAATTAAATCTAGAGTTTCCTTAAATCTATTTAAATTATATTACAAATCTATATCATATTTAATTATTAAATTATTATATTCCTTCATGGACCTCAGAATAGGCTCAAAAGAAGCATATTTAGTTCTATGAAAAGGAATATTAAAAATTCATTATGCCTTAGACATCTAGATGGAACATTAAAACAAATAAGACTAAGCAAAAAAGGACAATCGATAAGACTACAAATTAGTTTATACAGAAATAAAATTGAGCTCTTTGATCTACGACTTGATAAAGACTCCAAATGAATTAGTCGACACATAGCTTCATACGTCGGTACGGGATTGACAAACGGCACAGAAACTAAAGCAAATTTAATAATTTTTTCTGTGACCTCTCAATGCGATTACAGTAAATATCATAACACGGGTTCCATACCATAGAACCATATTCTAATTTAGACCTGACAAATGTTGTATACAACAATTTACGAGTGTATGGATTATATATGGATTTGACTTAGCCTAAGTCCAAAAAAGTCAAACACACAAAATTTGTTTTGATACATATATTTATATTATAGTTGGCGACAATGTGAAAAAATATTTTCTTTATTTTGAGCAAAAAATTAAATTTTTATTAACGTTTTTGTTGTCGCAGCTTGTTATCCCGGCTTAAAGGAAAACAGTCATAATGTTGAAGTTTGTATAATTTTAACAATTTAAACAATTTTGGTTAAAAACGCCAATTGATTGCTTTATTAATGTACTACAAATATTTCGTTTTTTATTAATTATTAATACTAGATAGTATCAGTAAAATCAATTTAATGCCAATTTAATTTAATATTAATTTACGATATATATTAATTCATACTAACTAAATATTTTGTTAAGTTTCCTATTATTAATTTTAACGAACAAAATGGAACCACTCACAACAGAGGATAGCTGAGATGGTTAGAGTGCCGTAGTAGGTCTGTTATTCTACCAGCGGTAGCAGCAGAATTTTTAAAACAGAAATGTAAACTATTGAAAAAGTTGTTCCTTTGTAACACTTTAAAATAACTTTTAAGTCTTTCAAAATAAAGACAACTTTATTTTAAATTCATAGGTGAAGATCCCAAGTTTCCCTACTTCCGAATCACAAGATCTTTTCTTTTTCACTTCATTGGGTGCTCTCTTTATGGTGGGTAGGCATATCCTAGTGAGAGACAATTGTCTCGCACGTTTACGTCGTCACTCTCGTTCACATGAATTTAATTAGGTTATTTAAAACTTTATAATACAAAAATAGTCTCAGTTGGATATAGTTTTTTTTTTTTTCAAAAAATGTCTGCTATTCGAAAAGCATGCATAAAGATGGCATGTCATTGCTGGCATTATTCCGACAACAATTGCCAACTTTCAACACTGTGCTTTGTGTAGGTTACACTGAGCCTGCGACTGAGTCAATGTAAAACCTACAAAATATCATCGTAAACATTTGTCGCATATCACGTTCATACCTCATCGAAAATCTGCTATTAAAACCCTCCGTGTGTTTCATTTAACGATTGGTGTCGCCGCCGCCGCTGCTGTCTTCGTCATCGTCGTAGCCGACGCTGCACAGCACACAGATGAAGAAGAGGAATTGCTGAACGTCTTCAGAAGGCCTGCAAGAAAAAGAAAAACTCAAAATACAAAAGCAACAGCAAGACATCCCTAGTTTTAAATATGTGTAGAACATTGCGTTTGGCGTCATTGTGCCATGTTGTCAACAAAACACATGCAACAGTCGACTAAGTCTACTTGTCTGCTTGCAACCCATCCGCTGCCACTTCCTCCACAGCCAGCTTTCGGCCATGTTGTGGCCCTTCATCGTGCACAATCTATCATAGGACAGGGGAAGGCTGAGATTTTGCCATGAAACGCATGACAATCTGCCAGGCGGCTGTAAGGCCAAAGTCGAGATTACAAAGGAGACGTATCGAGGTAGTGAAGGATGCACAGTGTCTACAAACGGAAATAGAGTGCTAATACGGATGACTTCCAGGGAAACATAGGCTGTTAAGGATGAAAGAAGTGGAAGGTTTATTGAGGAGCAGCTTTTGATAATAGAACTAGAATTTTAAGGATGTGATAGTTCTCCCACCATCCTAATTTAACCTAAAAATATAAATATTGGCAACTTAAGGTAGATCTTATCAGGGTTTGGGAAACCTAACCTACCCAGCGCAGAGCCAAAGTCAAATTCAACAATTTTTCCATCAATCATTTCTGCAAAAAAACTTCTTCTCCCAGTGCGACCACTGTGTGACGGACGGACGGAGCCCGCTCTCAAGAAACAATCATTAAAACAACGTTTTGTATAAATTATGCTAATGACGCTTCAATTGATTTGTAATAAAAGTTGCGAATAACGTAGAAATAAGATAAATATTCGCAAATCACGCACTTTGGTCTCCCTATCCACGGCTTTTTATTTGTCTCGTACTTTTCTTCTTCTTTTTTGCTTTTGTGTTGTTGTGTTGCGTTGCGCTGTTGTTTTTTAATTCGTTGGGAGCTGAGATTTTTAACTGAATCAATTCATTTGATAGGAGGCAGATGCTAGTTTAGCTGTTGTTACGGTTACTGAGCCCGGGCCTTGCAGTTGGTTGTTGTTTTCCATGTTGTTCGGCGTTTTTTATTTCTTTCTTTTGCGTTCTGCAGGCAACTATCATGAATCGCAGTGCAGCGGTATCTGCAGTTTGTTTGTTGTTGTTGTTTGTGGCATTTTGGGTGATGAGTGTATTTATAAGCGCAAAATCGCATGTTCGGTTATTCAAATTAAACGGTTGTCCTCCGTCTGCACCAGAGACGAGTCTTCCCAGCCATCCTCATCCCCATGGTGCATGAAGTGGGGAAGGGAAAACGGCGATGGGAAGTTGCCAATTCATTGGGAATGCGGTGTGGATATCGTAATTTGCATTTGCAAATGATCCGTCGGATGGATTGTGATAGAAGATCTGATTTTTTTAAATGAAACCGTTTAAATATCTTGGAATGTTGGGCAGAGAGGAAAGTGTCGAAGTGCAATCGCTGTTTTGTCTGATGAGCCGATAGACTCCCCCGGATGTGAATTTCCAGCCATTTTGAATTTTAAAAATACAATCATCAAGGAATTTGATGATAAAATAAATCAGTAAAAGTAAGTGTAAGCTCGACCTGACAGAATTTTCTGACGTTATGTCCTTCTTTGTAGATGTAGGGTGCACTGAAAGAATTTATCTTCATAATATTTATGATTTGTCTTAACCTCAGGGTAAATTTTCATTAAAAAGTTTCATAAATCATAAATCAATGAAAAGTGTCATAGAATTTAAGAAACATTTGTTAGAAACTATGAAATGCAGTTCTGCATTCGAAATTCATTATTTTTAATATTATGATTTATGAAAAATTTCATAGATTTTATTAAGAAACTTCATAATTTTATGAAAGAGTTTCATAAATAGTAATCATTTATATTGAAGTTTCCAATATAAACAAAAAAGCAAAAAAGGTCCGATGCGTTGACTAACCAATCAACACACACAACCATTGCGAGAGTGTTTGCAATGAATATGTCTTTCACCTAAATCAGGGTTCATACTTATGTCAGAGTTCACAGAGTACACATGAGAATTGCTAGCATGCAACGAATAAAGTCGACACACTAAATGTGTAGTTGTAAGTTATGAAACATTTCATAGAAACTATGATGTCTTTCATTATATTTATGCAGACATTTCATAACAAAAATATTTTATTGGTTATGACATATTTCATAATATTTATAAATTGTTTCTTTAATACTATGAAATCTTTGCTTTATGAAATATGAAATGTTTATGACAAAAGTGTATGAAACATTTCATGTTATTTATGAATTTCTCATACATATTATGAAAAATTCACTAAATTTATGGAAAACCTTTTATGAAATCGCTTCATAAATATTATGAAGGAAAATTCTTTCAGTGTGGGCCATTTGAAATTTTAAATTTAAACTACAGATTACTTTGACTTTGAAAGGTAGAATAGCATTAATTTTTGACACTTGTAAAATTGGGAAATATTAAAAATTTTCTTCCAAAGTAGCGAGTATTTAACGCAAACTGTAAGAAATGTACGTGAAAATTTTTCGAGAAGAGATCGGCCTTCAGTTCAGCCTTCATGAAGCTCATTGTCATCTCGGTGGCTATATCAATTAGCAAATATAAATTTAGAGAACCCATACGTGGCTATTGAGAATCCAATGCATCCACAACAAGTTACTGTTACTGTGGATTTTGGGTTGTACTGAAAACTTTAGTTGATGATATGAATAAAGTTCAACCTTTCCAATAAAACTGTAAATTTTAAAAAATATTCAGTAGTTTTTTATAGCCGATTCTAATTTGAAATTTTAAATGGCTCACCCTATAGTTTGTGGATCCCTTTTTCGCAAAATGGACTACAGAAGCTAGTTATTTGCTTGCCCTTAGTCTGACTTCAACGTTTACTGGGTTATTGAAAACACTGATAGACTGAGGTGAATTTTTGAAAAGTAATTATTCAGCTATGTCTTGAAACTGGTTCAAAACAGGATTTGTAGCAACCATGCTATGGATTTAAGGACTATTTGAAATTGTAGCTGAAAACGATTTTGTTGACAGATTTTTTTCACAAGTAAAGAGTGATTTTTTTGAGGTTAGGATTTTCATGCATTAGTATTTGACAGATCACGTGGGATTTCAGACATGGTGTCAAAGAGAAAGATGCTCAGTATGCTTTGACATTTCATCATGAATCGTCTTACAAACGAACAACGCTTGCAAATTATTGAATTTTATTATCAAAATGCGTGCTCTGTTAAGAAAGTTCATTGCGCGCTTCCATTTTATGGTCAGTTTAATCGACCCACTGAAGCGGCTATTCGGGCTATTGTGACTAAATTTCGCACCAAATTTACATTGTTGGACATTAAACCACCAACACGCTTACGTAGAGTGCGAACTGAAGAAAATATCGCAGCTGTATCGGCCAGTGTTAATGATGACCACCAATTTTCGATTCGTCGCCGTTCGCACCAATTGGGTCTCTGTTACTCAAAAACGTGGAAATGCCAAAATTGGACTAAGCGGATGGACCACCTAAGACGCAGCCGCGGTCAACATTTAAATGAAATTATCTTCAAAAAGTAAATGTCATGGACCAATCTAACGTTTCAAATAAAGAACCGATGAGATTTTGCAAATTTTATGCGTTTTTTTTTTTTAAAAAGTTATCAAGCTCTTAAAAAATCACCCTATAGTTTCACTATGTCAACTATTTCATGAGGCAGCCACTACTGCTCAATCCCAGTACAAAACTTAAAAAAAACGATGTCATTATCGTGCCCAGCTTAGTTTTCAAATGGAAAAATTGTTTTTTTTTTAACTAATTTTTTGCGATGCGAAGCAAATTAGAAAACAGGCAGTTGAGTCGGATAAACCGACTTATATACACCGTCATCATCAGTCCTCAAAATCCGAGCATCCGTATGGTAGTTTATGTACTTTAGTTCTGCAAAGTCTACCCTGAAAGAATTTTCCTTCATAATATTTATGAAGCGATTTCATAAAAGGTTTTTCATAAATTTAGTGAATGTATGAAAAATTCATAAATAAAATTAAATGTTTCATACAATTTTATCATAAACATTTCATTAAATAAAGTAGTAAAATTAGTGAAACCAACTGTCATAAGATCAAAGAAAGATTTCATTGGATTAAAGAAACAATGCTTAAAGATTATGAAATATTTCATAACCAATAAAATATTTGTGTTATGAAATGTCTTCATAAATATAATGAAGGACTTCATAGTTTTTAGTGTGTCGACTTTATTCGGTTGAATGCTAGCAATTCTCATTTGTACTCTGTTAACTCTGACATAGTATGTTCCCTGATTTAGGTCAAAGACATATTCATTGCAAAGACTCTCGTAATGACGGTATGTTGATTGGTTAGTCAACAAGTCACACTTTATTTTGCTTTTTTGTTAATATTGGAAACTTCAGTATAAATTATTAATACTTATGAAACTTTTTCATAAAATTAATGAAGTTTCCTTATAAAATCTATGAAAATTGTTATAAATCAAATTATGATAAATAATGAACATGTATGAAAAAACTTCATCGAATGAAGAACTGCATTTCATCGTTTCTAAGAAATGTTTTATAAATTCTATGACACTTTTCATTGCTTTTTGCTTTATGAAACATGTTTCATACATTTTATGAAGTGTTTCCTTGGCGAATTTTTAATGAAAATTGTCACTCAGGTTATGGTAAAATCATAAATATTATGAAGATAATTCTCTCAGTGTAATTCTCTTACCCGAAATAATTTGGTTTTTGCGCCACAGAATTACTGCTAACTATATGTCAAATAAATAATAATAATAATTTGGTATTTATATTTTTGAAGCAGCAATGAAGTATTTGCGTTATATCAACGAATCAGTGTCATTAAATCAATGAAACTACTTCATTACCAAAATGACAAAGTATCATTAACGAACATTATGTTAATGAAACTTGTCTTTACATTAACTTAACCAGCTTCATTAATATAATGGCAATGTGTTATCGTATTAATGTCTAACACCAATGAAACATTGTTGATTGATTGTGAATTTAATGCAACATTTTACGTAGTATCAATGATCCAAAAATAAAGACAGATTTCATTGATACAATGTAAGATTTCATAAAGGAAATGAAGCTTTTTCTTTCAGTGTTTGAAAGTCTAACTAAAACCGATTTTGTTGAGAAAATTATTTACGAGGCATAACTACTACTCAATCCCAGTGCACAACTTTTCAAACAACGATGCCATTCTTGTACACATCATAGTTTTTTTTCACTGAACCAACACTCAGGCGATGGAAGAAAAAGAGTTGGGTGGAGGAAAGAGGGAGAAGTATTTGCTGTCATCTGTTTTGAATCTCTGGATGTCATAATTTTCGGGAATGATATTTACGGGAAGTCGATTTCATATACGAGTTGCACGAACGTTGCAAAGAACGAATTCATCTCTGTCCAATCGACAACAAATTTCTTTGAAAGTCGCCTATCTCTGCCGAGCGTCCTCACGTCCCGTTGAACAAATACCATGAATGTATCGATAGAACAGCGACGTGCATCTCACATTACGACTGTGTTCAAGGGAAGCAATAGCATTGGATATTCTACCATCACCTATTCCATCGTCCTTCTCTGGACACGGTTAATAAGCTCCAGAGAAGATCCTTGGGCCACCCGTCCATATTTCAGTCATTCCATGTCAAGCGGATCGGTTATTGACCTCGATAGCTGCGATTGTTTTGAAAGTTAGTGCAATACATACATAAAAATATTGAATTTGTATTTTTGAAAAAAAAAAATAGAAAACTTTTTTTTTACGAGTTATGACCAACATAAGAGTGAAAAAATATTTTTTTAAAAATCTGTAACTGCACCTGTAACTCCTGCACTACTTGACAGATTTGAATGTACTATACTATGTTTTGAAGGCTATTTCAATTAATTTTAAAATATTGATGTATAATGGTATAGCCGCATAGTATTTTTTAATTCTTTTACAATTTTATTTCATTTATTTTGATTGTCGAAATGATTACATTAATCAATTTTTTGAAACTTTAAAGTAGTGTTCTAAGATGTATATTTTAGTGATTGAGCTTGAAAGTGGTGCAATGATGGCTTCAATTTTTTACGAATTTTCTTCTATTTTTTCTTGCAAAATCAACAATAATTTATTTGAAAAAAATTCAGAATAATTATTTTTTCACAAACTTTCAAAACAATCGTATCGAGGTCAAAAACCGTACCGCTTGACATGGAATGACTCATATGGGAGTTGCATTCCATCTTTGTTTTAATGTAGGTAGTGTATATATTGAGAAAATCAGACGGTGTGAAGTACTTCATACACCGCTATAATCAAATACATATTTTGTCTAACGAACATCACAATCTATCTTCATGTCCAGAACATCAAGAGTGTCCCATTGTTCAATGTCCGCACTGTTCATAGAAATCAACGACACCGTTGGATCAGTTAAGCGCTTGTGAGGGAATAAGGAACACTGGGTCTTACGTACTTTAAAATCTACTCTATTCGTTCGACCTCATTCGAAAATGGCCAGTAAAACAAGGCTTAGAGACTTATCCATGAATTGCCTTCTGAAGACTTGATCTATGATCAAATTAGTATGAATGACATAGGTAATTGTCATCCGCGAATTACTATATTAGATTCGAAGTCCGATCCAAAAGGACGTCGATGTAAATAAGAAAAAGGGAAGGAGAAATATATTATTGAAATTATGTTGTTGTCTATTTGAAATATTTTATTGAACAGAAAAAGTTTGAAATATAAAAGACTATGATGTATCAAGTAGGCCATACGAGCAAAGTATTTAAATGCAAAGTTGCAACATTAATCCAACATGAAAGTACAGAGCCCTATAGTACCCCTGCTGTCAACCTATCCTCGTCGGATGAGAACCCATCTGCAACAAAAGCTCGATATAAATCGAGCCTTACACTCAACCAACTGGAGGACGTATCGACTTCAGTTTTAGGACAGCAGTCAGGTTCCCCGTACATCGATTCCTGTCGACCATTAAGCCCATACTGTCGATCATTAAGTAAATCATTGGTCTCTAAATAGCTTACAATGTGGTGGTTAATCATACTCTCCATATACTTCGAGAGCGCAGATCACTTCGCAATCTGTTTTTAAGGCTGAGCTGCATGTTCGCAAACTTTCAAGTCGCAATGAATGCAAGGTTGCAAGATTGACGGGTAAGCATCAAAATTGTATCCTTTCATATCCTAAAGAATTTACAATATATTTTTGTCAAATAATTCACCGAATAATTTAAATGTATAAATTCCGAGCATGTATCATTCAAATCCCGAACAGTACTTTATATCGACTATCCGTAAGTTGGTTTTATTAAACCGGAGATTTCGTCCATTTGTGTAGTAGATATCTGAAGGGATGCGTATGGAAGTTCAACTGATTTTATTTTCTCTTGGGATGGTTTCTGTGAGAGGTACCAGTTTTGTTTAAATATTAATATGTATGTATGAGACTTTGAATGAATCACATAGGAAAATGTCTATAAACCTGGCCAAAGACCAGCAACGAAAGAAACCATTATTTACTCTGTGAAGCCGGATTTGCGTATACCCTACATGAGAACATTTTTAAGAATGGCCAGAGGCCGCCAATGCATATAATCGGTATAAAATATTTTGTTTAAATAATAAAAATAACACAAACTCGTTGGGGGTTACGTCGGGGCGGTATGCAGATACAATCCACAAAATCGATTTGGAGGTTATGTCACGGCACCGTAGAAAGCTAATAAAGTTAAGTTTAATAGAAATTCTGCAACTGCAACTCAATATCTGCCAACCTAAAGAAAACTACAGAATGCTTGTTAAGTATACGGCAAGAAGTCCACTCACACTAACAACCGTTGTTTTCGAAAACTAGTTGCAATGTAATCAATAAAGAAACCAACAGCGATTGCATGACGTCCACTCATATCTGTCCATCTAATCATTTGATCTCCTCAGTAATCAACCAATAATTCCCCAGCTGTGTACTTCCCACTTTTTACTACCAACGTAAGTAATGCCACCGCTAATCATGATTAACACAACGCGTGACCCCTCGCTGTCTACACGATCGATCGATACTACTGAACTCCAGCCTCCTGATATTTGATTGCGTTCACCACGGTACGTACGCTAATGTACGATTGTTTCATAACAATCAACTGGTATTGGGAGAAAGAAAGACACTAGGACATATAGTTAATTCTACGCATATGTTCAAATATTAACTTATGAAGTGGGAAAAGGCTGATTAAGTCGTATTTAAAAGTTAAGCGCAAAAAAAAAAGAAAAATCATCAAGCAATGATCACACATACATTCGAACTTACAAATGATAAAATTACTGAATTTCCAACAGAAAGTCATTTTGTTTGAAACTTCATTACACAGTTAGCCCTCAGATAATACGAACGCTAATTAATTAACATTAACTAACTTCGGTTTAGGTAAATGTTTGTAGATTTTTTCTATACGTTTTTGGATTTGCCAAAGTCGTTGCAGGGAGAAAAATTTGTAACTAAGGATACTTACATTGATCGATCGATCTGCAATCGTTTGTTGGTCTGCGAAGAATTAAAGATTGATTTATTAAATATTAAATTATATGTCGTTTCAGTGGACGGGCACGACCTAGCCATGTATGACCGATGATTGGAAGCAGAGTTCCCTGATAAAAGGGACCCAACTGTCGAATATATCATGTGAAGTCCACAGATGAAACGTACATTATAATTAGACTTAATAAACCAGCCTGAGACCTCATAATTCAGAAGAAGTATTAAGAAAAATAAACACCTACTACATCGACTATAAACTTGACTTTTGGTAGTCCGATACATGCAATAGTGTTTCTAGAGCTGTAAATGTTCAAAATGCGATTTTTTCATAATTTTATTCGATGCATTTGAGCAAGATGCTTGGTAGGTAGGGCAGAAAAATATGGGAGAAGACTGCGTGAGGTAACTCGAATCGTTCCCATAATTAAAAAGAAATCTAAGAGGGTGTGTGGATGTATACAAGTGAACCGTAGATCATAGATTCGAGGAGAATTCAACCATTTGCGAGAATAGAGCGACATATGAACCTACATATCGTTTGGTTTCAATAATCGTATATTTCAGATGGGAAACTGATTAAGATACAGCATTGGAGTATGGTGTCGTAAATGTAATATTTAGCCATATAGGCGTGTGTCAGTGGAATTTGCCCAAACGGATGAAGAGGAAGACAGCTTTTATTATCTTCGTAGCATCATTGTTAACAAGGTTGGGTCAAAAGCCGATATCGAACACTGTAAAAACTAACACAAACTTGTGGACATATATGAATCCAACTGAAAACCGAAGTATTAAAACGAAAGTAAATCTGACTAGGACATACATTACGATAGCCAGTATATGATCTTACACGGGCAGCCATTGAAAGGATCTCATATGGCAGCAGAAGAAGAGGAAGACCAGCCCACACATGGAAAAAAAAACAGCTGTGGCAGCAATGACGAGAAATGGAATTAAACAAATTGCTTATAATAGATACAAATATAATACATTTATATTGGCCCTATACTACAAATTTATATATATTTATATATCGTTCCATCGAGGTGGTTGAGTATGTAAAGAATCGAGGGACCGTAAAAGCCTCTGCATAAAACGCCAATACGATCTTTTATATGATATATGAGTCATATCAAGCGGTACGATTTTTGTCCACGATAGATTGGATTGTTTCGCAAGTTTATGTATGTATTGTATATTTTATACGTATTTTTGAAAAAAATAGAAAAATTTTTTCCATGAGTTATGACCACTTAACAGTGGTGAAATTCAATTACATGTAACTCCAGAAATACTATACCGGTTTTAATGTACTATACCATGTTTGGAAATTAATTTCAGTCACTTTTACAGTACTGAAGTCGTCGCGTTATATATTTTAAAGTTTATAAAATCGAAATGAATTGAATCATTTTCCTTTTTCTTAATTTTAAAGTAGTGTCCCGAGATGTCTTTTTGAGCGACTGTGCGAGTTTTGAAGTATTAAAATGATGGGTTATATTTTTTCAAAAACATGTTTGCAAAATCAACCAAAATTTCAGTGAAAAATTATCGGAATGATTATTTTTTCATTAGTTTACTAAAATAAGGTAATATTTTTACAAAAATACGCATACACATACTGGATATATGGACTCAATTTCGTTGGCATGCTCGCATGAATTTTGATCTATATGAGCTATACGCCGATGACTACGTTTTGTTCACCAGTGCAAAAGGACCACGGGAAAATACATCATAAATGCAACAGCCAGACATGCAACCCAAAAAAATGCTACCACCATTCTTCGTATTCATACTATACTTCGGACAGCAAGTTGAATTTCTTAGCGGCAACTTCAACTTAGGGATTCTTGGGAATTGCGTCGGATTGTAATCCATATTCCGACACCTCATGGATCTGTCACAATAGGGCTGGATTCCTGGCAGTTACTTGAAATTATCTTTTAGTTTAATTTTAACAAATTTTCTTGGTTTGTTTTTTTCTTCTTCTACGAATTATGCAATTCTAGTATTTTGTCAAAAAATCTATTTATTCTGCGCGTTTACTTATTCAGAGAAACCACCAAATTCCACGATTCTAGATGTATATATATATATATATTGGTTAGTACTATTGTTGTCCCTTTTTATCCCATTTTTTTCTTAAAAGTACAAATTTTGAAAAATACGAAAAAATCGTTCTTTGTACGAATGACCGCAATATTGTAGATTTCCATTATAATATAATGACTTCAATTCCTGATTTTTGTAATTTGTTTGTTAATTGTCTTATGAAAAAACATTGCTAGTTTAAAGAAAGTCTGCACAGTAAGGGCAAAAAAATCTGGGATTATAAGACCGCTTTTCTTGTTTATATATTGTTTCTGACATTTAAATAGTGAATTGAAATAGTAATTCTAACGACCCTTATATATCAAGAAATTAATATAGCGTATACGCCACCAATATGGTGAAAATCACAAATTTTAAAGTTTTTTTTTCGGGATAAGGACGAACGCTATTTAATTTGAAAAAAATAGGTTCAGATTTAGATATAGCCCCCATACAAATTTCACTCCCGATTATACTCTTTTCACTCTAGATACCACATTTTGTAACCGATTTCTTCAAAATTGGCTTAACATCTTATAGTTCCACTAGAAACACCTGTGGTAAAAATGTGTTAGATCGGTTCAGATTTATATATAGCTCCCATACAAATGTCGCTCCAGATTTGACTTTTTCCGCTCTAGAAACCACACAAGATAAACGATTTTGTTCGAATTCGCAAAACATCTTATATTTCAACTAAAAACATCTGTAGTGAAATTTGGTCAAATCTTTTTAGATTTAGATATAGCCACCGTACAAAATTTCGCTCCCGATTTCTCTTTTTTCGCTCTCGATCCCAAGCAATCGTACCTTGTACAATTAGGGCATCAAAATCGACCGCGTCGGGTGCGCAATGACTCCTCACCTAGGTAAATGTGAACTTTTGTTGTTGTTAACTTGTAAAATTGATTTGGGTTGATATTCAATTATTCAAATTATTCGTGATATACATCCTACATTTCATATGGAGTTCAAGCCGAGAGCCAATGACATGTTTCCCGACCCTATCTGTAATATGCCTTTAATAAAATGTTGGTAGTTGATTTTTCTTCGTAGAAACAAAGTTATTAAACCGTTGCCGAAACAAAGCAACAGCAACCAAACAAAAGCGGTCATAACTGCATTTTACAACAATTTTTCATTGCAGCTTTTTTACGAGTGATAATTGTATAGAGTTTGTCTTTGTGGTACTCGCGTAGCAAATGCCAAAAGAGACGAAACAAAACGTTGTTGGCTGATTATGTTGCCGGTCGGCTTGTTGGTTAGTCGGTGGTTGCTTGCAACAACTTTTGTATGCGAGAGTTGCTGCTGCTGTTGCCGCTGATGATGTTATTATTGTGTGTTAGGTTTATTACTCGGACGGTTTTCTTGCAATGAAGATGACAATCATTTAATTAGAAAGTTTCCCATAGGCTCTTAATTGTTGTTGATGACATTAAGTCGTCGTTAGTTGTTGCTGTTGCTGCTGCTTCTGCTGTTGTGCTATTTGGTTTTGGCCAAACACCATTCATCCACCACTCAACTCCAGTTGCGTTGCTACTCGGTGGTAGCATATGCGTGTGTGTTGGTGCATTTGCTGCTTCTAGTGTTAATTATGTGTTATGAAAACTTATTCGAAAAAAATACAACAAAACAAAATGTTTAAAATAAAAAGTGGCCAACAACTCGGAAACTTTTTAAGCACAGGTGCTGGAATGAAGAAATTATCCAGTGTAGGCTCTGCTCTTTGTGTTAAGTGTGTGTGTGTGTAAGTCTGTGTATGTGTGTGCGCGAGTATTTGTTAAGTTAATTACAAATAAAATTTTTCGCCTGAGGTGTTCTTGTCGCATACTTCCAGACTGCAGACAACCACCTCACTGTCTGCCTGTTTTTACACGTTTTTCGGTGGTGCTGTCTCACCAATTCGATTTAGTTGTAAATCGCATGTAATGGTCAAGTTCCAGGTGAAGCGCGGAAAAAGGTAACGGCGTGTTTGCTAGCGATGGCCTTCTCTCAAAGGCCTTTTTTAGAAATTTCATCGATGTAAACTCTGAAGGGTGGTTTGTTGGGTTACATTCTGTCAACCCAATTTTGTGAGACCTTGGATAAGGTATCTGCCTCTATGCAACGAATGGCATGCTCGATATTCAACTTCAGAACCTAATCGTTAATGGATTGTTGGCATAAAATCGGTCCTACATACCACAAAAAAGTATAACGGCGTTAAATCGCAATTCCGAGGTGCCAAATTGACATGGAGGGCAAAATTTCGACTGTGTTCTGCCGCGACATCCTAGAAAACCAATGATTTACAAGCATATGTCTTCAATCTGTGGCCTACAAATGAACCACCCACATAGCCGACTGATTTTCAGTTTCAGGCTCTTGTATTCTTATACTCTACCTTTGGAGCATAATCACTGCATTTGTTGAGCACTTGTTTGTACCAATCGGCGCGAGCTTCTACTCGAGCTTTAGTGTGATAATGTGGCACCGCATCAATGTTTCATGGTCGACCGCGATAGTTGTGGATGAGTACTCATCGCCGATGTTGGAAGAGAGTTTTCGTATGCACTTCATGATTCTCATTTATTAGCTCATGGAAATTTTCACGGGTTTATTACATTTTTTGCAGACACTGAACTATTAATGAACTATACATAATACAATGCGCTCTTAAGTGACAAAACGTTCTGAATAAGGTCATGAACAAAAACTCCAAAATCCATTTCATTTGGCAGAATGAATAAAACGATAAAATAGAAAATGTAGGAGGATACATATATATTTTCTTAAAGGAAACAATACGAACAATCAAGAAAATGTTTGTGAGGAAAATAGGTAGCAGCACAGTCAGTCTTACGGGCTTTCAAAGTTGGAAGTTGAATTGTATAAAAGAAAAATTTTATATTTTTAAAAAGGATTTTTATATTGGTCACCCTGTACCAACAGAAGATGATAATTATGTTGAGTATATATCAAGTTTATATGGGAGGTGACAGTTGGCGTGTTTATATAAAGGGTGTTTTTTATTGAGGTATAGAACTTCGAATTGAAATAAAACACAAGAAAATCGTTTTAATGTCCATAAATTTGGCTTTATTGGAAGGATAATTTTATGCCATTAATGTTTAAATATGATTTCGGGCATGTGGCCGCCGCGGCTGGCTCGAATATAGCCAATTCTACAGGTCCAATTTTCAACCACGCCACGAATGTTGGCTTCCAAGTCCCCTAACGTTTCTGGTTTGTTGGCGTAGACGAGCGACTTCACATATCCCCAAAGAAAATAATCCAATGGTGTCAAATCACACGATCTTGGTGGCCAATTGACAGGTCCATTCCGCGAAATTATGCGCTCATCGAATTAATTGCTCTGATGGACGATTATGTCGACCATAAAATGGACGGAGCTTGCGGTGAACTTCGCGAACTGAACCATTACTTTCGAAATAAATTTGCACGATTTGCAAGCGTTGTTCTTTTGTCAACCTGTTCATGATGAAATGGCAAACCAAACTAAATATTAATCACTTGACAGCTGACAAAATGGCCGCCAGTTAAAACAGTGATGCCAACTTAAAGTTCTATACCCCAATAAAAAACACCCTTTATTATTTTTATGTGTTAGAAAAATTCAGTATTTATATTTTTCGGCTTTAATTGAAAATATTAATTGGCATTTAAGAAGACATATAAAGGGACGCAATATAATCACTATAAATACTGGAAATAAATAACTCTAAATCGTTGTGTCATCTAGATGTGAGGATTTTATGATGGCCAAAAGGACAAAAATATGATATGGGCACAGGGAATTTTTATGGGAATTTCGTAAAATATTTTGAGGATATTCGAAGTACTTTGAAAATATTTAGTATTTGATTTGAACTGCGATATTTTCATGGCTCTTGAACATATTGTATTTAATGAAATGCAAATTTATTTTCAAATGTCGCGGTGTCGTTACCTTTATCATGATTTTTGTCGGTGACGATCATCTTCAGAAGACTTTGCTGGCTTTGAAACTGAAAAGAAAAATGAGAATTGATAATATGTAATAAGGCATTTCAAAATATCAATTCCTATAAACATTCACTATAAACATCACGACTTACATATGGATAAATCAAGATTTTTAAAATTGTCAAAATTTAATATAATTGTTAATGAAATGATGGGCTTTACATTGTTATCTTCGAATTATATAAATCATAAGTTTTTTTAAAGATCACTTTATCAATGACACCTACCTCCTATTTTTAATTATTTTGCCAAAAATGTTTTTTTTTTAGATGGTATTAATAACCATATATGTGCCAGATATTATGATAGTGGTCTATGTAACTCTTTGTCCCTTTGAGTTATGTTTGAATCAATTAAAAAATATTTTTCCACATCAGCACAATTTTTTTCTTAGAATATACTACTACGACATCAAACTTTTATAAAAAATCGACAACGATGGTACCTCTAAGGGAACCACTACTTTCAGAGGATGCACTGGCTTAGACCACTTTCATTCTTCTCAAAATTGTGAAAAATAAACAAAAAATATTTTAATTCGATAAAGTAATATTTCCCTTCCAAAAATGAAAGGAAACACAAAATATTTTTTTTTTCAAAATATTAAAATCTATAAATATTTACAGGTTGTTCGCCTACACACTTTATATTGAAATTATTATTTACTTTTCAAATAATTGAATTTTATATGTTATTCAAATTATCTGATTCACTTAAAGTGGACATTATAAATAAAAAAGGTTTGTTTACATCAGCACGCATCAATGTCAGTGGATATAATGTGACTTAGACCACTCTCAAACTAACACTAAAGACATGATTATAGAGTAGAGCAAATTTAATGCCTTCAAACAGGCCCGTGCGCAGGGTTTTCCCCTGGGGGGGTTTTCAGCTACACTCATAAAAAAGTTAACCCTATAATGAGTTAAAATTAACTAAAATTTAGGAAACCAAGTACATTTTTACTAAATAAAAGTAGAATTTTGCTGAAATTTTCCTAAATCTAAGTAAATTTTTCCTAAAACCAATTAATTTTTTACTAAATTTAAGCAAATGTTTCCTAAAACTAAGTAAATTTTTTAATAAATCTTAGTAAAATTTGGCTGAAAATTTCCTAAAACTAAGTAAATGTTTACTCAAATCAAGTAAATATTTTCTCAAACTGAGGACAATTTTGCTGATTTTTTTTCTCAAATCGAGTAAATTTTTACTTAAACTGAGGAAAATTTTATTTTATACAAGGAAAAAGGTGATATTAAAATAAGTAAAATTTAACTAAAAAAATCAAACAAATAGTTTTGCTTCAGAGGATGCAAAACTGATACAAAAAATTACAACATGAAATATTTCTCAAAAGACTCATGATACCTCTGCCATAAGGAGTTGAGCTATTACTCCATGATTGTTGCAAAGGCAAGATAGGCGCCTTCGCAGTGGTTGTTTAGAATAATTCATAAAATATTTAAGAATTAAGTCTCTGCAAATGAACGAGAATGTAAGAACTCGGCATACATTTCAGTAAACATTTTAACTTCATTTTAGGAAAAACACATTTTTAAGTTAAAATTTCCTAAATGGAATTTTTCCATACAAAAAATTTCAGATTGATTTTTTCTCACTTAAAACCTTGAAAATATTCTTCCACATAAGTTTTGATTTACTCAATTGTAAGAGTTTTTAATTAGATCCAAAGAAATGCTTTTAAGTAAATCTACTACCGTTTTTCTAGTAAATGAACTATGTACTATGGCTTTGAAGGAATGAAACTTTACTCATACTTAGTTAGGATATTTTTACTGGAGCGTTTGGAAACCACTCATATTTTCGAGAAATATTTGATACATCCGTCCGACAGACATTGTCGGAAAAATTGCATTTCAGTAATCCATCTACCAGTACACTCAAAGGAATATGTAAATAAAAGAAAGCAGAAAGTCTACTGAAAGAGCAGATTTTCTGCTGTTAAAAAAGAGACAGCAGATTTGTATTTGCTGAGATGGTAAACAGCTGTTTTCTGTTTTTAGCAATATATATGATATGCATATTGTCCCAATCTAATATAAAAGAAAATTCGAGCTAAACTCGCTTATGAACGCTTATCTATTTTTATAGTTTAATTAACAACAGCCAATTTTAGCAGACTGCAGACTCTTTAGCAGTGTGAATGGTGATGTAAGATTGCAGAAAACTGCTGTTAAGCCAAAAAAGAGCTGTAATGGCAGAAAAGTGTCTGCTGATAGGCAGCAGACAATCGCTGCTCTTATTAACAGACTCGTTCTCTAAGTGTAGAATTTTTTTTAAATAGTTGCTTGAAATTACATACATATCGATATAAGCCCTCGATATATATTTTGAAGAAATATTACACAAAAAACGATCAAATTCCTTGGCGATAAACCCTTCAGTCCCGCATTTTTTCTATGATTGGATATGCTTTTTGACAAAGTATGGGTCTAAATAAGATGTCTAAAGAGTTTTGGGGTTTTTAATTTATAAAGGACATGAGTAACAGGATATTTACTCAAAATCTTTATACGCATATTCCGATTAAATAAACAATATTTGGAAATGTTTCTTCATTTTTATAATCTTAAATATGTATTCGAATAACAAATTCCAAAAAAAAAACAAATAATTGGTATTTTAGAGTTTCGTTTTCCTACGTAGACCCAAGTTAATGAATTTGTTGTTTCTCTTTTGAATAATACTTGTTACATATGTACAAAAAATACTAACTTTGAAAAAAATAACAAAAATTTTTGTAAGTTAAAACTCATTTCTTATTGTTTCGCAACTTTAAAGTACATTTTAAAATAGAGACCAACACGCAGAGAAAAAATACATTTCGTAGAAACGAAATTTTAGACACGTGAACAGCGTTTTTTTTGGGAAAAATTAGTTTGTTTGCGGTAAACATGTCATCAGTTGTTGTAAATGAACAAAGATAAATGTGTTTACATATATCAAACAGTTTTCTTTGTTTGTCGAAATGGATTTGTATTATGATTGCAAACTCCCAAAACATTGGAAGTAACAGAAACCGTCGTTGTTGCATCTGTGATGAAAATAAGACACATCGGCTCAGATTTAGATACAGCTCCATAAAAATGTCCAATCGCAAATGTTACATCTTAGCGCTCTACAAGCATCAAGCAAATTATTTGCTTTTTTAAGAATATTTTAGATTTCATTATGATATCGTAGTGATTTTTATCTACACTTTTTTAAAATTACTAAACGATCTTGTTATTAAATTTCCAAACTTTTATTGCAGTACACAATTAAAAGTTCATAAGATGTAGCTCTAGTCGAATGTCAGGAAGTGGTATTGGTTAATAAAAATGAAAATTTTCCGAACAATGTGGTGTCCATTAGTGAAATTAGCACTACACAATATTGAAATTGGCACAATTCGTTTAGTTTGTTTGTATTTTTCATAACCGTTTTCCGAAATTTAAGAAAGTGTCCACGATTTTTTATGTAATTTTCGTGTTTTCATGATTTTACTGGAAAATTACCATTTCAGACGAGTTATTTTAAAAATACCTTAAAAATTCTATATTTTATTGCTTCAGAAAGTCTAGAAGGTTTTAAAAAGTATATGTTCGAAACCTCTCTGGGGGGGGGGTTTGAACCCCCAAAACCCCCCCCTGCGCACGGCCCTGCCTTCAAATAATCCTCTGCATTTGATGTATTTCGGGTTTTCTGGGAATTGTAGAATATTTGCTAAAAATGATGCAAATGCTCGTTGTCGTCCAAACCCACTCCCCAAAAATGGTGAAGTAACTAATTAAATGTAATTTAAAAGTACTCGCAAAGACCTGTGTTGGTTATGAAAATATCACATTCAGAACACCAACGTGGTTAAGGCACATATTACTATTATTTCTACACGAAATATGTTCTTATCTATATATAATAATCAATGTGTGTGTATGTCTGTATGTTGCGTATAGGATGCCAAACCGATGGACGGATTCGCCTGAAAAATTTACTGTATCTAACTTCTGGACAGAGGATAGTTCCTGGATATACTAGGCCATGATAGGAAACAAACGGGGATGGTACCTCCCACACAAAAACACATTTTAAAACAATCAATAATTACTTATTTTATCTTCCAAAGCATACGAAGAAGGGGAATAGGGAAAAAATAACCCGTGCAACGCCGGGTACAACATACTAGTTGGATATAAAAAACACACACATAAAATAATAAAAATAAATATTACGCTTTTGTTAAAATTAAGTTTATTTAAAGTTTACTTGAATTGAATACGTACTTACTCAAATCAAGTAAAAATTACTCAAAATGAGAAATCATTCGAATTACAAACTAAGTAAGTAAGTATGCTCCAATATCATTTGATTGAGTTGCAGTTTTAATGTCTAGAACGAAATGTACTGCAAATTTAATTAAGGAGCTTGTTCACGATTGTTGACATATCAACAAATCATTCATAATTTGTTTTTGTTTTGGTGAAATTGAAATAAAACATTTTTTTACATTTGGGGATCTTTAATTACTATGTTGGGGACAAGAAAAAAATCATCTGGCAAACCTGGAGTCAGACAGAGCCTTTTTGTTGACTCACTTTTCATCATCGGAAATACAACGAAGCTGTTTTCTTTAGGGTAATAAATTTGCTCGAGCATGGCCTTCCGTCTTTCCAAGAACTTACACATTAAGGCTTTGTATGTGCCCCTATCCGCCCCTGTACTGATTCAGCGTGTTTCCAGTAGTTACTACATACGTCGAGTCGTTACTAGGATGTGCTTGGTCTCCATACTCCTTGGTGATTACTGTCCTCTGTAATTGAGAGTTGACTTTTTAATTTTTAGTGTCATAAATAATTCTCCTTTTTTTCGAAGTTTTCCTTTTGTTGTTGCTGTTGCGGTTGTTCTCCCCGTTCGTTCGGTGTAACTAAATAATTATTTCGAATGCATGATGTTGCGCATTTTAAAGACCATTAATTACGCCGTGAAGTGTATCATCATACATCATTTTTAATAGAGTGTGAGTTTTAAATTTTTGCAGTGCTGGTTGGTATGTCTTTGCTTGGTTGCCCTGATCAAATTTCGGTTTCTGAGAATAATTCAATTATCGATTGGCGTAGCCGGGCGGACGTCTGTGGTTGAGCATGGAGTAGCCAACATGTGTCAAGAGACACACGATGAAAAGGGCGGTGGAATAGCCACCTTAAAACTGAATCAATCGTTCGCACATTGTGTGAAAGGGTAAATTTTATTACACAGGATCATTATAATATATTTTCCAAGAAAGGCTACCTCCTATAGGAATTTTTATCGGACATCATGATTCCGAAATTTAATAATAAATAAATAGTAGTCAACTAAGGACAAAATATCACTGTCAAATTCAATTCGCTATATGTGAATACGACACACTGTATTTAATTTTTATTTTGTGATGATGACTGATGTCAGATTCAGATTTCATACGACTGTCGTCTGATAGTTATCAATCCAAAATTTAACAACTATGTTTTCGAACGAAACATACATTCAAGATAATTGATAACATATCTTGTATGGAGCTCAAATTGTCCATACACATTTTTCCATAACAAGGACAGACAATTTTTGATAAATTCTATAAGGAAGCATGTCTTTTTATTCAACTGGCCACGTTCTGCAGAGGTGCGTTGAACGTCTGCCCAGCGATCGTGCAACCAAGGTTCGAGATCGGGTCGGACCACGACTGAGAACAGCATGCTAATGCAAACACTCCATACAGAAGGGTCACTGATGATTTGTCCCTACACATGACAATGAAATACGCATATGGTCAATATTCGTATGGTTGAGTGTGATTATCCCGTTGGCTGTGTGACATGTGTCCCCGTCTTATTGAACAAAAATTCGTTGATCATGGCACGGTAACGTTCACCGTTGACGGTAACGGCGGCTCCATGCTCATTTTCGAAGAAAAATGGGCCAATGATGCCGACAGACCAAAATCCACACCAAACAGTGACTCGTTGTGGATGCATTGGCTACTCAATAGTCCCGTGTGGGTCCTCTGAATCCCATATGCGGCATTTTTGCTTATTGACATCTAACATTCATCTAACAACACGATTTTTCGGTAAAATTCTTCATCTCCTGCCAAACAATCTTCAGTCCATTGTGCGAACCGAAAACGCATCGGACGCTTCCCATTTTGTAAATTTCAAACATAAACCTGAAAATAAAAATGAATGTTATTCTACCTTTCGAAGTCAGAGTAGTCGGTAGTTCAAATTTTAAATGGCCCACCCTGTATATTTCATTCAAAGCAATTTAATTGGTACTAGTAAATCATGGAAAGAAAAATCATTTCAAGTCAATATTGATGATCCTGCGTTAAATCTAATATCACATACAAAATTTTACCAACATCGGTTGTAATATATGTATTCCAGAGTTTCAAGAACACAAATCGTGTGGAACACATTTCTTCCAGTTTCTAGCGATTCAATTTAAAGGTGGCATTATTTTATATCATATCATTGTGACTTGTGGCAAGTTTTTACAATATGTCTGCTTGTACTTATTTGATATTGGGTATGCACATAAAATCATTCTTATTCGTATGGGGTGAAATGGGGCAAAAAGGGGTAAAAATGGTACCTATCAAACGACAACACCTAGAAACACGAAATACGGTGTGTACATTCATCCAATTGAATATATACATCATATAAAAGTATATTTTCCAAATTCGTACTTTTAAGGCGTAAAATGGAAATAGAGGGATAAAAATGGTACCAACCAAACGGAAGCACCTAAAATAATGAAATTCGGTATATACATTCCTCTGATTGTGTAGGCACGTAAAATAAAGAGATTTTAGAAAGTCTTACTTTTAAGGGGGTAAATGAAAAAAACGTATAAACATTGTACCAACCAACAGACCGCAGCTAGAGTCATGAAATTCGGAGTATACATTCCACTGACTGTCTAGACACAGAAGATGAAAAGGTTTTTCCCTTAAATTGCGTAGACACGTAAAATAAAGAGAAAGTCGTACTTTTAAGGGGAAAATATAGGAAAACAGGGGATAAAAATGGAAAAACCAAATGGCCATAGCTGAGTCTTGAAATTTGGTGTATACATTCATCTGACTGCATAAACTCTGATTACAATGATTTTTCCAAATGCTTACTTTTTTACTTTTACGACAAAAATGGGTAGAATAAGGAAGTTAGGTTATCATGCACTGTGTGCCTGAGAAATAATGGATTTTCAAAATACATACTTTTTGCATTAAAATAAAAGGAAATGCAACCAACTAAACGACTGTAGTGGATCCGATATCGCCCAATATTTAGTCTATTTAAGCTCTTTGAAGATTGCTGTCTTATATTTACTTGTGCGTGGTTTAAAATAATTAAATTAATTATATTTATTTATAAAATTATTATTATATAATTTTTATTTGGCTATATTAAAAAAATTAACAGTTTCATGTAGTGTTAACGCACTTCTACGAACATCTACAGCCTCTGTGGACTGCAACCCAAGGTGGAGGTTGTATAAAGTTTGTCCCGGCTGCCTTGTTTATATTCATTTGATGATTTTAGATATATTTGTTCGAATTAAAATTCGTAAAACTCTGAGCGATGTGAACTGAAAACAAAGGCAAAAATTTAGTATTAGTAAAAACTACAACCATCAGCTAAATACCGACGGCTTTGAGCGACAAGGTTTCTTTTTACTTCTTACTAAACACCCTTAAAAAAACATAAAAAACAAAATATTATGAGTCATTCCATGTCAAGCGGTACGGTTTTTTACCTCGATAGCTGCGATTGTTTTGAAAGTTTGTGTAAGTATTCTTCCCTTAAAAATATGGTATACGTATTTTTGGAAAAAATATTGAACAATTTTTTCACGAGTTATAACTAGGGTTTTGGGATTTCCTGGACTTTTTTCATTTCCTGCGAAAACGGGAATGAAAAGTTTCATTTCCGGGAATTCCCGGGAAAACATAATTTATTGTACGTCCAATATGGTTAAAAATATCAACCATTTAACCATTAAAGTACACCGTACACGTGCGTATACACTATTTACAGGTTTTCGTACATTTTTGATCATTTTCAATATGAATGTAATTCCTAATAAAACTATATGGCTCAAGAGATCGGGAAGAACAGAACAAAATAATCATAATCTAAAAATATTTTTTTGTATTATTGTAGTAGTTATTACGAAAAAACTTGAAAAGAAAATTAATAAATGAAAATAACATTAGGGTTAAAATACTGACATATTACAAATTAAAAACGAACGTTTTTGGTAAAATATTTAAGAAATTATTTTCCATTTTAAACATATCAGAAAGGATTGGAGGAGTCATACTTCTACACTGGATTCAAAATTAAAAAAATGTTTAAGGAAACAAAGAACTTGTATAACTGAGAATATTATGACGTGTTTACTTTAGAAGGTTCATTCGTCTAGAGAGGAAAACATTTTACAGAAAAGATGAAAAATATTCTAAACTGTAGAAGCAATAGAAACCTTAAAAATGTTAATATTATTTAAATAAATTCATAAAAAATATAAACATTGAAATAGTGTAGTCCTTAGTTCTCACAAATGGTCATTTAAATATTTCTATTCATATTAGATTTCTCTTGAAAGTTTCCAAGTGAACAATTTTAATTTTTCCCCTATTTTTTGAGACCATTTCTTACTGGTTCCACATGTAAAGTAAATTCTTCTTTGAGAAGATTTTCACAATTTATTTCGTCGTTTTTTTTGGAAAACAAGAAATTTAATGTCAGCCATAGTATTGTCAGTATGATGTTTTCAGGACCGTGCGCAAGGGGGGGTTTTGGGGGTTCAAACCCCCCCCCAGAGAGGTTTCGAACATATACTTTTTAAAACCTTCTAGACTTTCTTGCTTCAGAAAGTCAAAAATATAGAATTTTTTAAGGTCTTTTTAAAATAACTCGTCTGAAATGATAATTTTGCTGTAAAATCGTGAAAACACGAAAATTACATAAAAAATCGTGGACACTTTCTTGAATTTCGGACAAAGGTTATGAAAAATACAAACAAACTAAACGAATTGTGCCAATTTCAAGATTGTGTAATGCTAATTTCGGTAATAGACACCAAATTGTTCGGAAAATTTTAATTTTTATTAACCGATACCACTTCATGACATGCGACTAGAGCAATATCTTATGCACTTGTAATTGTGTATTACAATAAAAATTTAATAACAAAATATTTTAGTAATTTTAAAAAAGTGTAGATAAGAATCACTATACTATAATAATAAATACTATAATAAAAGCTTGATGCTTGTAGAGCGCTAAGATGTATCATTAGCGATGCGACATTTTTATGGGGCTGTATCTAAATCTGAACCGATGTGTCCTATTTTCATCACAGATGCAACAACAACGGTTTCTGTTACTTCCAATGTTTTGGGAGTTTGCAATGATAATACAAATCCATTTCGACAAAGGAAGAAAACTGTTTGATATACATAAACTAATTTCTCTTTGTTCATTTACAACAACTGATGACATGTTTACCGCAAACAAACTAATTTTTCCCACAAAAGAAACTCAAAAACGATGTTCACGTGTCTAAAATTTCGTTTCTACGAAATGGATTTTTTCTCTGCGTGTAGGTCTTAATTTTAATATCTACTTTAAAGTTGCGGAACAATAAGAAATGAGATTAAACTTACTAAAATTTTTGTTATAGTTTTTTCGTTTGTATTTTTTTTGGTCTGTAATTAATATTTGATTTGAACTGGGATATATTGTCCTGGCTCAATACCATTTTGCATCTATATTTTATAGAATGCAAATTTATTTACAAATGGCATGGTGACATTTATTACTTGGATGCAGACTACCACGATCATGATTTCGACCATGTCAAAAGTCTTTTCAAGTGGTTTCGCAGCAACTTTTCAACGTCAAACCCAGACTCTGTAAGGAGATGATTCTCACAAACGAACGAGAAGCACAACTCACTTGCCGAATTTGCGTTTAAAAAATCGCACCATGTAATAAAGTACACATGCCATCCTACAAGCATCTCATTGAGTTGCATATGTCACCATGTCATTTGTAAATAAATATGCATTCTATTAAATATAGATGCAAAATGGTTTTGAGCCAGGACAATATCCCAGTTATATTTTTGTTATATTTATCACTTATGTCAAATATTTTTCAGAGTTAGTATTTTTTTGTACATATGTAACAAGTATTATCCAAAAGAGAAACAACAAATTCAGTAACTTGGATCTACGTAGGAAAACGAAACTCTGCATTTATCATAGAAAACATGCGGGACTGAAGGGTTTATCGCCGAGGAATTTGATCGTTTTTTGTGTAATATTTCTTCAAAATATATATGGAGGGCTTATATTCAAATGTGGCTATGAAGTTTTTGATGCCAAATTATTCTCAGATTTGGATGTCATCTGTCATATAAATTTGCTGCCTATCAGCAGACACTTTTCTGCTATTACAGCTGTTTTTTGGCATGACAGCATTCTTACATCACCATTCACACTGCTAAAGAGTGTGCAGTCTGCTAAAATTGGCTGTTGTTAATTAAAATATAAAAATAGATAAGCGTTCATAAGCGAGTTCAGCTCGAATTTTCTTTTATATTAGCTTGGGACAATATGCGTATCATATATATTGCTAAAAACAGAAAACAGCTGTTTACCATCTCAGCAGATACAAATCTGCTGAATCTTTTTTAACATCAGAAAATCTGCTCTTTCAGTAGACTTTCTGCTTTCTTTTACTGACATATTCCTTTGAGTGTACTGATAGATGGATTACTGAAATGCAATTTGCCGACAATGTCAGTCGGACGAATGTATCAAAATATTTCTCTAAGATCCTGGCAATAAAATATGAGTGGTTTCCAAACGCTCCACTAAAAAATTCCTAAAAAGTTGGAAAATTAACTAAGTATGAGTAAAGATTCCTTCTTTCAAAGCCATAGTAAATAGTTCATTTACTAGAAAAAGTGTAGTAGATTTACTTAAAAACATTTCTTTGCATCAGATAAAAAATTCTTACAATTGAGTAAATTCAAACTTACGTGGAAGAATATTTTCAAGGTTTTAAGTGAGAAAAGAAATCTGAAATTTTTTGTATATGGAAAAAATTCCATTTAGGAAATTTTAACTTAATAATGATTTTTTTTCCTAAAATGAAGTTAAAATGTTTACTGAAATTTATGCTGAGTTCTTCATACATTTAAGTATTAATGAACTTATAAAAAACATTTGAAATTGTTTAAAAAATTCTTGAATATTAATATAAGAAGCAATTCTCGTTTGTTTGCAGAGACTTATTTCTTAAATACTTTATGAATTATTCTAAACAACGACTGCGAAGGCGCCTATCTTGCCTTCGCAACAATCATGGAGTAATAGCTCAACTCCTTATGGCAGAGGTATCATGAAACTTTTGAGAAATATTTCATGTTGTCATTTTTTGTATCAGTTTTGCATACTCTGAAGCAAAACTATTTGTTTGATTTTTTTAGTTAAATTGAATTTATTTTAATTTCACCTTTTTTCCTTGTATAAAATAAAATTTTCCTCAGTTTAAGTAAAAATTTACTCTTTTTGAGGAAAAAATCAGCAAAATTGTTCTCAGTTTGAGTAAATATTTACATGATTTGAGTAAACATTTACTTATTTAGGAAATTTTCAGCAAAATTTTACTAAGATTTAGTAAAAATTTACTTGGTTTCCTAAATTTTAGTTAATTTTAACTCATTATAGGGTTAACTTTTTTATGAGTGTAAATGAAAACCCCACCAGGGGAAAATCCTGCGCACGGGCCTGGATGTTTTTGTTTCACGATAAAAATCTTGCAAATATCTTCACAAAAAGTGTGTATTTCCCTATCAGGTTTTCGAAATTTTCCTTTCATATAGTATAACTAAATTAGTGCTCAAAATAATCAATAAAATATCAAATAAATATAGATAAATAGACCTAACCTCACTACTTTAAAATTTCAACAAAATGGATTGCTGTAATATTTTCGAAAATCAAAGTAAACAAGTAAGGAAAGGCTAAAGTCGGTCGGGGCCGACTATATGATACCCTACACTTTCTACTCCACAACAATTCAATTTGGTGAAAATCGTTAACGTCATTTGTATGGGATCAATATATAAATCTGAACCAATCTCATCCGCTTTTACCATAGCTGTTTTTTGTATAAATTTGAAGAAAATCGGCATCGGTTAAACGCGATTTTTACAGCGGTTAACCTCAAATAGGGAGCTATATGTAAATCTGAACCGATTTGACCTATTTTCACCACAGATGTTTCAAACTTAGATATAATGTGTTGTACAAAATTTGATCAAAATCGCTTAAATTATGTTGCTTCTAGAGCAGAAAATGTGAAATCGGGAGCAACATTTCTATGGTTGCTATATCTAAATCTGTACCGATATGTTCCATTTTCACCACAGATGTTACTAGATGAAATATGAGGTTTTGTCCCAAATTTCATAGAAATTGCTTAAATTATGTGGTTTCTATAGCAAAGAACGTCAAAGCGGGAGCGACATTTGTATGGGAGCTATATATAAATCTGAGGCGATTTCCTTCAAATTAAATAGCCTTGACGTGCACAAATCGTTTGTGACAAGTTTCGTTAGAGTCGGACAATAATTGCGTGACAGACGGACATGGCTAAATCGATTCAAAAGTGATTCTATGTCGGTCGGTATAATAAACGATGGATCTATCTCGATTCCATTTGGATATTACAGACAAATGCACAAAGACATTATACCCTGTGGTGTAGGGTATACATATTAAAATTACAAAATCTTTAAAAAATCTATCCCAGCTGTAACACACCCCATATTTTATATTTTAAATGTAATTGAAACTACCTTCAAAACAAGGTATAACACATTAAAATCGGCAAAGAATTTCAGGAGTTACAGGCGATTGAATGAAGGTACCTTTTGAAAAAAGAAGTATTTTTTTCACTGTTAAATTGGTCATAACTCGTGAAAAAAAATCTTTTTTTTTTTTCAAAAATACGTATACAATATTTTTATGAGAAGAATACATACACAAACTTTCAAAACAATCGCAGCTATCGAGGTCAAAAACCGTACCGTAAGCATATTTCTAAAGATTTCTTCGTTTTAAATCCGCCGAAAAGCTGATATGAAAGCGAAACATTTGACATGCCTTGCCATTTTGGTGTACCCTTTATTTAATTAAACAAGTATAGAATGCATTATATTTTTAAAATAAAGGTTCACATTAGGAACCACTAAAATGGGCAGGGTTTACATCAATCAGAGTTTGGGCGCAGCCTTGATGGGTGCCCCAAACATCGCACCCAGGTGTCACCACATGGAGGTCTGTGAATCCTAATATTCGTAGTTAAGCGAGTGTACACCATGTCAATCTAACTAATCTGAATATTAGTGGCACTTTAAGACATATTGTGAGACCCGCGGTAATTGAAGTTCGCTTTAAAATTCAGAGAAACTACAACTTGTCAAAAATCTCATTGTCTTTATAGACACGGCACAGGTCACGTACGTCCTTCACAAAGTCATCGAAGCACCCACGCTATAGCCGCGAAATTTCCATGGAAATATCCGTTATGTTTTTATTTTTAAGTGATTTCAAGCATCGAACTCATCAATTTCATTCTATGTACGATCGACCGACCGACGGGCCGACCAAAGAAAAGACAAATGCGTTTGTTTGCCTCAATTTTTTTACACAAAATGTCAATTGGAAAAACGACAGTAAAAAATTGATCGATTGTGGTACGCAAAAGCCAATCCTAACAACATTTGCAAACACACCTTCAATCGGCGATTCGTTGCGGCTGTGGCGTGCTACGGTTCATTGGTTGGCTGGGATGGCGGAATGGCTGACTGGCTGGTTGGAGCTAGCTGTGGCTGATTGGAACATGTGATAATTGCGCCCGAAATTGAATTAAAATTCTGATCTGAAACTACCGATTAGTCGTAGAAACAATTAAATATTGACATCCAGTGGTAGTTATGCATGTTTGTCTGTATGTTGCACATGAAAAAAGAGTATTCGTCGAATGTGCATTAGCAGCCAGCGCACACGGTAGCCAGTCAGCCATCCAGCCACTCCACTGCCACATAGGAACGATCGATGACTCTCTTTTGCGATTTTTTGTTCACCTTGTATTGGCTTTGCCAAGCGCCAAACCCAATCAAGGTCTCCTCCATGTTACGCATGCGCCGCCGCTTCTACATTGACGAGTTGGCTTCTTTCTACACAGCCTAGCTAGCTAGCCGTGCTTCGAACGTTCTGCATTTGCGGTTTGTCTGTCGAAGGGTCTTTCTGTGTGAAATTCACTTTACGGCAAATAGTCATTTGCTGTGGCATTATCAGTGGCGACAATCGTTTCTATGCTTGGCTAAAATGTCACATTTGTCTAGGCAAAGCAGAGTCCATATGTCGAAGTCATACGGGGGTACATATACACACACACACACAAGTGCGCGCACACATGCTAAATAGCGGTAGAAAGGAGAGACCATCACTGTGACTACTTTAGGTGTGACACTGGCTGACAATGTTTTCGAAAGGAATTTCAAATGAAGTAGATATTCCCGATAATGATTTCCGGACGAAATTGTGTATCCATTGGGTCAACAAAATTATACATAGCCACATGGAAGCGTTTAAAAAATCGATTTTTCATTTCAACAAGCAAAAATGCCGCGTCGGAAGCCTCGCGTGTTTGTCGAGAAGCCAATGCGTCTTCAAGAGTGAAAGCTCTGCGCGGATTATGGAGGCGTGACATGGACTTGGATGATCTTTGGTTTCAGCAGGAAGGAGCACTATTGTGTTCAGCCTTAGCTGGGACCTTGAGTTGAAATCACGCAGGTCTGCAAAGAAATACTCTTTCAACATCTTTCAGTAAAGGTCTCCATTGCCCGACAATGCAACCACACTGTTACTCGAGCTGGATGCAATTTTGTTTCATGCATTATGTGTGGATTACAGTGACTCCAATTTTTGTTAATATTGCCGTTTAGATGTTTCCGTACTCAACCACAATTTGAATGATATTCTTGCAAAATTCCAAGCGTTCAGTTTGATTGCATTTGTATTTTATAGGCACACAAATGAAGATCCTTAAGCAAAATTGTCTGTAGTGACTGGCTGCTGATGCTCCTTTTAGCCGATAAGCTCCACAAGTAATAGTTTCCTGCACCCGAACTGAGGAACCTCGGCGATCAGGCCTTCCTGTGACTGGCATACGCTCGGAAAAAAATTTTACGGCCCTCCTTATAGTCTGTTTGGACTAAAGGGACAAAAACCAATGTGTGATAACGGCGCACAATCAAAATTCTTGTTTCATCATCCCAATAACCCATTTATTTTAAAGGTAAAGAACACTCTCTGAAATAAGAAAAATATGGAAGCGACTGATTACACAGAAAATGAGTGATTTTTTTGAGGTTAGGATTTTCATGCATTAGTATTTGACAGATCACGTGGGATTTCAGACATGGTGTCAAAGAGAAAGATGCTCAGTATGCTTTGACATTTCATCATGAATCGTCTTACAAACGAACAACGCTTGCAAATTATTGAATTTTATTATCAAAATGCGTGCTCTGTTAAGAAAGTTCATTGCGCGCTTCAATTTTATGGTCAGTTTAATCGACCCACTGAAGCGGCTATTCGGGCTATTGTGACTAAATTTCGCACCAAATTTACATTGTTGGACATTAAACCACCAACACGCTTACGTAGAGTGCGAACTGAAGAAAATATCGCAGCTGTATCGGCCAGTGTTAATGATGACCACCAATTTTCGATTCGTCGCCGTTCGCACCAATTGGGTCTCTGTTACTCAAAAACGTGGAAATGCCAAAATTGGACTAAGCGGATGGACCACCTAAGACGCAGCCGCGGTCAACATTTAAATGAAATTATCTTCAAAAAGTAAATGTCATGGACCAATCTAACGTTTCAAATAAAGAACCGATGAGATTTTGCAAATTTTATGCGTTTTTTTTTTAAAAAAAGTTATCAAGCTCTTAAAAAATCACCCTTTATATCGTTTATTTTTGGTAGCAGCCTTTATCAGGCACGCAAATTTCTTACCAGACAAATTTCTTGCAGTTTGCGTAAAAGACTCACTACTTTGGAAGTATGTTTTTAATATTTCCCAAGTTCGGACGTATAGCGTCCCATAAACCTGAAAATAAAAATTAATGTTATTCTACCTTCAGTTAAAGTAACCCGTAGTTCAAATTTAAAATGTTAAATGGCTATGGGTGGTTAGTGCGATAACTAAGCGAATGATTAATATTATCTATGCTAAATATCGTAACGTATACGCCACCCTTTTTCGAACAAGTCCAAATTTGTGAAGCAGTTTACACATCCAAATTTCCAACACTTTTTCAAACAATATGGGTCGTATCTCGGCAATGGCGACCAAAGTTTTCGATTTGTTCGCATAAACCTATTGATCTTTTAAGATTGGAGGTTGAAATCTGTACGTAAAATTTTCCGTAAAGACCATAGACACTAGACCGGTCCTTATTTATATGGACAAATTTATTTTCTCGAAATATTCGTTTTAGTCCCAAAAAGCATAAAAAAAATTGACAACGATTGGATAATTTTTAGCCGTGCCCCAAGCACCTTTTTGTTTTTATTATGAGAAATAAGGCAAAAATATATATATTTTTTATTTTATTTACATTTATTTGAAAATTAAGAATAAACTTAAATATTTTTATTAATTACATACTCATAGTAACATTAATATTATTTTAATTTAATAGTGAAGTCTTTTTAAAAGTGGGATAATTCATGTTATATTCTTTAACCACCTGAAAAGGGAATTGTTTCTCCTCTTCGTTGTGGGTTAATTTATTATTATAATCTGTAATGAATTTGGCGTCTCTTTCAGCTGCATCATTCACTACAGATAGGTTTTTACAAATTTGTGATCCGTGAGCGTAGTCAAATCTTTCATTCCAATCCGATGGATCGACTTGCAAAATTTTTTGAAATTTCTAAACGATCAAAGAATGCGTGTGTATTGGAATTTACAAAATCGCTTAAATCTTTTTGCGCAAATGTGCCGATATTTGTTGGATTAGTTATTATTCGCTTGCATTTTTCTGTATTTGCTTCAACATTAATTGCCTGAACCATTTTTTTTTAATTGCAACACTTACATTAGGATCGAAGAATGAAAGACCGACTGCTTCTTCCGACAAATACCACAAATGATTGCTGATTTTTTGTAGCAAAGCAAGAGCTATATCCCTTTCAGGATAAGCCATAATATTTTTAATTAAATTTAAGTCTTGATTTGGTGCTTCAATTGCTTTAGTGCATCCAAACCAGGCTTTTACATAAATACGAACTACGAACAGACAGACACTACGTATACCGTTTAACTCTTGGTTGGTCATATTGAATTCATTACGAAACAAATACATTTTAAGTGCATAAATACATTTTGACATCCATCGAGCATGAGAAGTTGCACCAGGTATACGAAAGGTGTTAAAATTCGGCACCGTACCACCAAGAAAAGTGACAACTAATTGCAATAATTCTTTGTAGTCGCGTCTGCTATGAGCTTGTTTTAAGTTATCTAGACAGTAATTTAAAATTGTTCCACGTTCTTCAGCAGTCAATACTGTAATAATGTGTTCATCTTCTGAACAACTCTTGTAATTAAATTTGTCAATATTAATCCAGTATTTGCTAAAGCGATTAAAAATTAGCACTTCTGGACCGGCTGTAGTAGCCACTCTAATTTCAAACACTTTACGGATCAACAACTCGTAAATATGGTGTCTGCAGGGAAAATATAATAAATTGCGACCTAGTTTTCCTTCAAGCAGAGCAGCAGCACCGCTTTGAACTCCTGTATTATGAGCAGTTGTGTCGAAGCAGATTATTTGAACTAGATCAAGCATTTCATATTCATTTATTGAATTAAACACGGCATCTGATATTTCTTTTCCACTCGAAGATTTTAACTTTGGAATGCCAAGTAGTTTATCGATACCTTGAGATGAGACTATGATTGGCAAGCGGTCAACTTTTTCCCTGCCACTAATTTCTGGAAACATTGTACCATCCCAGTGCAAAGCAAAACTACGTGGAATCTGGAAATAAAAACTCAAGTTTCTTAATTTATACTCAAATCATAAAAAAGAAGCATAGGGAAAACCCACATTACAGTACTTACATCAAAGTTTGCTGCAATGTTTTGTGCTGTTGTTGCACGATGCTTCTGACGCATTCGACGAATTGATGATCTATTTATTATAAGATCTTCGATATCATAGCCCAACGCGTCAGCAGTTGCGCTTAGGATATGAACTGCAGCACCATCAGTGATTTTCCACTTATCCAAAGTTGAAAGCAGTCTTGGTGTAAAAAAAATTGTTTTACCTCTGGAGATACCTGATATACCTGGATTTGGATTTGATACAGATGTTGATGCTACAACTTCAATATCGTTTTCGTCGTCAATGTCAATCATACCTGTTTTACAACAATAATTCTGATTTGCTTAAAAGATAGAATATTTAATTGTATACCTCTTTGAATCTGTTGTTCATATAAATCTTTTCGTTCATCTTCTTTTATTCGACGCTGGTTTTCTTGTTCTTTCTGGACTGCCTTTTGCTTTTCTTTCTGCATTACAATTTTATCCGTTCCTAGCATACAACCTGGTCTTCCTTTTTCTCGTTGCTTTTTTAAGAACTCTTTGTCTTCTTGTATTTTAATTAATTCAAACGCGTTTGCATGTGCGATATCGAATAAATCATCTAATTTATCTTGAAATTCAGTTTTTTTCCTGTTTTGACATTCTGTTTTTCGACCATGATGCTTTGTAATATCTCTCCACTTGTTGTATAATTTTTCCAGCTTCTCAATGCAGTGTTTTTCATGGTGTGTTGGAATTCGTGCTTTTTGCCAAAACGTGCTGACCTCAGCAACAACTAATCTAGAACTTTCTCTTAAATTTAAGCCAACTATTCTTAAATTATAAAATAAAACTTGTAGCACTTGTTTTCTTCCTGGTAATTTAGCTCCAGTAATTTGGTGGTCCATTACGCCAATTAACATAATGTCATCATCCGATCGAAGTCTTTTGGTTGTCATCGCTTTAGATTTTTAATTTTAAAATGTATTTGTTCGTTTTGGATTTTCTATGAATTTAAAAAATAAAAAATATTAATATTATAGGCAAAAATATTTATTTTCTTCATACATTTATTTTTACCGGCTAAACTGTTGATTATATAGAAAAACGCTATATATACACATTTTAAAGGAATTCTAATTCTTAATTATTTTTCAATTTATTTAAACAAAATCGGACTAGTGGTTCTCGAGTTATGTCAAAAAAAGAGCACCAAAGGTGATAATTTCCCCTATATGATAGTAACTAACTTTAATGACAAACAATTGTTGGCGGGGGCACGCCTAAAAATTTTCCAATCAAGCTCAATTTTTTTTTGTGTATTTTTAGGTTCAAATAGAGTAGTTTTAGCGCTTGCCGTCATATGAATTCAAAAAAAGAAATAAGGACCGGTCTAATAGACACATATCTCTATTTGATGCGCGAATCGATATATGTTATCCGCTCGACAATATAAATTATGTCAATTCCTAGACTGAACCATGAATTTCAAAAAAAACTTTTTGCAAATGGCAAATTGTCTTCAGTCGCTAATCTAGTCATAATGAAATGACAAACCAAACTGATAATAGATTTACCTAATCCGCAAAATAAAACCTCCAATTAAGACCCAATATATCTATAAATATGTTCTATTACTGATGATTTGGGGAGTCTAAATTATTTCATTATATAAAATTTTACAATTTTCTATCTGAATGAAATGGCTGTTAATGCTAAACCAATACAGATAGAAGCATGACATTTGAAGTACTTTTAGCATATATTGTCATCTTTAATTTGTCACTTATACCGGTATTAGAGGGTGCATTTAAAATATTGTTTGAAAATGTTATCCGTTGTAGTCCTTTGGAACATGATGAGGAAATGAAAAACTGAAAACGATATTTAACTCCATCTTGCCTAAAGTTTCAGATTGTCGTACGGTATTATCAGTACGACCGAATTAAAGCAAAGAAGGACAGATACTCAACAGAAAAAAATTGTGCCAGTTAGAGTGATAGTGGTCTATGTATCCCGTTCTGGGATATGCAATTGTTTATGTTTGAGTCAATTAAAAAATATTTTTTCACCGAAGAACAAAATGTTTTTCATAGAATATCCTACTGCTATATCGAACTTTTATAAAATCGACACCGTTGGTACATCTAAGGGAACCACTACTTTCAGAGGGTGCACTTACTACTTTCATTCTTCTCAAAATTGAACAAACAACATTTTTAATTATTTTCACAAAAGTAATATTTCCTTACAAAAATGAAAGAAAACACAAAATATTTAAAATAAAATAAAAAATATTTATAAATATGTACAGGTTGTTCGTCTAGAAACTTTTTATTGAAATTATTATTTACTTTTCAAATAATTTCATTTTATATGTTATTCAAATTATCTGAATCACCTAAAATGGAAATGATAAATAAAAAATGTTTGTTTACATCACCACACATCAATATCAGTGGATATTGTGTGACTTAGACCACTTTCAAACTAACACTAAAGACAATTATGGTGTGCATTAAATGAGAAATGTCATTCTAAGGGCACATTTTGATACCCTCCATTAGGTTATTATGTCTTTGTGCATTTGTTTGTAACAAAAGGAATTGAGTTCGACACATTGTTTATTATACAGATCGGCTTCGAATCACTTTCTGAGTCGATTTAGCAATGTCCGTCTGTCCACCTATTGTTGTAATCAAAATACAGATTGAAATTATAGTCCGATCTTAACAAAAGTTGGCACAAGTACGAACGCTATTTAATTTGAAGCAAATCGGGTCAGAGTTAGATATGGCGCCCATACAAATGTTGCTCCCGATTTGACCTTTTCCGCTATAGAAACCACATATAGTACCCAATTTCCTTCAAATTTGGCTTAACGCCTTATAATCTAACTAGAAACACCTATGCTGAAAGTGGGTAATATCCCTTCAGATTTAGATATAGCCCCCATACTCCCGATTTGTCTTTTTCCAATCAGGAAAACACTTATTGTATCTGATTTTCTTAAAATTTTCACAACATCTTATAATCCAACTAAAAACACCTTCACCATAGGTGAAGATCGGTTCAGATTTAGATATAGCCCCATCATAAATGTTGCTCCGATTTTGGCCAAACTTTATATTTCACCTACAAACATACAGGGTTAAAGCGGGTCACATCGCACAGTGGGATTTTTGTGCAATAGGTAATTTTTTTGGAGACACACATTTTAAAAATGTAATGATGCAGTTTTGTGGAGAATTGATTCAGTATGAAGAATCTATAAATTGTATCCCAAAAAACGTTTACCTAAAGTCACATCTAAATTTTGATCCAAAATGTTGAAAACTGTTTACGCACTTCTATAGTGTTTGTAGGTAAGATAATTGTATTGCTCTGACTTAAATAGTGTTTTTTTAAATATAGCCTTTTCTGTGTATTTAAAAAAATATAAAGTTCGCTCATATGGTTTAAAAGATATAATAGAATAAAATTTGTTCTATAATATGCTGTGATTGCAAACTTCTTAGGAAGAAAAAAAGGTTGCCCGGTCGTGCTAGGTGCTCCCGCTATAATAAAATGAAAGGTATAACTCCACACTATCAATTAAAAAAATAAAAAGTTTAAATAATTAATAATATTTTATAAAATCATAAAAGCTTTTATAAAAAAATACAAAAAGATAAGATATTATAGATTAAGGTTCTCCAACAAGTGTGATAGAGATGCAACAAACACAGATGTTTTTCATCGACTTCTAGTATCTTCGGATCCTTTTATAAGTAGCGTTAGATGTCAACCCCATTAACTGGTTCTGGAAATGATAGTTATTGAATAAAAGTCTTTATTTAAATGCATGTACTGAAATTTATTTATATTAATTAATTAGTTTTGCTAAAGAAACAAAAAGTTTTGGGAAATAATATAATATGGGTTACATGGTGGTGTGGTGGGCGTTAATTGAGCTAATAAAATGCTTTGTGCCAAATTTAAAAAGGTTTGGGCCAAAAATAAATTTCGGCTCTATGGGCATTGGGTGGTGGGCGTGTCCAATTTTGATGAAACTTTATTTTATTCTTAATGGAGGTAATAAAAGGCTCTGTGCCAAATTTAAAAAAAGTTTGGGCCAAAAAAATTTTTTTGGGTTCTATGTGTACTGGGCGTGGCCAATTTTGATGAAACTTTATATTTTCCTTAACACATACATTTACGGGATACAAAAATCCTTCACGATTTCACTCTTTTACCGAATTGAATTGTAATGGGATAGAAAGTGGAGGGTATCATATAGTCGGCCCCGTCCGACTTTAGCCATTCATTACTTGTTTATAAATGTAAAAAATAAAGGATCTTAAATTAGAGATCTAATCGAAGTAAAGAGAAAAATTGGCATATCACATTTTTTTTGGATTTTTGACTTAGAACGCTATAATTCTTGAAAGGAATAATTTTATTTTGATTTCAAATGATATTTTGAGATAGAGTCAGTAACAATATCATAAAGACTGTCTAGCAAACGTGGAAGAAGAGAAGACAACAATAAAGAAAATTTCCTTAAAAAAATAAACACGCAGATTTTCATCATTCATTTGTAGGCCAGTGTAATCATTACTTTCTATGAAAATAAATATAGTAGGTCTACTTCTATGATAGCAACGTCATCTGCGGATATGCTGATGTCTTTGGTTGCTCCTCGACATCATCGTCATCAACATAGTCCCGGCCGCAATATCGCCACATCGTCATAGCTACGAACGCCAGGCAGTACACACATTACGGTTTCCATTTGACTGATGATCGTGATTTAATCAGCTACCGTAAGCTAATGCGCTACATCATGCACGGAGACAGAGGGAGAGAGAGCAGAAAGAAACCTCACCATTGAATTCCGCACAAAATTGCTATCTACACCATTTCCCTGATGAAGTTGAAAAATAGAAACAATTCAAAAGAAATCCTAATTTAAAAATTGACTGAAACTATTGACAAATAATCAATTCGAAAAAGAAAATTCTCAATTTCACTGATATAAAAAAAAAATCAAATAATCCCGCAAATTACCCTGGATATCTCAATCATTGAGCTGTGAGTGATATAATTTTGGCACTCACTAAAAGAGGCCTACTGTGAAGAGCTGGCTGCGATCGGCTATCACATTTTTTATATAAGTTTTCAGGCTGTTTATTAATATACCCAGGCAGCATTAGTTGTACCTGGGTAGTCTGGCCGATTAACCCACACACTGTCCATACCATTTCTTTAAGATTTTCTTAGATAGGTTTTGAAATATTCACAATTTCAATTTAAATTTGACATGGTGTAGCTCAATATGGCTCATTTGCTTCGGAATGGCTGCATTGGCTGTGAACATGGATGGCATGGCCATGTGGAGCGAACTGTAAGCTGTGTGTAGTGGGCGCGTCCTTTTCAATTTTATGATTGTTGCATCAGTTTATTGTTGTTGGCCAAAATTGTCAGTGAAGCATTAAATGTCGTTTATTGAATTTATGGTATGCGATCATCTAAATGTGATAGGCAGCAGCACCACCACCAGCAGCTGCCGCAACAACTGCCCCGTCAGCCGCCTGCACTAATGCCACAGTTGCATTCAACTGCAACTGCAACCGTGTCGACTGTCGTATGCTGCTGTTGTCGCTCGCTGCTATTGTTGGCGGCAACTGTGTTGTTGTTTTTGGTTTTGTCATTTTTATTTTTATTGGCTCTATTGGTTTATGATCCGTTTATTCACAATGCTTTTTGGCTGGCTTTTAGCTTAGGTTACATCTAAATTTGTGCGATCGTATTTTCTTAGCTCCGATTGCCGACACTGATGTTGCTTTTGCAACTTATTTGGATGAGCAAGCACAACGCAGAGAGCGCAGGCAACAAAAACAATCAAGCAAAGCAGCCATCCAACCAACTAACCAGTCAGCCGAACAACTCTGGCTCAGTTTGAATATGTTGCAGCATTATCTTCATGACTTTATCAATGTGGCATATAAAGTGTCGCTTTATGGCCATGTATATTTTACCTTTATGGTTCGTCATCATCATAGTCGTCGTCGTCGTTCCAAGTATCATCATCATCGTTGCCCAGTTGAGTTGAGTCATGAGCTATGTATGTTTAAACTGGCAGCAACAACAACGACGGGGCGGGCAGCAACAAATCTGTGTCCAAATGGTTTAAAAACTACGCTGTATTATGTCAGCGAAATAGGTTGTGGCATAATAAATGAGTCAGATTTGTTTAGCAGATGCTAATCGTAATTCAGAACTATAATCATGATGTCTCTGTCTCGAGACAGGAATGTCAGGAATATGAGGGAATACAAAGGCCATTGTCAGCTATACTTTGTTTGAAACGTTTGTTGGCAGGCTGAGGAAATTTACTTTCCCTAAAAATACACTACTGGAGGTTCTTGATCAGTTATAGCTTATATCGATTTTTGATAGTTCTGCCCCAAACTGAATATCAGTGTTCACATAGAAAACGAATTCTTATATCTTGTTTGAACTGGAATGACCCAGGACAATATACGAGATTAAGTCAATTGATTGCGCTATGCAACAAGAAATACAAATTTTGTATCCGAGACATACAATTCATATTTGGTATGGATTGACATGTATTTTTTAATTTTTTAATAAAATTCCAATTTTCGAATTTTATTGCGGATTTTACTTTCACATAGAAACAATGAGTTAGGAATGGTATATTTTCATAGTTAGAATACAAGATGCCTTCGGCGAAAATTGGAATTCTAGTAAAAAATAAAAATAACAAAAATGTTTAGAAAGGAATAACATTTGGATTGTTCAATGATGTAAATTGGTAACTACACGCTCCAGAAAACATTCTTAAAAATATTTTTTAATGAAAATAACCTTAAAAACCCTTTGGGCGATTATTGTATTTTGCGTTTTTTAAGTTATAATTAAAAACTTGTATTTTTTGGGAAGATTAAAAAATGTATAAAAACAAGTAAGAAAACGTGAATCGCTCTACTGAATTATATATACCCTCATTCTCTGCGAACATATGTATGGATGTTATAATGACTTAAATTTTACTTAGGACCGGATAATTTTGGTGGAAGGTAATTGGTACACATGGTCCCAACTCCAACATTTATAAAATAAATAAAAAAAAATACATGATCAAATAACAAGTCATTGTGGATTCCAGGTGCCAGTATAGTTGTCGTAAAGGATTTAATTTTAACTGCGATAGGGACAATGGTGTGAGAGGTACTAGAAAGGGCGTGGCAAAAATAAATAGGTTTAAAATCATTTTAAAACATTTTCAAATATAAAATTGCAACTGTTTTAAACTATGGATGTTTTATCAGTTGTATTTTAAACACAGCTTACGGTAGGGATGTAGCAATATCGTCCATATTACAGTCGAATGCAACGTATATCAAAGCATTACCGAATGTCAAATTGCAGAGTATTCCGACCATCTTTATATACATATGTTATATCAGCTTTAATTTTACTTATATTAGGGTGATTTTTTGGGAGTAAGGAAAGGTTAAAGTCGGGCGGGACCTTCACCACTCCCTGCATGTTTTATGGAGACAATTTTTTTAAACGCATCTTTAGTCAAATTTAATAAATGAATGAACATCGTTTGCATTATGTTACTCCTACATGTGATGGGCCTATACACAAACAAAATCGCTCTAATCCATTCTCTAAGGAAAACGATTATTTTCACCAAGGCGGTATCTAATAAGTTGAATGTAAAGCTCCACTTTTGCTGTAAGTGTGCCTAACTGAAATATAACATGAAGAAAATACGTCTAAAATCGTCGATACGATTCAGCAGTAAGTGTTCATGTGTGAAATAATCCATGTAATAGTAAACTTCATCCAGATCCGATGTAATATAAAGTTTTGAAGGCGATAATAATGATTGATGGAACACTTGTATTTGAAAACATTGGCCCATATGATTCAATTTTCCAATAGGTATTCCGAGAGTAAATATAACGTGATCTGGAAAATTTGACCATGATCCGATTACAAATGCAGCTTTTACAGTGGTAATAGTATAAATCGGACGGATATTAGTAGCGGCTTTTAACAACACTTGGCAATTGTACCATGACCCTATATAGTTCACATTTTCGGTAGGTATTACTATTTGAAAAATATCATGATATGTAAAATTTGATCAAGATCCAACGGTAATAGTACAAACTGGACTGGAATATATTTGACTTTCCTAACAAGTATTCTTAGTTGAAATATAACATGATCTGCATCCGATTTAAAATGAGGGTTCTAGAAGGGTAAAAGTTAAAATCGAGGCCTTTTTGTAAGGGCGCTACATTGAAAAGTGGATCCAAATAGATTACATTCAAAGTAGGTATTCTTAGTTGAAATATAACATTCTCTGCAAAATGTTATCAAGAGCAAATGGAAGAAGTTGGTTCTAGAGCAATAATAGCGTAAAAGGGTGGCCATTTGTATGGAGGCTATATCAAAACACTTTTACTTTAGCTGTTTCTAGTTATAATATAACATGATCCCGAAAATGTTATCAACGGACAGACAGACATTTATAAATCGATTTGGGTGGTGATTGTAAGCCGATCGGTATACATAAAGGTGGGTCTATCTTAATAATTTCTTGGTGGCTCTATCTTAATAATTATGTCAGCTTTTACAAATTCTAACCACTAAACCATAAAAACTCATCCAAGTCTATGGGAAAGCCCCCAAAACTGGTAACACTGACTAGCACTCTTGTCAGATATTATCATTGAGTGCTTCCAGGGAAAGAAGTCTGGAACGGGAAACTGGGACGATATTACCAACCACTACAAATCCACAAATATAGACATTCGGCTACCCAAACACTCATCTTTCAAAATGTCCATTGTCACATGATCTTGGTACGTTGGAACCCTATGTCACCCCTTTAGAATAACACATGATTCATGAACTGCTATTGCACTATTAGGAAACTCAATAGCAACACTCACTTCACAGGAACCAAGCCCAATACCATATAATATCATAATATGATTCGAGTTGTAAAAAAATAATTTAAAAAATCCTAAGACTTGAATGACGTCTTCATTGGTGTTTACCTTTTAAAATTTGTAGACATTTTAAGGGAAAACAGGATGACAAACTGAAAACAGAAAAGAAAAAGTGATATTATCTACATTTTTCCTATAGTTTTAGGCCGATGTAATATGGACTATCGGACTGTGTTATGATAAAGCATGTTGCGAAGTTTCACCAGCACAACTTTATTTATGAACAAGTAAGGAAAGGCTTAAGTCGGGCGGGTCCGACTATATGATACACTCCACTTTCCAACCGAATACAGTCCAATTTGGTAAAAAAGTGAAAACGGGAAGAATTTTTGTATGTTTCCTAATCATAGGCTAATACGACCTGGTTCGATTTGTCAAATCGATAAGAATATTTGTATCGGGGCTATATCCAAACATGGAAAAGTGTGACTAACTTTCACAATAAGTTCTTCCAGTTCAAATATAAGGTGTTATGCTCACTTTGAAGAAATTCGGTGAAAATTCGTGGTTTCTGGGGCGGAAAAAGTTAAATCGGGAGCGAAATTTTTATGGGAGCTATATATAAATCTGAACCGATCTAACACATTTTTACCACAGGTGTTTCTACTTGAAATATAAGATGTTTTGCCAATTTTGAAGAAAATATCTTGTTATATATGGCATCTAGAGTGAAAAGATTAAAATCGGCAGTGAAATTCGTATGGGAGCTATATGTAAATCTGAACCGATCTGACCCATTTTCACTATGGGTGTTTCAAGGACAAATATAATATATTTCGCCTAATTTGAAGAGGATCTGTTAAAATATGTGGTTTCTAGAGCGAAAAAAGTAAAATCGGGAGCGAAATTTGTATGGGAGCTATATATAAATCTGAACCGATCTGACCCATTATTACCACAGGTGTTTCTAGTTGAAATATAAGATGTTTTGCCAAATCTGAACACAATCTGATACAATATGTGGTTTCTAGAGCGGAAAAAGTCAAATGGGGAGCGAAATTTGTATGGGAGCTATATATAAATCTGAACCGATCTGGCCCATTTTTACCACAGGTGTTTCTAGTTGAAATATAAGATGTTTTGGCAATTTTGAAGAAAATCTGTTGGAATATGTGGTATCTAGAGTGAAAAGTGTCAAATCTTGAGTGAAATTCGTATGGGGGCTATATCTAAATCTGAACCGATTTTCTTCAAATTAAACAGCGTTCGTTTTTATCCCGAAAAACTTCGTTGTGCAAAGTTTCATTTGGTTCTGTCTACAATTGCGACCTCTATCGTGATTACAAGAATAGACAGACAGACAGACAGACGGACGGACATTGCTAAATCGATTCAAAAAGTGATTCTAAGTCGATCGGTATAATTAACAATGGGTCTATCTCTCTTCATTTTGGGTGTTACAAACAAATGCACGAAGACATAATACTCTCGTGGAGTGTATAAAAAGTTTGAAAAGTCGGATGAAATAATCCAGGAATTTTTCTATCGTCGTAACTCTTCTTCTGGCCCGGCATGGAATTTTGGCGTTATTTTCCATTTTTATAAGACTCTTTTATAAGAGGAAGTGTTTGTTCTAATAGCGCAACTTTACAAGAGATAGTTTTACTTCAACTATTTCGCCTAGTAGACATCACTGAACTGAAACGTTCGAGTCTAGTTGTAACCAGTATTGAAACAAAATCACTTCCATGCAGCGCAATAATCTCGACCGCATGAAGCTCTTACGACCATCATTATTTTAACCATACTCTATTCTATACTCGTACATTTGAATATGATTAAACAATCTTATGGAAAATCCTCCACTACTCGTCGCATTTAATACGTCTAAAGCTTTTAATGCAGCTAAAAGAAACTTTTTGCTCTCCCCCCATTGCAACTCCGTACAAACTTAATTCATCTCTAATTAGAAATGTTCATTATAATACATAGACAGCATACATACGTACGTATGTACGTACAGACAGACACATCCACTCAACGGAGAAGAAGATTTAGAGGAAGACTTTGTATGTAGTACGACTACGAGTACGAGAAGGAAAAACTATACGAAAACACAAATAATCCACGGTGAAAAACAAGACTCTGACATAAGAAGACAAGTTGAAATTTCCATTAGCGCCTTATCATAATTGCAGCATTAATCTGTGCTTCCAACTTCAGAATTACGTTCCATGATTTCACGAAAATACCAGCGACGAGACAAAAACGAAAAAAAATACAAAAAAGCCAAACACAACAGCGAAATTCAAATGTTCAGACGACAAAAACATCCTCATACGAGTTTATGGTTAGTCTCCATTTGTGGTGGAGCGATACATAGGTGCACAGTATTTCGAAATGGTTAAAAATTTTCCAAGTGGATTAAGAAAGACAGCAATTCTCCATCTCATCCCAAAGTTGAGATTTATTTTTTGATACTTTCATATTGACGGTCAGATATTGAATATTGGTCAAAGCAACAAACCAAATTTTGTGTCCTAATTGGTTTTCTATCCCTTGATTGTATGTATTTCTTCAGTTTCCAACCACTGTGCGCGCTATGCGAAAACATTCCTTGTGCCGACTTAGTAAAACCCACCAAACCAATGTCTCATAACTATTTAACACCAAAAACTAGCAACAGCTACAACCATGCAACAACATGTGGCAAGCAGCATACTCACATGCACCACCAACAGGCACACACATGCTCACGTTCACTCACTCGCAGGTAATGAGACACCGGAGACACGTTTGTGGCAAATTTGTGAACTTGAAATGTGAAAAATATGCAAAAAGTATTTAATGCTTTTGCTACAGCAGCAACATCGCCCGGAACCTCTCCATATTCCATTAGCAGCAGAAGAGGACGGACCGACCCGCTTGGTCGTTTCACTATGCCAATGATGATAGTCCACGGACGTCTACCGGTGACCGTTGTGGTGGCGCGCGCATTGTGCTCCGCCTTTGTCTGTCTCTGGCTTATAGTCGAAATGACCAAAATGTATATTTGGTAACTGGTACGAGTGTGTCCGTCCGCAGAAACACAATTAAGCGTTGCCTTAGTCAACTTTTGCTGCCTTATTATCATGACAGTCGCTGATTACATTCGCTGGAAGAAATGACAACAACAATGAAGGCTCTGGATGTGGCATCAACAGCAACAGCTACAGTAGTAGCATCAGCTAAAGAAGATGTGTTGGGGAATAAAGAAAAATATCGTTAATATTGGTTTGGTGCTGGAAAAAAGTTTGTATGAAATCACATTAAAATGAAGCTTAAGACGAGAGCACACCGCAAAATCAATTCATATTGTATTGGAGTGTGAAAGCGAAGAACAGGTAACACTCTCCAATCAAAAATCGACTTTAATGGGTTTTAGGATGGTTCATATTTTTTGGATTTTTGGTGTGGTATACTTGAAGGCCTAGACTATGCAGGTGCCATGTGTCTTCTGGCACACACTCCCATATTGCGAAAAACCTCAAGCACCTGAGCGATTGTAGAGCGAAAAGGTCTCAGAACAAAAACTAGCTAATTATCATTAATACTGACAATATTCGACATCTATCTTCAGACGACGGTCAACCGATCGAAGTTTTCGACTCTTTCTGCTCTTTCGGAAGTATAATTTGCAGTAATGATCCACAAAGGGTAGAACATCGTTTGGAATGTTGACTAGTGTTTTGGAACTGACTTTTTGCACAAAATGAAATGAACCCTTCAACCTATCTAAAGATATATTTTATTCTTCAAAGCGTTCAAAGGAAAAAAGTTATGCTGGTTCAATGTCATACATCTTTTCAAAAAGGATATTTTTTAATATTTATTACAAACAAACTTTAGTTGGCACAAATAGAGTTTTTGACGCCATAATAGTGCTAATAAACCACAATATCTAATCTATATATATAAAAGAGTTGCGTTACTGACTGACTGACTGACTTATCATTGACCAGCCCCAGACCAAACGGAAATTCGTACTTTTAGGGGATAAAATGGCACAAAAAGGGATAAACATCGAACCTTCGTCCTGACTAAACGGCAGTAGCTATAAACATGAAATTCGGTGAGTTCCTTGCAATGACCATGCAGACGAGCTACAAATAGGGATTTTTCGAAATTTGTACTTTTAAGGGACGAGCGGGACAAAAAGGGATAAAAATGGTACCAATATAAGAATTGCAGCTAGAATCGTGAATGGTACAAACTAAAATATTACACCTAGAATCGTGAAATTTGGTATGTAAATTCCTTTGACCATATAAAAGCGAAGTAAAATTGAATTTTTCGAAATTTGTACTTTTAAGGGGCTCCCGCACGCCAAAAAGGGATGAAAATGGTATCAACTAAAGTATTACACCTAGAATCATGAAATTTGGTATATAATTTCCTCTGACCATATAAAAGCAAAGTATAGTTGGTTTTTCGAAATTTGTACTTTTAGGGGGCGAGCGGGACAAAAAGGAAAAAATGGTACCAACTAAAGTATTACACCTAGAATCGTGGAATTTGTTATGTAAATTCCTCTGACCATATAAAAGCGAAGTAAAATTGGATTTTTCGAAATTTGTACTTTAAAGGGCCAGCGGGATAAAGATGGTACCAACTAAAGTATTACACCTATAATCGTGAAATTTAGTATGTAAGTTCCTCTGACCATATAAAACCGAAGTACAATTGGATTTTTCGAAATTTGCAGTGTAAATTCCTCTGACAACGTAGACTTGCAACAGAAATGGATTTCTTGATTTAGTATGTAAATTCCTCTGACCACGTAGAAGCGCAGTAAAATTGGACTTTCGAAATTTGTAAGGGAAATTTGTGTAAGGGATGCGCGGGACGAAAAGGAATAAAAATTGTGTACAGTCCCTTAATTACTTAAACGCGGAACATAAGTGGATATTTAAAAATTTGTACTTAATACAACGATACGTCCCGGCAAGAAATAAATGTGATACCAAAAGTACATATTTTTAGGGGAAGCAAAAACACATGTTACCTATAGTGGTTTTTCAAAATGTGTACTTTTGGGAAAGAGGTGCAAAAGTTATAAAGTAGCTGGCTGCATCTAGAAACATGAGATCGAGGATATAAATGGTGATAATTTTTTGTTCAAAACTTGGTAGAAAATGTTAAAAATTATACATACGAAGCAGTTCAGCTAAAATAGTGCATTTCGACAAGCACATTACTTTGACTGTGTGTGAGTGCTATATAAAAGGATGTTTCCAAATTACTATTTTAGATTTATCTATATCCACAAAAGAAAATTAAATAAATAGATAAATAAATAAATAACAGAGACGAATAAAATTAACAAACAACTTGCTTTTTCGCGTGCGAAGCAGCGGGTACTGCTAGTAAAACATATTTGAGTGAAAAATCTCTTATAACACCGTAAGACAATTTTTTAAAAAAGTCGTTACACTTGAACTGGATGATATACATATGAAACTATAGACAAAGTGGAGTTACATGAGGTTTTTAGTTTTTTCATTTCCACATCCTGTTGTCTTCACAGGACTACGGACTACTTCCAACGGATACAATTAACTCTATTTCATCTATAGTTCCGGGCAGTCAAGCAGTGTAATATGTGAGAAACAATTCGAAAAAAAATTGCATTTTTTTCTTCAATTTTCAAAATCTGAAAAATTATTTTTTTTGCGCATTATGAACAAATACGTAAAAATATGTTAAAACATAAAAAAACAAAAAAATAAAAAACAATCCTTTTGAAGTTTGGGCTAATTTCTAAAAAACGATGTTAATATCTCAAAGTTATCCTCGTCTAATTTAATTTTTTTACGAAGACCTGCTAATACATGAAGGAGATTGGTTGAACCTGAGAGACTACCATTATGGTGTGAAATAAAATTTAAAGGACAATAATAAAGCACGGAATTCTATTAAACTTTATGAGAAACAAATATAGGTATTTTTATACCATTCATCTAAGGATAGAGTGTATACCATTTTTATTATACCATCATTTTGATATTTTCTTTGCAACACCTTGAAAATTTAATTATAGTATAGGGCAGAGATACAAGCCGACCGATTTTGAGCCGACAAGCCGCCGCAGCCGGATGTTTCTGCACGAACCGCGCCGCCGCCGATTTCATCGGCTCACATCGACTTCAACCACGCCGCCGATAATTTTTTTAGATATGACGGATTTATAAATCCACCAATCTTACTACCAAAATAGACAACCCACTTAAAATTACAAAAGAAAATATAACTGTCGAATTAGGCAACTAACTACTATGAAATATATGAATCTTTCTTTGAATTTGGTATCCCACTATATGATGATATCGATTGTAAATTGAATAATTATATTTTGAGTCGCATTTATATAAGTAAATTCCAGTATGTGTAAACTCTAAGCAAAGTGTATGTTTGGAAGGCTTTATCGTTTATGGTGCACTTATGCTTCCTTTCATAGTTATATTTAATCTGAAGATGTTTCTCTTTGGCCACTCTTGTATGGGACACAAAGCCACAAATCTCGCAACGATGATCTTCGTCGGCACACATATTTATATTTAGGAAATGAAGTTGCACTGTCCTCCGATTATAATACCATTTGAACTGTGCGTGCATTTTTGGAGCATGAACCTTATTATTATGCTTCTTTGGTGTGTCAAAGTAGGTAAAACTCTAGCATTCTTTGGAAGGATTATTGATTATCAAGATGTCTGGTCAAATATGCCTTGCATGAGAATCTGTAACTGCTGTTGATTTTGAATAAAACACAAATTATTTAGGAAATTATTATCATTTCTTTTTATTATGGAACAAAATATCGGCCAAATGGCCGCCGCGATCTCGTCGGCACACCTCCATCCGATGGTCCAATTTTTCGATGACGCTGAGGCATAATTGAGGTTCTATGCCGTTAATGTGCCGAATTATCTCATCCTTCAGCTATTGAATTGTTGCTGGTTCATCGGCGTACACCGTTTCTTTCAAATAACCCCAAAGAAAGAAGTCCAACGTTGTCAAATCACATGATATTGGCGGCCAATTGACATCGCCACCACGTGAGATAACACGGCCATTGAATTTGTCGCTCAAAAGAGCCATTGTTTCGTTAGCTATGTTGCAAGTGACACCGTCCTTTTGAAACCACATATAGTCCTCATCCATATCTTCCAATTCGGGTCATAAAAAGTTCGTTATAAACTCACGATAGCGAAGGCCATTCACAGTAACTGCCTGATCGGCCTCATTTTGGTAAAGGAACGGCCCGATGATGCCGCCAGCCCATAAACCGCACCAAACAGTCACTCGTTGTGTGTGCACTGGTTTTTGGACAATCACTCTTGAAGATACTCCCGTGAAATCGGGATACCAAGTAATATCGGGTACTTCCGTGAAAGGGACGAAGTTGATTTTGAATAAAACACAAATTATTTAGGAAATTATTATCATTTCTTTTTATTATGGAACAAAATATCGGCCAAATGGCCGCCGCGATCTCGTCGGCACACCTCCATCCGATGGTCCAATTTTTCGATGACGCTGAGGCATAATTGAGGTTCTATGCCGTTAATGTGCCGAATTATCTCATCCTTCAGCTATTGAATTGTTGCTGGTTCATCGGCGTACACCGTTTCTTTCAAATAACCCCAAAGAAAGAAGTCCAACGTTGTCAAATCACATGATATTGGCGGCCAATTGACATCGCCACCACGTGAGATAACACGGCCATTGAATTTGTCGCTCAAAAGAGCCATTGTTTCGTTAGCTATGTTGCAAGTGACACCGTCCTTTTGAAACCACATATAGTCCTCATCCATATCTTCCAATTCGGGTCATAAAAAGTTCGTTATCAACTCACGATAGCGAAGGCCATTCACAGTAACTGCCTGATCGGCCTCATTTTGGTAAAGGAACGGCCCGATGATGCCGCCAGCCCATAAACCGCACCAAACAGTCACTCGTTGTGTGTGCACTGGTTTTTGGACAATCACTCTTGAAGATACTCCCGTGAAATCGGGATACCAAGTAATATCGGGTACTTCCGTGAAAGGGACGAAGTTGATTTTGAATAAAACACAAATTATTTAGGAAATTATTATCATTTCTTTTTATTATGGAACAAAATATCGGCCAAATGGCCGCCGCGATCTCGTCGGCACACCTCCATCCGATGGTCCAATTTTTCGATGACGCTGAGGCATAATTGAGGTTCTATGCCGTTAATGTGCCGAATTATCTCATCCTTCAGCTATTGAATTGTTGCTGGTTCATCGGCGTACACCGTTTCTTTCAAATAACCCCAAAGAAAGAAGTCCAACGTTGTCAAATCACATGATATTGGCGGCCAATTGACATCGCCACCACGTGAGATAACACGGCCATTGAATTTGTCGCTCAAAAGAGCCATTGTTTCGTTAGCTATGTTGCAAGTGACACCGTCCTTTTGAAACCACATATAGTCCTCATCCATATCTTCCAATTCGGGTCATAAAAAGTTCGTTATCAACTCACGATAGCGAAGGCCATTCACAGTAACTGCCTGATCGGCCTCATTTTGGTAAAGGAACGGCCCGATGATGCCGCCAGCCCATAAACCGCACCAAACAGTCACTCGTTGTGTGTGCACTGGTTTTTGGACAATCACTCTTGAAGATACTCCCGTGAAATCGGGATACCAAGTAATATCGGGTACTTCCGTGAAAGGGACGAAGTTGATTTTGAATAAAACACAAATTATTTAGGAAATTATTATCATTTCTTTTTATTATGGAACAAAATATCGGCCAAATGGCCGCCGCGATCTCGTCGGCACACCTCCATCCGATGGTCCAATTTTTCGATGACGCTGAGGCATAATTGAGGTTCTATGCCGTTAATGTGCCGAATTATCTCATCCTTCAGCTATTGAATTGTTGCTGGTTCATCGGCGTACACCGTTTCTTTCAAATAACCCCAAAGAAAGAAGTCCAACGTTGTCAAATCACATGATATTGGCGGCCAATTGACATCGCCACCACGTGAGATAACACGGCCATTGAATTTGTCGCTCAAAAGAGCCATTGTTTCGTTAGCTATGTTGCAAGTGACACCGTCCTTTTGAAACCACATATAGTCCTCATCCATATCTTCCAATTCGGGTCATAAAAAGTTCGTTATCAACTCACGATAGCGAAGGCCATTCACAGTAACTGCCTGATCGGCCTCATTTTGGTAAAGGAACGGCCCGATGATGCCGCCAGCCCATAAACCGCACCAAACAGTCACTCGTTGTGTGTGCACTGGTTTTTGGACAATCACTCTTGGATTATCATTCGCCCAAATGCGACAATTCAGCTTATTGACGAATCCAATGAGGTGAAAATGTCCCTCATCACTGAAGATGATTTTTTTTCAAAAATTTATCATCCACTGTTGGCATTTCTTGACACCATTCTGATCATTGACGACGTTTGGAATGGTCAAGAGGTTTTCGTTCTTCAGTCAATTACATTTTGTAAGTAAAGATGGGCACTACCACGTGAATTGCGTGAATCACGTTATTCACGCGTGATCGTGAGCAAAATTTATTTTACTCACGTGACCGTGCATGGACTTGAGGAACGAAAAAATGTTCGTGCGTCTAATTTCTGCGTGAATCACGTGATTTTTTCGCGTGTCTCACATATATATTAGTTATTTTATTTTCATTTTATTTCGTTTAAAATTTTGCAATTTTCAATGCTGGTGTAACTTCTATTTTTCTATTATTTAAGCAAGCATTGCCTGCACCAACACTAGGTACTGCATTTCTATTGGAAACCCTCATAGTGTTAGTTCAATAAAAAAAAACAAATAACTGATATCGGGGTATATGCTTTGATTTCTACTTGGATTTTATGTCAGTGTCCGACTTTTAAGTTATTTTGCGTTAAACTATACGATATATCACACTGTAATTTTGAATACTACTTTGAAAATATGAACTTAAGACAAACATCGGATTTGCTAGGCGTTACTCATTTTGATTTAGAATGTATATATTATTTTCTTAGTGGAAATTGTTTGCGTGATTTCCGTGAGTCACGTGATTCACGCGTGATCGTGTGCATAATTTAATTTATTCACGTGAGCGTGCGTAAACGTGAGTAACAAAAAAACTTCGTACGTGATTCAATTTTTTCCTTCATGGGCGTGCGTGAACGTGAACCAATAATCACTCACGCTCACTTCTCTACTTGTAAGCGTGTAAATGCAAGTCTTTATACATAATGTTCATCAACGACGAGCGTGAGAGGTGTAATTGTTGGGCACGACGACGAGTTGAGGTGGACGGCTCTTCAGCCATACCATCCTGAACAGCAGCAATATCTTCTGCAGTACGAGCTGTACGAGCAACTACTGGTCTTTTTACATCTCCTACAGACCCGGTTTGTTCAAATTTTTGCACGATTTTTCCTATTGTACGCGCATTTGGACGATTCAATTGACCGAAAAAATCACGAAGTTCACGATATGCTTTTTGATTTGAACGCCCATTTTCATAATAAGCCAGAATAACTTTAACGCGTTGCTCGATTGTGTATCTTTCCATGGTTCAAATTGAGTTAGTCTGAAATAGAGAAATGTCAAAAGAAATGCAGAAAAAACTTGATGTTTAGGTGTGGTTCACATTAAACATCTGCCCTTACAATTTAACCACCCTTTATGTCCATCTTTATTTGATCCCTATAGTACGAATTTTGAAAATCCATTATGTCCCAGCTCCAGAATGCAATATAACCTAGTTTCATCAAAGTTCCCATTTTTCCCGTATAAGTAAAAAATAATAAATACGAATTTATTCAGTCAGAGGAATGTATACACCAAATTTCACGATTCCAAATCTGATCATTTGGTTGGTACCATTTTTATCCAATTTATTTGTTATTTTACCCCCTTAAAAGTGCGAATTTCGAAAATCTCTTTATTTAACGTGTCTACGCAATTAGACATGTAAAATCTCATAAATCTTCCCCACCGCGTTTCACGATGGTCATCTGTCGACCCATAGCTAAATAGTTGTACGTATTTTCGATTGTCGCCGTCCGTGGTTAGTGTAAGTATGTCGTCGCCATCATCGTTGTCGTCATTTATTCATTGGTTACGTTACATTTAAATTGAGTGTGATGTTAATGAGCTTTTGATGAAGTTTTGATGTTGCGTTGATTTGGTTTTTCTTTGATTTCATTCTTGGTTCATGTTTTTGTTTCTTTCGATTAAAGCAGATATGTACACTGTACATGGTCTATCCCGCTAACATGTTGTCTCCGTTCGATTATTACGTAGTGGTCGTCAGGGCGAGGTCTACAACTAATGTCGTTAATTGAGTTCTTTGGTTTTTATGGAAAAATTATTCAAGTAATTAGAGTTCATTAGAAAAGTGTTGGACAAAATACACTGGCACATGCATACACACTCGAACAATAAATGGAGATTCTAGTTATAAAGTCGTTGGGATAAATTGGACAGTACCGGTTTACATCAGTGTTGGAAATGGACTGTTAAGGAAATCAAACCATCACCATGTGTTTGTAAATATTACATCGACAAAGAATTTCTTAAAGACGACAACGAAAGTGGAATTTTTAATATCGAAATGAATGAATTATGTTTATTTGATATTTTAATCGAATATTTTAAGTAAGCTAGAGGTGTGTTTTATGTTTTTGATATATAAGATGTAGTTTCAGAGGTTAGAAAGTATTTAAATTTCCTCCTTTGGCTGTGCATGCTTAAAAACTAAAAACCATTCATATTAGTACCAGCGGTCACATATGACAAATGAGAAGCGCTGATAAACAAAATGTATACCTTCTTTTCACATTTCACCCATATTAGGAAAATGATGATATTTAGTATGCTAATTGCGATATTTTTTTATCGTTGCAAGCTATACCTTGTTGCTACATTTCACAAAAAAGATGAACAAATTTATGGTGCGCGTTCGCGGTATGAGAGAATTGAGAGGCAGATATGAGTGAGGCAGATATCTTCAAAACTAGGCTTTAATATTCTGAAAATTATGTTCAGTCCTTATTAGGGTAAATGGATCAACTTTGCCCAAAATGGTTTCATTGGTACTATTTGTATACCTTCTTTTCACATTTCACCCAAAAAAGCATGAACCAATTTGAGGTGCGCGTTCACTACATGAGAGAACTTTTCAAGGCAGAAATATTAAGAGTATTTAACTCTGAATAAAATATTTCCTGAGCACCCCAGGTGGGGGTTGTATGTTCGATTCCCACCAGAAGCTCTGGTCTCTCGCTGCAATAACTAGTTACAATGGTCTTAGTCATCCCGGCTCAATCCCTAGACCCAAAATTAGAATATAAATTTACTTCGTATTGTAATTCATAATAAATAAATAAAAAAATATTCTCTGTCCTTGTTCGAAAAAATGGGTCAATTTCTCCCATTTTCAATCCCAACTGATATACAACAATTACAAATATTTTTGGAAAAATTGTTTCGTTGCCAAAAACCCGGATCAAAACTTCACAAACCGGATTTCTGACTATGAAATTGAACGAAAAAGGTTAGGATATAATGCTAAATGATGAATGTCGGACGAAAAATTACATTACTGATTCCAATTTTGTGAAATAATTTAATACAGAAGATGGTTTCAGAGCCAGAATTTTCAAAATCTTTTCACAAAATTGAGCGCTACACGCGCTATGGCCAGAAATTCAAAAAGCGGACAAAAGTCAAACACATGTAATATTGAAAAAAAATATTATGGCAATCTGTTCACCACATATCCAGCATTTTATATCCAAACTATAATCAAACAAGTAAAAACGGCGTTAAGTTCGGCTTTATAAACCATCCACCACGGATTGCATTCCACAGAGGCTGTCGATTTTCGTAGAAGTGTAGTATTATTACAGGAAAACATAATTTGTTTAATATAGCCAAACTAAAACTAATAAAAATGTTGAAAAATTAATTTTATAAATAAATATAATATTTTTATTATTTCACACCACGCTTTCAAGGCAAGGCTACCAATACATTTACATATCGAAATATACTTCAAGTCAATTCAAAAAATAAATATTCTTATAATTATATTTTCAAAAAGCTTAAATACCATAAATATTGGTAGATAGTGGGTGTTTCAGCTGGTTGTATTTTCATTCAATTTTAATTCCAAAAGTACAAATTTTTAAAATACATTCTCTCACGTAGATAGAGAAAAATAACCTAACATCATGATTCAACCAATTTTTGCCGTAAAAGTAAAAGTACGAATTTGGAAAAATCTTTTTATTTTGAGTGTCTATGCAGTCAGAGGAATGTATACACCGAATTCTATGATTCTAGCTGCGGCCATTTGGTTGGTACCATTTTTATCGTCTTTTACCCCCTAAAAGTTAGACATTCAAACATCTTTTTATTTTACGTGTCTGCGCAATTAGAAGGATGTACACGCCGAATTTCATTATTCTACCTGTATTCGTTTAGTTGATACTTTTTTTATCCCTCTGAACCCATGGTATCTCTTGAAAGTACGAATTTGGAAAAAACCTTTATTTTTTTGTGTCTACGCAGTCTGGGGAATGTATACTCCGAATTTCATGACTCTAAGTGCGGTCATTTGGTTGGTACTATTTTTATCCCCTTAATCCCTTTTAACACCAAATGGTACAAGGTACGATTTTCGAAAAATTCGTTTATTTTACGTGTCTAGACAATCATAGGAATATATACACCGATTTTCATTATTCTAAGTGCAGCCGTTTGTTTGGTACCATTTGTATCCCTTAGAACCCCTTTTACCCCTTAGAAGTACGAATTTGGAAAAAATACTTTTATATTATGTCTCTACTCAGTTAGAGGAATGTACATACCGAATTTCCTGTTTTTAGCTGTTACTGGTACCATTTTTATCCCTCTTTGCCCCATTTCACCCCCTATGAATAAAAATACAATAAGAATACAAGCAGACATATTGAAAAATATGCTTAAATACTCTAAAATATTAGGGGTTATTTCGGGTATTTTTAGTCCTTGTGAGGGAAAATTTTTCCCTAGATCGTCTAGAATTTTATGACGATCAAGAATATATATACTTTACAGGGTCTCAGGTCGATATTTCAAGGTGTTACAACGAAATGACAATCCATCCTGGAGGTGGAGGGTATAAAAATATGAATATTCAGGCGATCATATACCTATCCAAATTTGAGCATATATCTTAACCTATATTTAAAGAACAGTTTGATAAATTTTAAATTGTTGTATGAATAGAATGTGAGAAAAAAAATTGAACACTATGTATATAGACTTAATGCATATTCTGAGCAGACTAATAAAATACAGTCCTTTCTTGGCATAAAATATAGTTTTTTATAAATTACGTTTCTTATGGCTAAGGAAAGTCAGCAATTGTTACTTCAAAATTAATTTGAGAGTCTTCGTTAAGGTTTCTGTAACACCAGTGAAAATTGTACCTGCATCTTCATTGCACTTTGGACGCTACAACATATTTCCGAATATAAGTGATTGGCTTTTGGAATTTAGCAATTTTGATAACAGAATTTAATAGTACACTGTCTGACAGTTCATAAAACACTGGGACCAAATGAAATAATTCTGAAACTATAGGTGAAATTGAGTTAATTGGCGTTTTTAGTTTTTCATTTCTTCACATTTTTGCCCCCTAACAACGAGGACTACAAAGTTCCAAAGGATACAATTTTTAAAAAATTATTTTAAATACTTATTTGCACCCTATGATACCGGTATACGTGCCAAATCAAAGAAGTAAATATGTTCTAAAAATACATCGAATTGTACACGTTTATCTTTATTAGCTTAGCATTAACAACCATATTATGTTTCCCTCTTAAAAAGTAAAATATACTAAGGGGTAAACTAGAAATGACTGTTAATCTTGAACCAATATAGATAGAAGCATGCTATTTGAAGTATTTTGATTTGATACTAATACCCTCATAATAGGGTGCGAATAAGCATTTAAAATAATTTTTAAAAATTATATCCTTTGGAACTTTGTAGTCCTGTGAAGGGGCAACAGGATGAGAAAATGAAAAACTATAGTTTCATACCTATCATACGGCTTAACTTTAACGACTATTTTGAAAATTGTCGTACGGTGTTATGAGATTATTCGGCAAGCAATCTAGAAATTGATTGTACAGCTTTTAAGGAATATTGCAATGAGACTTTCACTATACTAAGAAAACATACTATGTCTCACATTGTACATAAGGTTTTATGTCCACGGAAGTAGTATTATAACGTCGGTAGGCTTTCTTATTGGCTGATTTTCTGAAGAGGCTCTGAAAGCCAGCAATAACGCATTCAAGACTTTTCGAGCTGAAAAGGGCCGAAAGTGTTCACGAGATGCTAGCAACGAGGACATAATTCATCGTCTTTTGGTAACAACTGACCTACAAGTCAGCCACGTACGTATGCAGATGGAGAAAAAAAGTCAAAGACTTGTCACCAGAAGCAAAAAAGCCCTTAAATATTGTAGATAAAATAAAATAATATAGAAAAGTATTTGTTGAAAGTGTAATAAAAAATAGAAAATCGAATGAATAAATTATATATCCGCAAATAAACATTTCGTGAAAACTGTTTTTCATTTTTAACAAAACGGTAGACAATTCACATTATGACATGACATTACCTTTGCGACACCCTGTATTAGGCACATTATATGGTGTCATATTTTATTCTTTAAAAATGTTTTATAAAGCCTAGCCTACACAGCTTAATTACAATTAATCCAAATTTCAATTATGAGATTTGACCCACACTTGTTCTTATAACGCTATATAAATCAAGGACATGTTATTTGTATTCATTCAAATTTCATCCAGTTTCAAACATTTTACAGACTTTTGGCCACATTTTCCCATTTTCGCCCATAGTGCGACATCAATTTACTTCCGATGTTCATCATATAGGCATCATTTGAAAAGAATTTATTTATTTTTTACAAAAAATACGAAAATGTTTTCAGTTGTTTCTATGAAAAAACACAAAAATACTATATACGTCCAATAATTCGGCCAATAAGTTACTCTAAGTCAAGAATCAACATTTATATTTAAAGTACTTTCAAAGGTCTGTTAATTCAGAAAAAATACAAAAATGCAACATAAAAAAATTACATGGGAAAAACATGATTTTTAGGGTTGTTTTCTGGAGCGTTTTTTGCAAAAAATCTTTAAAAAATCTAAACTGTGTTTCTGTAGGGTGACTGGAAATTGTTTTTCAATTTGTTGGGACCGCGACCCAGCTTAGTATATATATAAAAACAACGCCATTCATTCTGGTGTAAACTTTGAATGTGTTATTTCTTGAACAGAATTTATCCTTGAACGTCGACACAGGTACTGTTATCGTTGTGTTTATTAATCTGATAACATCATCGCAACTAAAGTTCAGATCGACGCGCAACTAAAAGTTCAGATCGCATTGATATTTAGATTCCTCTACTAAATTCCTTCTTTTCATGCTTTACACGCTCGCCACATGAAATCCGAATACCTTTGGACACCACCAACAGAGTAACATTTTTTACTCAAATGTCCCCCGGCATATTTTAATCGCAATCTTTCATCACAACCACCAAAAGTTAAATGAATTTAAATTAACTTCCATTTTTTATTTTGTTCACCCCTAAAAATTTCAAATTCCTAGAGATTCTGGGAAAAAAAATCAATTTAAATTCAAACTTCGATAGACACAACGGCAAAAACGACAGTGGCAGCGGCAGCAAGAACAACAACGACAAATCACCAACTTCATACCAGTGAAACCTTTAACCTCAGCTCTACCAGAACGTCGGACGAACTGGAATGAGAGATTTGAATAAAGATGAGAAAAAATAATGCAAAACTTTATTTCCACAAACAACAAAATACTTCAACTCCTACAAATACACAAACGCACACACACACACACATTCACATCCATAGATAAAACAGCACAACGGAAGTGAAACTTTGGAGGAAAGAACGACCACGAATTCAACTAAAAATCAAAGTGGAAACGGAAGTTATTTTGTTGAAAATACAAACTTCAAATGAGATGCATACGGAACTGAACAAAAAACGAAAATAGAAACCTTATCGTAGCTGATGGAAGTTCTGATCATTCGTGAGGAGTTGTTGGTGATGGAGGTTAGTTGGGTGTGGGTCCAAGGGCTTACTGGCGCGTGGGCGAACGGGAGGTGGTGAATAGTATTGATGTCTTTAGCGATTTGTGGGTTTAACAAGTTTTATGCCATTACCACTGTTAACAATAATACGTCGTCCGTAAGAGCGAAGAATGTTGGAGGGAAAACCGCCCGTATTGAGCAGAAAAAAATCTTTTTTAAAAAGGGGTAAAAAGCAATAAATTAACTTCAAGTGTCGATATTTGGCAGCATCTTTCCTTTTCTCTTCACTTTTCCCGTGAATGGTAGCTGGTGGGTGGGGTTGGTTGTATGGACTGTGTTGGGAGGAAGGGTTCGATTGGATGGTTTCTATTATACGTCGTACAACACACTACATGCAGTAGTAGTAGTTTACCCTGTATCGCCGTCAAACCGTTATTATTATTTTTATTCCATCCGGAATTCGGAGAAAACTTATACAAGAGCATCTTGCAAAAAATGGAAAAAAATCGAAAAAAAAACAGAACAGTTTGGCATGCAAACCAAGCGTAACTTCCTTTTTTCAGTCGTTGTGTGTATGAGCGATACTCAAGAGGTTTCGCCAGCCCACTTATGCATACGAGGGAAGTTAAACAGGGTTGGAAACTAGATTGGTATTTATTATTGTGGCACCATCGATTTGAACAACATAATTTGTATTAACTATATGCCTCTTTACCTGCTGAATAGATCGGAATAATTGGTGAGTTTTATTTACAAGCTATTTCACGCTGAACAGTATTGTTTCGATTGCAAATAAGAATTAATTAATTAGTTCAGTACAATTAATGTTTTAAACTTTAATAAAAAAATATTCCAATATAACATATTTATACTCTCACACTATGGATTAGGAGGGATATAGACCCTTGGAACAGAAACAAGTAAAAAGGCGTTAAGTTCGACCGGGCCGAATCTTATATACCCTCCACCACGGAGTGTATTACACAATTTCACCGATAGATTAGAGATGGTTGGTAGGAATATCAAAAGATCTCTTAATTTTTCGCGTCATCGCAGTCAGAGGAGTGAACACACGGAATTTCATATTATAGTTGCAGCCGGTTTGGTACCATTTTTATCCCCATTCGACCCATTTTCCGCCTAAAGGTAAAAATTTCGATAAAATCCTTTTTATTTCGAATCTTCACAGTCAGATGAATGTTCACACCGAATTTCGAATATACTCAAAACTAGTTTTTAATTTCTTATGGGAAGGGCCACGCCCACTTTCCGCCCATCTTTGCACAACTATTTACACTGGATCAACTCACACAAAATTTCACAAAATTTTGTTTTAACTTCGTATGTGAGGTACCACGCCCACTTTCCCAATACCCCCCATTTCTGGCACAACTACGCAGGTTTATGCTAGATGTACTCAGACAAAAGTTAAGTATTGTAGCTGTCATATAACTGAATATATTCGATAATAGGTTTTAACTTCGTATGTGCGGTACCACGACCACTTTTCCAATACCGCCCATTTTTTGGCACAGTTACGCACATTGATGCTAGATGCACTCACACAAAATTTCATTATTGTATCTGTCATAGAACTGAATATATTCGAAAATGGGTTTTAACTTCGTATTGGAGGTGCCACGCCCACTTTTCCATTACCGCCCCTTTTTTGCACAGCTATACACATTGCAGCTAGATGCACTTAAACAAAATTTCAGCACTCTAGGTGTCATAGAACTGATAATATTCAATAATAGGTTTTAACATCGTATGGGAGGTGCCACGCCCACTTTTCCAATACCGCCCCTTTTTGACACATCTATGCACATTGATGCTAGATGCACTTACACAAAATTTCAGCACTCTAGATGTCATAGAACTGGCAATATTCAATAATAGGTTTTAACATCGTATGTGAGGTGCCACCCCCACTTTCAACAGACAGACGGACATGGCTAGATCGTGATGATTTTTTAAGGTGTTATAAACGAATGAAAAAGTGAATATGCCCCCATCCTTAGGTGGAGGGCATACAAAAGTGTAACGCAAGGAGTGACTTAAGATCCCAATTCAAAATTTGCATATGGAAATATTTTTCCCAAACTTAGTTTAAGTTCAAAGATAGGCGAAAATGCCTTAATACAAAAACATGGTGCATCCAGGAGTGAGATGAAACGACTAAGCTCTGACAGAACAGAATGAACAGGGCCAGAACAGATTGTTATGGCCCTATGTTCCACTATGAATGAAAGGACTATATATTTAATGAAAATAATTTTCAAATAAATGTTTGCATACTAGAAATGTTTAGTTTCTGACAAACGTTCTATTCAAAAATTTTAATTGAGTGTTTAGGAGTTTTTAATTTTGAATTAACTTTTCAAAAACTCAATTAATCGTTTTATCGTTAACAATATTTTGTGTTGCATCTATAATGTGGACATTTTTTCTGTGTAGTTGGCAATAGATTTTAATTTCATATGGTATGTGTCACGTCCACTTTAGAGATGGGCGCGTGAGTGATTATTAGCTCACGTTCACGAAGGAAAAAAATGAATCACGCACGTTCACGTAAGAAGAATTTTTCGTTCCTCACGTCCACGCACGCTCACGTGATCACGTGTGAATCACGTGATTCATGTAAATCACGCAACCAATTTCCACAATGAAAATAATATATGCATGATCCCCCTCATTTCCTATTCTAAATCGAAATGAATAACTCCTCGCAAATCCGAAAATTATATTATTTAAATCACTGATAACAGCTCTTTGTTTTAGAAATAAATATATGTATATATATGACTTTTATTTTGAATGGACGATTTCGGATTTTTAACCGAAATAAAATGAACAAAAATGTGAATAAATATGTGCCACGTGAATCACGCAGAAATTAAACTCACGAACATTCACGCACGACCATTTTTTCGTTGTTCCCGCATGCTCACGTGAGTAAAATAAGTTTTGCTCACGATCATGTGTAAATCACGTGATTCGCTCAATTCTCGTGAGTCGCGCCAATCTCTAGTCCGCTTCCAATTCCACTCATTTTTTGCATTTTGAGAACTTTCGTTATTATAGAAGTGAATAGATTTTATTTTTGTAAGGGAGGCGCGACGACCACCTTCCCAATACTTCACCTTTTTCCGTAACTGCGCAACATAATACTCAATGAACTCTCAAATATTTCATGACTCTCGCTGTCATAGTACCCCAACGCTAAAGTCGGTCGGGTCGACTATATGATACACTCCACTTTCTACCCGAACGAGAAGAATTTTTGTATGTTTCTTAATCATAGACTGACATGACCTGACCCAATTTGTCAAATCGAGAAGAATATTTATATCAGGGCTATAACCAAACATGGAGTGGGTCACTACACACTTTCACAATAGGTGCTTCCAGTTCAAGTATAACGTGTTATGCTCAATTTGAAGAAATTCGGTGATAATACGTGGTTTCTGGGGCGGAAAAAGTGAAATCGGGAGTGAAATTTGTGTGGGAGCTCTATATAAATCTGAACCGACCTGACCCATATTCACTATGTGTGTTTCTAGTTGAAATTTAAGATATTTTGCCAGAATTGAAGAAGATCTGTTAAAATATGTGGTTTATAGAGTGGAAAAAGTCAAATAGGGAGTGAAATTTGCGTGGGAGCTATATATAAATTTGAACCGATCTGACCCATTTTCACTTCTAGTGGAAATATAACAAATATTCCGAGAAAATTACGCTGCGTAATTTTTATTTGTCCCATCACAGAAACTACCGGTAACGGAAAACCATCATACCCTTTTGTCATTTCTTCACTGATTACACCTCTCTCTGGCAATTCAATTCCTGCCACTTCACTTTTGGCATTATGCAAAAAAGGAAAGCAAAAAACGAAGGGAAAGGGTTCTAAACCATGCGTATGAGTTATAACCATTTCCATTAGTTTTTGAATCAAATTTTAATACGATACGACTGCTTGTTCTTCTTCGTCGTCTCTAACAAACGTCTGGTTACAAATGGGCCCTCCCACTTGACCATCCCTTTCGTAGCGTAACGTAACGTAACCAACCCATTTATGTTTCCTCGCTTTTCCTTTTACTGCCCACCAATTGCCACCAAATAATGTTGCTGCTTTCTAGTGTGGCGGGGTAATAATTCACAAGAAATGCAAATATTTATGGCTAAATAAACACCACATGCATGCATCAACATGATTTTAATGATATGTTGATCGGAATATGAAAAACAACAGCCACAGCAAAAATATGAAAATAACCATAACAAGAACCCGGGAAGCATTCGGTATTAATAAAGTAACGCCCCTGGTCGTGGTCATGAACACGAGCATTCCGTTTTGTATTTGGGGGCAAAGTTTATTCCACCCTTTTGGTCACAAAGTGGGGGGAGGGGTATGGATAAATATGTCCTTTTTCGTTTAGAGATCTCATAAATCTTCTTAGATTTAAATTCCGATTAGTCACAGCTACTAGGCTGGTTCGGGCACGAATACAAATTAAAACGATATAGATTATAATTGATGTCAATTGACGAGATTTCCCTGAAATACTGAATGCAAATTTCGAATATTCATCATAATGGAGTGGAAATATATCGTTACCCTAATATAAAAAAGACTCAACTAACATTCTTTTGCAAATCGATATTATTGTTTATTATGACCGAAGTTATGAAATCTCGATTTACAAAAAAAAATGTTGGTTGAGTCTTTTTTATATTAGCGTAGCGATATGAGCAAGAAGTCTGTCGCATCAAAAGGGGTAACTTAATATACTATGTATGGTTTGACCAAGTACCTTTATACTCCACCACCAGGATGGGGGTATACTAACTTTGTCATTCCGTTTGTATAATGTATATATATATATATTTATTCATGGTCGTCATAAAATTCTAAGACGATCTAGCCATGTCCGTCAATCTGTCCGTCGGTTTTCCATAAATGCATTTTATAGTCGAAGATCTGTTGGGATTGAAACTGGGCGAAATCGGCCCAAAGGAAAAAAATCCCCTTACAAGCACTAAAAATACCCATTACAAGCACCTCAATATTTTCGAGTATTTAAGCATATTTTTTCAATATGTCTGCTTGTACTTACTTGATATTGGGTAAGTACATTCCACCCAAATGTGCACCATAAAGTGAAATGGGACAACAAGGGATACAAATGATACATATCAAACGACAACAGCTAGAAACACGAAATTCGGTGTGTTCATTCCTCTAATTGAATAGATACATAATATAAAATATTTTTTCCAAATTTGTACTTTTAAGGGGTAAAATTGAAATAGAGGGATAAAAATGGTACCAACCAAACGGCTGCACCCAGAATTAAAAAACTCGGTGTATACATTCCTCTAATTGCGTAGAGGCGTAAAATAAACGGATTTTTTGAAGTTGGTACTTTTTGGGGTTAAAGAGGAAAGAGGGGATTAAAATAGTACCAACCAATTGACCAATTGCATCTAGAGTCATGAAATTCGGACTATACATTTCTCTGACTATGTAGACACGAAAAATGGAAGGTTTTTTCCAAATTCGTACTTTCAAGGGATACAATGAGCACAGAGGAATAAAAATAGTACCAACTAAACGACTACAGCAAGAATGATTAAATTCGGTGTGTACATACCTCTAATTGCGTAGATAAGTAAATAAAAAGATTTTTCCTTATTCGTGCATTTAAAGGGTAAACTGGGAATAGAGGGATAAAAATGTTGGTACCACGGCTGCAACAAAATAATGAAATTCCATGTTTTCATTCCTCTGATGGCGTAGGCAAGTAAAATAAACGGATTTTTCGAAATTCGTACTTTTTGCGGTTGAAATAGGCAAAAGGGGATAAAAATGGTACCAATCGAATGGCCTCAGCTAGATTTATGTAATTCGGTGTATACATTCCTTTGATGCATAGACACGCAAAATAAAAATAATTTTCCAAATTCGTACTTTTTACTTTTACGGCAAAAATTGGTTGAATCATGAAGTTAGGTTATTTTGTACTCTATACGTGAGATAAAGGATTTTCAATATTTATAAAGGGTGATTTTTTAAGAGCTTGATAACTTTTTTTTAAAAAAAAACGCATAAAATCTCATCGGTTCTTTATTTGAAACGTTAGATTGGTCCATGACATTTACTTTTTGAAGATAATTTCATTTAAATGTTGACCGCGGCTGCGTCTTAGGTGGTCCATCCGCTTAGTCCAATTTTGGCATTTCCACGTTTTTGAGTAACAGAGACCCAATTGGTGCGAACGGCGACGAATCGAAAATTGGTGGTCATCATTAACACTGCCCGATACAGCTGCGATATTTTCTTCAGTTCGCACTCTACGTAAGCGTGTTGGTGGTTTAATGTCCAACAATGTAAATTTGGTGCGAAATTTAGTCACAATAGCCCGAATAGCCGCTTCAGTGGGTCGATTAAACTGACCATAAAATGGAAGCGCGCAATGAACTTTCTTAACAGAGCACGCATTTTGATAATAAAATTCAATAATTTGCAAGCGTTGTTCGTTTGTAAGACGATTCATGATGAAATGTCAAAGCATACTGAGCATCTTTCTCTTTGACACCATGTTTGAAATCCCACGTGATCTGTCAAATACTAATGCATGAAAATCCTAACCTCAAAAAAATCACTCTTTACTTTTGGAATTAAAATATAATGGAAATACAACCAACTGTGGCACACACTATCTACCAATATTTATGGTATTTAAGCTTTTTGAAACTATAAATATAAGAATATTTATTTTTTGAAATGACTTGAAGTATTATTTCGTTATGTAAACGTATTGGTAGTCTTGTACCTTATAAGCATGATTTGAAATAATAAAAATATTATATTTATTTATAAAATTATTTTTTCAAATATTTGTATTTGTTTTAGTTTGGCTATATTAAAAATATATATGTATTTCTGTAATATTCTACGAAAATCGACAGCCTCTGTGGAATGCAATCCATGGTGGAGGGTATATAAAGTTCGGCCCTGCCGAACTTGACGCCTTTTTTACTTGTCTTATTTTCTGTATAATTTATATAGTTTCTATATAAATTTATATAGTTGAACCCCATACCAACTATATAAATTTATAGATAAATTCAATGAAAGAAAAATGTTTCGTTCCATCAATGAAACGTTTTCATAGATGCAATGAAATGCTTCTTTACCGTAATGAAGTATTTCTTTAATAATATTTTTTATGATTGTAGTGTCATTACCATTTTGAGATTAGTTTTGTATAAATCTAAGGAAAAATTGATAATATTACTAACTTTTTCGACTGGCTTATAATGTAGTGGTTTATACTATAAATTATTATTAGAACGCTTGCTTAGCCGATTATATTGGATTTTGTTTACTTACAAACAAAGTAATGAAACTCTTTTTTAACCCGAGAGTAACATTTCTTTACCGGAATGGTCTGGTTTCATTATTATATCATGAATTTTTAGTGTGCGTGTTTTTGGGTGGCATACAAGATGTATTCTCTTTCATTTTGTGGTCCACTTTGCTTGAGTATTTAAGTCTCTGCGCCAAATAATTGCTGCAAACAAGATTAAGAGAGTCAAAAGACAAATTAGCCATAAGGGTATTATATATTTTAAGCAATGAAATGATGATGAAGCAATGAAATATTTGCTTTATATCAACAAATCAATGAATCTACTACATTAAAAATAATGACAAAATATCATTAATTAACATTCCATTCATTATGTTAATGTAAACTGTTTCATTAATATAATAACAAAGTTTCATTGTATTAATGTCACTTTACATTGGTCTGAAGTGGGAATGAAGTTTTTTCTATTAGTGTTGTGACTTTGATCCGAAATTTGTTGTTGATTTTTTAACATATGAATCACTTTCACTTCTGATACAACCCTCAATCCCTTTCTTTAACACAATCCATATTTATATATACTATATATATCACCATGATGTTTTACAAATATTGGTTTCCTTTCGAAAAAATTAAAATAATATTTTTTGCCATCATACCCTTTTCTTCTCCCAATCTTTCTTACACTTTAGTCCTTTGCCTTCTTTACCTTTTCCCCTGCAAGGCTTGCCACAAGTCGGCAAATATCCCTCCCTGCCCTCACAGTGGGATACGTGTCTGTGCAATTTGTGTACAGGATATGTTTAAGCATACATTATGGAGATTTTTTGCCTCTGCTGTTGGTTTGTGTTGTGTATTCGACCAAATGAACGAAAGAAAAAAACCAAAGATGAAAACCAAAAATTGTATATTTCCAATTGATATGTATCCTGCACAGGCCAAAGTAGGTGGAGGAAAAAAGGATTTGTGAACAGAAAGCGCTACCCGGCCGGAGGGTGGAAGGTGGCCACAGAGTGCCATGGTTTTTTTCTGAATTTCTTATTTGAATTTTTTCCATCCATTCCTTTTTTTGTTGGTTGGCTTTCGTTTTTTTTTTCGTTTGGTATACTTTGGCACTTGCAGTGATTTATGGCTTTTACATTTTTGGACTCTGGGATTTCTTTTTGGGATTCGATTTTTTTTCTGTTTTGTTTTGTGATACTATGATAATGGAATTAAATGTTATCGTACCATTATTTTAATGTATTTGTATTGTAAGAAAATGAACTATGCGTGCGTGTGTGTGTGTCTGTGTAAGAGTTTCTGCCTAAAAGTTTAAGGATTTCGATTTTCTTTCCTTTCTTCGTTGTTTTTTCTTTCCTTGCTCTTTGTGGAAATAATTGAGTGCAGTCTCAAGATTTCATTTTGGATAAGGATAGATAAAGTGAATTGGTTTGGAATACCGAACTTACATTGCTAAACACAGTAAATCTGGGCAAACTTTATTTTGATTGTAATTGATTGGAAATTAAGGCGAAGTATTTAAAATGTCATCCCTGCCGTTGGTGGTGTAATGAAATGGAGGAGATGCTGGATTTGAACAAACATGCAGCATTTTGTGATCCGGAGAACAAATTCAACTCGCGGTGGCTAAAAATTAACACAAATTTTTAGAAATATTGAAGGTTTTGCTGTGATGCTGAAGCAGTGGCAAATTTGAAAATGAATATCATCTCGACGGCAAGATAAACCAGGGCTGTGGAGTCGGAGTCGAAAAATAAATGGTCGATTCCTACTACGGGTAAATATTTTTTGTTATTAGAAATTATATTATTTCCAGGCCCATAAAAATGGCGCTCCCTATTTGACTTTTTCCGCCCTAGAAACAGAAAAAAATAAAATTTGGATTCAATAAAAAATCAAGAATCCAAATGAAATATTATTCAAAAATGGTGTGACAAAGAAATTCGAAGAATCACTGAAGAATTTTCTAAGCCGTTTATTGAAAATATTTGCATATTCACTAAATAAAAAATTTCGCATATCGATTAAAAAAGATGTAAGTCTTTTATTGAGGACAAAAAATAAAAATTTGGCCGAAGCAAGTATCGTACCGAGGATGTTAGATTTGTCGTCGCGCATTCTCACCATTGCACCACGATCGGCATACGGAGAATTAATATAAAGTTAATAAAATCGTGTTTTTGACTACAGATTCAGTGAAATCTTTTAATTGAGTGCTATTTGAGGAGGTTCTGATTTTGACCAAACTTTTCATCAAATTCAATCAAATAAATGTTTGTTCGAATATTTTTGCTTTACTGTAACAGTTTTTTTCGTTGAAATTATCAAGTGCACTTTTTTCTGTGTACGTTAACCGATGTTCTGTAAATTAGGCAAACACATTATATTTCATCTAGAAACGTCTATGGTAAAAGTGGGCCACATCGTCTTAGTTTTTAATATAACGCTCATACAAATGTTCTTCCCGCATTAATTTTTTTTCTCTCAGACACATATCATTACAGATTTTGATCTAACTTGAGAGAACACGTTATATTTCTGCAGGAAACATACTTTGTGAAAAATGGTCACATCGGCTAACGAATAGTACCCAAAACAAAAATCGTTCCTGATTTCATATTCTCAGGAGTCGCAGTCGATCAGTTTTGCCTCGACTCCACAGCCCTGAGATAAACAAGGAAAACTAACTTTTTTGGCGGAAATGTGTCTCGAGAAGCCAATGAAACCGTAGTGAGAGACTTTCTGGAGGGGTGTCATCTCTTGATCATGATGTAGATAAATCCGTTACAATCAACGAAGAGCCAGTAATTGGAGAGATCGAATTGCTTAAGCTTTGGTTTCAGGTTGATGGTCAGCGACTTGCATTAGGAGAATGTATTCCATAATTTGCGGTTCAGATGTTTTGGCATATCAATAGGGTTTGGGGTCCGGGAATTCGGGAATTCCTGTCTAAAATTTTCCGGGAATTCCCGGGAAAAACGAAAAAAAAACAATTTTGATTTCCCGGGAATACGGGAAATATTAAATAAATACTTTATTGATTATTTTGAGCATTAATTTACATTTACTATATTAATTAGAAATTTTAGATATATTTAAAATTCATATATTTACATTACTGACAATAATAATGGGTATTTGTTTAGTACTACAAACATAACTTTTTAAATTCGCTAAGTGGCCATTTTTTGCGAAACCCAGATAGGGGAATACAAACTTTTTGTGAGTACATTTGCATGATCTTTATTGTGAAACAAAAATATCATACCGGCAATACTATGGTTGACATAATGTCAATACTTAAATTCTCGTGCTAGTTATTTTTCTTGTTTTCCTAGAAGAATCGGCAAAATAAAAGGTGAAAATCTTCTTAAATAACAATTCACTTTACATATGAAACCAGTAAGAAATTGTTAAAAAATGGGGATACATTTAAAATTTTTCACCTGGAAACATTCATGATAAATCAAATATGAATAGAAATATATCCTACGGTATTATTAAATAACCCTTTGTAAGAACTAATTATTTATTTAATATTAATTATTTATTTAAAATTATTTTTTATATTACTTTTACATTTTAGAATATTTGACATTGTTTCTGTAAATTTTTTATATGAATCTTCTAACTTAATTACGTCATAACATTCTCCGAGTGATTTGTTTCCACAATCATTTTTTAATTTTGAATCTAGTGTAGTGTAGTCACTAGTGATTGCGATTTAAATGTCCAATTTTATGACGCCTTTAATTCTGACGATTAGTCTAGAGTAAAATATTAGTAAAATGAAAAATAATCTGTAAAATATTTTGACAAAAACATTCGTCTAATTTGTAATATGTCTGTATTTTAATGTATTTTTTATTTATTACTACAGTAATAAAAATATTTATTTTTAGATTATTATTACATTATATTGTCTTTCTCGATCACTTACAATTAAGAGACTTTATAAGGGGCAACATTTTTATCCATTGTTTTTTTTTTTTTTCTTAAATTAATCAACAAGACAAATCTGGCAGCAACATTATGAGAGTAGTAAATTCCATACAAAAAATAAACTAGTAAGCCCAACCGAACAGGCCAATACTTTAATAAACAGGAATTAGATTCATATTAAAAGTTATCAAAAAAGTACGAAAACCTTGAAATAGTGTACTCGGACGTGTATGGTGGGCGTTAATAAGTTAAAATAACACACCAGTTACTAAATGTTGACATTTTAAATCATATTGGACATACCTAAAATAAATTTTTTTCCCGGGAATTCCGGGAATGAAACTTTCCATTCCCGTTTTCCCGGGAAATGAAAAAAATCCGGGAAACCTCAAACCCTACATATAAAGCGTAAATAAAATTTGGAGTTTTTGTAGCTGTATTATAAAGAAAAACAAATAAAAACGACTTTAAGTTCAGCCGGGTCGAACTTAAATTTACCCTCCACCGTGGATTGCATTCCATAGAGGCTGTCGATTTTCGTAGAAGTGCAGTAACATTACAGGAAAACGTCAACTTGTTTAATATAGGCATACCAAAACCACTTATAATATTGGAAAACTAATTTTATAAATAAATAAAAATTATTTATATTTCAAACCAAGCTTACATGGTAAGGCTACCAATACGTTTATAATATATATATCGAAATAATACTTCTAGTAAATTTAAAACGTAAATATAAGACAACAATCCGCAAAAAAGCTTAAACACTACCATCCTATTTTAATTCCAAAAGAACATATTTTGAAAATCCATTATCTCTCACGTACACAATGCAAGGTTAAATTCATGATTAAAAAAAATAAATAAAAAACCAACTTTGGAAAAATATTTTTATTTTACTTGTCTACACAGTCAGACGAATGTGTACACCGAATTCCATGATTCTAGCTTTGGCAATTTTGTAGGTGCCATTTTTATTCCATTTTACCACCTTAAAAGTACGACTTTCGAAAATCTCTTTATTTTACGTGCCTACGCAATTAGAGGTATGTAGTATGTATGTAACACCTTAAAATATTCATCGGAGACCCCATAAAGTATATATATTCTGGGTCGTGGTAAAATTCTAAGACGATATAGCCATGTCCGTCTGTCCGTCTGTCTGTCTGTTGAAAACACGATAGGGGCCGAACGACATGAGCTAGGAGGTTAAAATTTTTCCTAAATGTGTCTTATGGTTGCAGATCGGTTGGGATTGAAAGTGGGCGAAATCGGCCCAGAGGGAAAAATTTTTCCCTCACAAGGACTGAAAATACCCCTAACATTTAGAGCATTTCAGCATGTTTTTTGAACATAATAGCTTGTATTTAGTTGATATTTGCAATGCGCATTCCCTCTATAGCATAAAAGGGCACCATAGAGTGATTTTTATTTGTAGGGGGCGAAATGGGACGAAAAGGGATAAAAATAGTACCTATCAAACGACAACAGATAGAAGCACGAAATTTGTCGTGTACATACATCTAATAGAGTAGATACATAATATACAAATATTTTTTCTAAATTTGTACTTTTAAGGAGTTAAATTGGGATAGAGGGATAAAAATAGTTCCAACCAAACGGCTGCACCTAGAATAATGAAATTCGGTGTATATATTCCTCTGATTGCGTACACACATAAAATAAAGGAAATTTTCGAAATTCGTTCTTTTAGGGTGTAAAATGGAAAAAGGGGATAAAAATTGTACCAAACAAATGGATGCAGCTAGAACCATGAAATTCGCGTTATACATTCCTCTGACTGAGTGACACGAAAAAAAAAACTTTTTTCCAAATTCGTACTTTCAAGGGATTCAATGGGAGCAGAGTGATACAAATTGTACCAACTAAAAGGCTACAGCTAGAATGATGAAATTTTCGAAAGTCGTACTTTTAAGGAGTATAATGCGAAAAAGGGGATAAAAATGATACAAACAAAATGGCCGCTGATAGAATCATGGAACTCCGTGCATACATTCTTCTGACTGCATAGAAACGTAATTTTTTTTCCAAATTCGTACTTTATTTTGTTGCTTTTACGACAAAAAATGTTAGAATCATGAAGTTGTCTTATACTGACTTCAAAGACAAAAAATCGGCCTCGTCGAGACAAAAACATCGATTTATCACGCTTTATAAATGCAGAAGTTATATAGAAAAATGTAAAAGCGCGACCCCTACGTTCGGCATAAAAAAATAAAAAATTTTTTTTTTGAAACTACCTTTCAATAATACTTCATATTCGAAGGTGTACGGCCAACTTTTTTTTTTACTTGTCTAATCCCTCTAATTGCATAAACACGTAAAATAAAGGTTTTTTTCGAAATTCCTACTTTTAAGGGATATAATTGAAAAAGAGGGATAAAAATGGGACCTTCCAAACCGCTGAAGTTGATATCAAGAAATTCGGTGTGTGTTGGGTGGTCTGACTATGAAGACTCGAAACAAAAAGGTTTTTTTCCAAATTAGTACATTTGGGCGGAGAATGGGGCGAATCGGGATATCTTTAAAATTTGTACTTTTCTTGTCAAAATAATGCAGTCACTTTGTCTGTATCTGAAAATGCTTCTCCCTAATGGCGACTGACAATCGCCTAATGTTTTCGGTATGTTCACTTTCACAATTACAGCATTTTATTTATAATAGTAGTCGATTTTAAATAGTGCGCATAAGTATACATTATAGTTTGAGATAGTAATCAAATATAGTAATGTGCATAAACATATCACAATTTTCGTAATATGGTTCTGTACTTTTATGTCGACATCCTTTAATCTGCTGGCAATACTGTGGAATGCACTCCGTGGTGGAGGGTATATAAGATTCGGCCCGGCCGAACTTAACGCCTTCTTACTTGTTATTCCTCTGTTCCGATTGTATTCCATGAAAGTACGAATTTGTAAAAACCTTTTTATTTTTCCTGTGGCCATTTGGTTGGTACCATTTTTATCAACCCTACTAATAAGAAGCATTTTATGGTGCGCCTTTTTCTCATAGGGAGAATGCGTATACCCAATATCAAGTAAGTACAATCTGACATATTGAAAAAACATGTCTAAATACAGTATAATATAAATTATTATTATGGGTATTTTCAGTCTTTGGGAGGGAAAACATTTTTCCTTTTGACCGATTTCGCCCAGTTGCAATCCCATCCGATCTACGTCCATAAGACGCATTTATAGGGTCTCAGTTCGATATTTCAAGGTGTTGCAAACAGAATGAGAAAGTTAGTATACCCCCATCCTGGAGGGTATAACAATGTATAAATGTAAAAGATCTACGGATGAGTGTATAAGTACCCAGCAAAAAATTGGACATTACTCTAGCAACTAATTGTCATAGAATCGTTTACCTTACTCGTTGCCATATTACCCCTCTGCATTACCAACTACATTCTTCAAATTGAAAAAGGGACTGTATGACTAATTTTAAAAAACCACCGATTACATAAAAGAAGTAATGTGAATCCATGGGTTGCAAATTTAATTATTATAATTCAAAAAGCAATCAATTGCATTTTAGAAAGGATACGCTTTTATTAGAACTAATTATAAGACTTGAGGTTTTAAAAGGTAAGATTTTATACTTAAACGTTTATATTTAAGCGTTTTTATCAAAATTATTTAGAATGTTTTTACTATGGTTTGATCGTATCCTGACCCCTATTCAATAAGTCTAAAGTTTAATAATAATAAAGTCTGACGGGGCCGACTATATGATACTCTACACTTTTTACCCCATTACAATTCAATTCAGTGGAAAAAGCGTTATGGACCGATGTGACACACTTTAAAGGCATGCTTCCAGTTATATGACATGCTCTTCCAAATTAGATCAAAATCTGTAAATGTGGGTATGCGGCTTCTAGAGCGAACAAAGTAAAAGCTGGAATTACAGCAATTAAGACCTGTACAGTGATTACAAGAAGAGATGGACGGATTCTAAGTCGATCGGTAAACGATAGGTCTATCACTCTTCCTTTTGGGAGTTACAAACAAATGCACAAAAACATAATACATTTGGTGTAGGGTATAGTGATTATGTTTCATTCTCTCCCCACTCATGCACAGACGGTTAGTTTGTGGAAAAAGTTATTTATTTTCAAAATAGCAAATAAATGCAGAAAAATAAATTCGAAATAACTTGCATATTACGCATTTTTATTCCCTACACCACTTCGTGGACTAGGGTATTATAAGTTAGTTTCGCGCCAAATGTTTGTAACACCAAGAAATAATTGAGTTAGACCCACCTTTAAGTATACGGATCGGCTTAGAATCACCAGCTGAATCGATTTAACGATGTCTGTCTGTCCGTCCGTCCGTCTGCTGTCCATCTAAGCATGTTCGCACTTTACAGGTCGCACTTATTATCCGATTGTTATGAAGTTTGGTAGATGTTATTTTTATTGGTCAAGGACAATTGGTATTGATTCAGAGAAAATCGGTTCAGATTTAGATATAGCCTCCATACAAATATCCCTATAATTTACACTATTATTGCTCTAGAATACACATTTTACATGGGATCATGGCCAAATTTTCAGAATCGTGTTATATTTGAACTACAAATAGCTCACGGGAAAGTGGGCCACATGGGTCTATGTTTTGATATAGCCCCCCCTACAAATGTAAATTCGATTTACAATATTGCTGCTCTAAAATGCACATTTTATATCGGAACTTGATCAAATTTTCCACACAATGTTACATTTACACTAGAAATACGTATTTTGAAAGCCAGCTATATAGGTCAATATTTTGGAATAGCCCCCATACAAATGGGCTCCCAGTTTACACTATTATCGCTCTAGAACACACATCTTACATTGGATCTTGATTATAAAGAGTGATTTTTTTGAGGTTAGGATTTTCATGCATTAGTATTTGACAGATCACGTGGGATTTCAGACATGGTGTCGAAGAGAAAGATGCTCAGTATGCTTTGACATTTCATCATGAATCGTCTTACAAACGAACAACGCTTGCAAATTATTGAATTTTATTATCAAAATGCGTGCTCTGTTAAGAAAGTTCATTGCGCGCTTCCATTTTATGGTCAGTTTAATCGACCCACTGAAGCGGCTATTCGGGCTATTGTGACTAAATTTCGCACCAAATTTACATTGTTGGACATTAAACCACCAACACGCTTACGTAGAGTGCGAACTGAAGAAAATATCGCAGCTGTATCGGCCAGTGTTAATGATGACCACCAATTTTCGATTCGTCGCCGTTCGCACCAATTGGGTCTCTGGTACTCAAAAACGTGGAAATGCCAAAATTGGACTAAGCGGATGGACCACCTAAGACGCAGCCGCGGTCAACATTTAAATGAAATTATCTTCAAAAAGTAAATGTCATGGACCAATCTAACGTTTCAAATAAAGAACCGATGAGATTTTGCAAATTTTATGCGTTTTTTTTAAAAAAAAGTTATCAAGCTCTTAAAAAATCACCCTTTATTATGCAGATCATGTTATATTTCTATAAAAATGCGATCTATAAAGGCCCACTTTTTAAAGTAGCGCCCCTAGAAGTGGGCCTCATTTGAATTATTACCTCTCCAAGACCCACATTTTACATCGGAAGTTTTTCAAATTTTGCAGATTATAATATATTCACATTTCATACTAAGAATACCTACTTTGAAACTGATCTATATGGGCCCACTTTTTAATGTAGCGCCCTTACAAATGACCCCCATTTTTATTATTACCCCTCTATGACCCACAATTTACATCGGAAGTTTATCAAGTTTTGCATTTTGTATTATATTTCAATTAAGAATATATACTATGAAAGTCAAATATATGGATGGGTCCATATTTTGGTATAGCCCACATACAAATTGGGCCCCCATTCTACTCTATTACATCTCTAGAACCCACATCGTGCATTAGATCTCGATATAATTTTGCATATCATTACATATTTCAACTAAGAATACTTACTTTGAAAATGATCTATATGGAACCACTTTTTAATGCAAATGGCCCCATTTTAATGTTTACCCCTCAAGAACGCAAATTTTACATCGGATTTTTTATTTTAAAATTTTGCAGATTATATTATATTTCAACTATGAATACAAAGTCAAATATATGTTTCCATACTTTGGAATAACCCAAATGGGGCCCCCATTCTACTCTAATACAGCTCTAGAAACTACGTCTTACATCGGATCATGATATATTTCAACTATAAATGCCTACCGTGAATGAAAAATATATAGGTCCATGTTTTTAACCGGACCCCAAGTGTTGTTATAAGCCGCTTTTCAAATGTCGGTCCGATTCATCCTATTACTACCGTATAATTTGTATTTGTCTGCTGGAAAATTGGATCAATTATTTACCATATTTGTTAAATATGACTAAAGATGAATTTATAGTATAAGTTATATGAACTACATTAAATTGCTCCCATGAAACACCTGTGTTTAGTAATAAAAGCGAGGTACATACGCAGGGAGTGGTGTAGGGTATTATATAGTCGGTCCCGCCCGACTGTTGCCTTTTCTTACTTGTTTATTCTCGTTCTCTCTCTCATTCCTGAGATTTGAATGAAAAAATAAATACCAAAAAAGTAACTGACACTCCATGGTGGAGGGTATATAAGATTCGGCTGTGCCGAACTTAACGCCTTTGATAGAATGACGCTGTGACATGTATTACTTCACTGCCCACTACATTTAACCTGATTCCTGACCCATGAAGATGGTCTTCGGAAGTCTTCCAAACGATTTTTGAACCAAATACTCGAACTCCTTATGTTAATAATTCCCCTAAACGAATCGCAACTCCTTTTTCGAATATCAGTCATTCACACACAAGAACAAAACACGCTTATAAATAATATATATTTAATATAATGTTTCCTAGCCAGTTGTAACAGTTTACAAAAAATTAGTAATTAAAATCTTGGCCTCATGTAAATTTAAAGCGTCCCGAATCCGAGATTTTTGCTTGTTCACGTCGTTCATGCAAAAATTACATTTTTTGGCTAATATCGGGGACCGCTTCTAACTACCGCAGAAGCCTGTCAGTTGTGTCGTTTACGTGTGCTGATGTTGTCATATTTTCAAAAAATTCCCAAATGATGTCGGAATAGAAAAGTTGTATGGTAATTGCTAGTGTGACCAAATAGTTTTTCCGCACTATTACAATATGTAGTAACCACTTAATCTAAATACCACAGTCATTTCAGTGTATTCTTGCTTTCAATCGTTCACCAGTGCTTTGTCTGCCATGGCGTTAATAAGCTACAGAAATTCCTTTGTCTTCGAATGTCCACAGTTTGTAATGTCTGATAAATATTTCTTTCATCACTCATGCCACCCAATCACCAGCTGCAGTTGGTCAAAATATTTTCAAATTATGCACTTGCCAGACAGACGGACGGACAGGCAACAACAGTCGACACATTTTTGTCTCAACAAATTAGCATATGTTCAGTTATCAATTCAAATTTAAATTGAAAAAGAAAAACAGCAGCAGCAACAGCAAGAGAAACAACAGCCACATCAACAGAATTCTAATTAATTTGTGAAAAGTTGAACTAATGAATCTTCATCTTTTACGGCACTGCCGGTGCTGTTGCTGCCGCCGTCATCGCCGTCGCCGCCGTCGCCGCCGTCATAAAGGAAGCACGCTTTACGAATCGAAACGAGGAACTCATTCACGGTGAATAGCGGCGTAAAACAACTGTGTGGCGTTTGTTAATGAATTTCGGCAAAAGGCAAAATAAATTAGACAAATTTTCCACCAGTAATTTACTCCATTCAAGAAGTGACAACAATTTATGAATTAACCGAAAGACAACAACTGCACGAAAATGCTGCAAGCAAGCGTATGAATGCTGGCTGGCTGCAACAACATGGCGCAGAGTCATGTATGAATTCTCCCCTTTTGTTGCATGTGTGTATCAACAACAACAACAACAACCCAGAAAACAGATATTGAATGAATCCTATACATTCGCTTGATTTCAGCTGCCATGTTCGGTATTTTTTTTTTGTGGATTTCCTGATGGTTGCTAAAACCGAAAAAAAAGAAACTGAAAATTTTTACATATGACGACTTGTCTGTCCGTCCGTCCATACGTCTGTTATCATGGCATGGTTAGCTCTAAGGCATCCATGAAGTTTTCTGTTCGGTTTTTGATTTGTACAGTGTTGCATGCTGCATGCATTTGCCGGGTGCCTACTCTCTCTCTGGCATGGCTGGGGCTTTATCGTACGTATATATATATATGAACCGTCCCTTCCCCATGTGTGCCATGTAAAATAAGCATTACTTGTTTCCAAAGATGACATTTCATCTAATTACAGGGTGTGTTGCATGAATGCGTAAAACAATAACAGCAATGGTATGAGATGCACAGTGGTGCGAGTGATAGCCGGGTGATATATATATATATGAATGTATAGTCTGTTGAAAGGACATTGGGGGAAGCACAAAATCACTATACCAATCAAAATAATAACAAGTATGGAAAGGCTAAAGTCGGGGCCGACTATATGATACCCTCCACTTTTTACCCCATTACAATTGAATTCGGAGAAAAAAGTGATATCGGGAACTAATATGAAGGGTATAGAGTCAAATAGAGTCAAACCGAGAGCATTATTTGTATGTAGCTATATCTAAATCGAGAGCGACATATATCCAAATCTGAACCGATCTTACTCACTTTCACTTTTTTATTGGTACTATGAAGGGTATAGAGCGGAAAAAGTCAAATCCGGACAGAAGTTTGTATTGGAGCTATATATAAATCTGAACCTATCTGACTCACTTTCACCATAGATGTTTCCAGTTGAAGCACAAGGTGTTACGTCAAATTTGAAATCGAGAGCAATATTTGTATGCAGCTATATCTAAATCGAGAGCGACATATATCCAAATCTGAACCGATCTTACCCACTGTCACCACCGATATTGCTACTTGGATTATAATTTGGTGTGCCAAATTTGAGGAAAATCGGGTAAAAGGTGTGGTTTCTAGAACGAAAACAGTCATATCGGTAGCGTCATTTGTACGGGGCGATATCTAAATCTGAACCGATCTTATCCGCTTTCACCATAGGCGTTTGTCGTCCATCGCTCGAGTTATGTGTTCATTCTTTACCGGACGCGGTTGCATTAACGACACTGATTTCATGATTTTAGGCAGATGACTGCATGTGAAATATAGTTTATCATTTTGGCCACAATCAAATTACACAGAGATCGCTAGGGTCCCTCCCATATATACCTCAGAAGACAATTATCATCCTATCCTGGGTTTATCGCTGTTGTACTCTGACGAATCTATCTCACAAAAGATCCAACTTTGTATCGTAAATTGAGTTCATCGGGAAGTTGATTGAAATTCTGTCTACAGAAAAGATAAAACCCGATTTTAGGAAAAACCTCCATTACGATTTAACAGATGAATATTTGTAGCGTAGATCCACATTCATTGTAATCCACTAGGATTACAATGAATGAATAGATGGTTTAGAATATTATGATGTCGAATACTTATTGTTTTGCGAATTTGTTTGCGACGAAATATTCTTGAATGCCTTACATTCTGATAGCCGATATTTGTATAACGGGTAATTCCAACAGAAAACTACCCAAAAAGCATAGGTTTGGATTTTCATCCTCTCCGATTTCGATGAAATTTGGTGTACTAGTGGTTGCGGGTAATAACTGCTTACCGTAGCTCGCTCAAAGTAGTGCGTGGTTTAAGTTTTACAGTGGTCCAATGTTGGTTATCTCGGGGGTTTTTTGGAAAAGATGGCTTCCTTATCGATATCATAACTTTGGATCGTGTCATCAGATTTTACCGATATTGATCTCATCTGAAAGATTTACAACTCCTCTTTCCAAATCTGTATGAAGATATGAATGTCCTTGTGATTCAAGGACTCCATAAATTAAAAATCATTTTTATCCTTGAATATTCTGAAAAACATATCTTTAATTTTCTTCATTTTGTTTTGTATTTTTGCTTATTTTATTCTCTACTAAATATCAAAAATTCAGAGTGGGTGGCCATAGGTTAAGAAATTAAGGCTGTTTTTGCAAAGTATTTTTCTTTTTTTATAAAATTCGCTAAACTTCCTCGTTATACACTCCACGAGAGTATTATGTCTTTGTGCATTGGTTTGTAACACCCAAAAGGAACGGAGATAGACCCATTGTTAATTATACAGATCGACTTAGAATCACTTTATGAATCCATTTAGCAATGTCCGTATGTGCGTCTGTCTGTCCTTCTATTCTTGTAATCACGATACAGGTCGCAATTGTACACGGAACCAAATGAAACTTTGCACAACGAAGTTTTTCGAGATAAGGACGAACGCTATTTAATGTGAAGAAAATCGGTTCAGATTTAGATATAGCCACCATACGAATTCCACTCCCGATTTGACTCTTTTCACTCTAGATACCACATATTACAACAGATTTTCTTCAGAAATCTTACGTTCAAGACATTTTATGTTTCAACTAGAAATACCTGTGGTTAAAATGTGTTAGATCGGTTCAGATTTATATATAGCTCCCATACAAACTTCGCTCCCGATTTGATTTTTTCCGCTCTAGAAACCACAAATTGTATCAGATTGTCTTCAGATTTGGCAAAACATCTTATTTTTAAAATGGAAACACCTGTGGTAAAAATGTGTTAGATCGGTTCAGATTTAGATATAGCCCCCATACAAATGTCGCTCCCGATTTGACATTTTACGCTGTAGAAACCAAATATTGTACCCTATTTTCTTTAAATTTGGTACAACATCTTATAATCCAACTAGAAACACCTATGCAAAAATTGGGTATGATCGGTTCAGATTTAGATATAGCCCCCATACAAATGTCGCTCACTATTTCACTTTTTCCGCTTTAGAAACCACATATTGTACCCGATATTCTTTAGAATTGGCACAGCATTTTATAATCGAACTAGAAACACCTATGCTGAAAGTGGGTAAGATCGGTTCAGATTTAGATATAGCCCCCATACAAATGTCGCTCCTGATTTGACTTTTTCTGTTCTAACATCCACATATTGTACCCGCTTTTCTTTAAAATTGGCACAACATCTTATAATCCAACTAAAAAACCTATAGTGAAAGTGGGTAAGATCGGTTCAGATTTAGATATAGCCCTCTTACAAATGTTGCTCCCGAATGTTTAACCGATTTTTGGCCAAACTTTACATATTATATTTCACCAATAAACATACATGTTGAAAGCGGGTCACATCGTTCCAGGTTTCAATATACCCCCATACAAATGTCCTTTCCGATTTAAAATTTTTGTCAAACACATACATTTACAGGATGCAAAAATCTTTCCCGATTTCACTTTTTTGCCGAATTGAATTGTAATGAGAATTGTTTGGGTGATTCCCATATGTCTATACTTTGGTATAACCCAAATGGGGCCCTTTCTGATCTATTACAGCTCTAGAAACTACATCTTACACCGGATCTTCATAAAATTTTGCAGATCATGATATTTTTTTCAACTAGGAATACCTACAGTGAATGAAAAATATATTGGCCCATGTTTTGGACCAGGCCCAGAATGTTGTTATAGGCCCCCTTTTGAAATGTCGGTCCTATTACTACTGTATAATTCGTTTTTGTCTGTCGAATAATTGGATCAATTACCATATTATTAACCATATTCGTTAAATATGACTAAAGATGCATTTATAGTAGCTGTATAATTTATATGATCTAAATAAAATTGCTCCCATGAAATACCTGGGTTTAGTAATCAAAACGAGGTACATACGCAGGGAGTGGTGTAGGGTATTATATAGTCGGCCCCGCCCGACTTTATCCTTTCCTTACTTGTTTTTGTCTTTTTTGGGCGATATTTCATATTTTGGCCCACTTTTTATTTTGGTCGACTGTTTCATTTCTCTTTTTAGGCGATTTTTCATTGGGTTAAATTTCATGTCGCCACATATAGTTCGTGTCATCGGGCAAAGATGCAAGTAGGACTAAGCTAAAGATATAACATAAATCGTTGTATATTGCCTCAAATATCGGATAACTCGCAGTAACACAGTCTTGTGGCCCGAACACCAACATCGCATACTTTACAAAATGACTAAAAACCACATATGTAACCACTGTGCTACAGCAAAGTAATGTTGTTAGCAGCATTCATGTGCAACAAACTTTAAGCATCAACTCTTTGCCTTTTGTGCATTTTGTTGTTGTCATTGTTGTGGTGTATTTAAAAGACATTATAGATTTGCTCAGTTATTTGGGCCTGCTGCATATTGGGTCGCTGTTGCCTCCTGATATCCCTGTACGTATGTATGTATGCATGCAACAAAGGGATGTGAGGAATGTGCAACATTATGCGTGCAATCGCGTGCGCACACACATCTGTGCGTACAAGCGCATTGTAGATGGCGAAAAAGTAACAAACAACATTTCGTTGTTAGTAATTAAGAACGCAATGAGGCTCCACAAAAATGCTTTAAAAGCGTGCATTGCGTTCATGTGTGCAACGCGGCAATGGAATATGCAAAAATGCATACATTTCACAATTGGGAACTGCACTCCACTCCACCGCGAACCACCACCAAACACCACCGGCAGTGGCACCAGCAACAGCACCTTCGCCATCAGTCGTAGTCGTCGTCACCATCATCAGTAAACAGCAACTCTAACTCCAACTCCACCAGCAAGAGCAACAGCACCATTATTATTATCAATATGGTGTGTAGTGATTGTGTACCTCTTCTTTAGCTCCATTAAGATTAATGAGGGATGGATGCTCGACTCATCGGCGGAGACGACAACCATGCAGCAGCCATTGATGACGATGGTGATGATGATATTTGGCTTTGCTGTGTCTGTTGGCTGTTTGTTGAAAATGTTTTTTTTTTCGTTTCGTTTTGAGTTGGTGGGGACCGGGGCCGGTAGTGGTGGCGGCATTACCCTACCGTAACATTGGTTTAATAAAATGGTATCACTTGCACTTTAGCGACAATGGCGTAGGTTGACGGATTAAGAGCCCTTAACACTATACGAAATAATGGAAATTTGGAGAGAACTGACAGTATTAGATGATATTACTACAAAAAAAGATATAAAACATACTCATGATAAGAAATATAAAGCAATTGCATAGTAGTATTTGGAAATGCTAAATAAAACAATAAATAAATTTAGAACGCTTTATCGTGCTAACTAATTATATATAACAATTCTCTAATTATATATAACAATATTATAATAGCATATCACTCACTGTGATTTATTAAATGTACAGCTAAAGGAAGGAAGCATTATACCAAGTGAAAAAATGGTGTAATTTAATGTCTGAGATAATTCCTATTGTCAGAACTATATTGTGGAATTTTATGAGAATCATTTTTGTGTAAGATATTAAGCCTCTAACTCCTCTCTTTTGAACCTTTTTTCGAGAAAATCAAAAATAGTACATACTTAAATATCAAAATTGCTCGCCAACTTACACAAAAAAATGCTATGGTTAAAATTTTTGGAACACATTTTCCCACTTTGGGAATTCGAAATTTTTTTGGAAAAATGGAAAATCTAGTATTTTTCATCGTTTTTATCACTTTGACAAATTTTTTACGAATCGAAGTCCAATAAAAATACATAAAATACATCAAAGTAGATAAAAATGGTTAAAAGCATGTCGACCATTTTAATAAAAATCCCCAAATTTGGAACACATTTTCCCCACTTTGGGAATTCGAGTAATTTTTGCAAAAATGGAAAATCGAATTTTAAGTATTTCTAAGTGAACTGGAATGACAAAAACTTGTAATTTTGAAAAAATTAGTAGTAATAGCAACGTCAATACTTCAGTTAATTACTAACGGATTTTTATACCCTCACTCTACAGAGTAGAAGGTGTATATCATTTGGGACAGCAAAAAAGTGTAACGCATTGAAGGAGTGACTTAAGACCCTAAGTATGTTTGGACCAAATCCGTATCACGACTTTTTAAGGTATTTGAGCCGTGTCCGTCCGTCCGTCTGACTGGCTGGCTGGTGTACAAGATAACTCCGTAAACGAGTTAAGGAATCGATTCAAACTTTGCACATCGTAATATTTTTCCCAAACTTAGTTTAAGTTCGAAGACGGGCGAAATTGCCACTCCCATTCTGGTACCTCCCACACAAATAGCACATATTCCAATGTTAAATTAAAACCCATATAACTTCAACACGGATACTCGGAATCAGCTATATTTTGGTATTTGATAATATTTTTATAATCACTTTAAGTTTACTTTCAGTACCTCCCACACAAATCACGAAAAACTACGTAAAAAAAAAACTACTGATGATCGGAATACTGTGAAATTTGATCTTTAGCAATGCTTTTTTAGTGGTTACATTCGCATGGAATATGGACGAAATTGCCAGACCCCTTCTGGTACCTTCCACACAAAGTGGCATAAACTTAGGTTAAACTTTGTCGACTTCACGTAGATGTGTTGTAACATCGCAGCAAAAAGAGAGCACCCGAAGAAGGAGAACATTTGTTCATCTTGTGATTCGAAATTAGTGAAAATTGGGATCTTCACCAATGAATTTAACATGGAGTTGTCATGGGAGGAATGTCCTTTATCTTGAAAGACTTAAAAGTTATTTTAAAGTTTTGCAAAGGAACCACTTTTTCACTTGTTTCCATTTCTGTTTTAAAAAATCCGCCGCTACCAGGTGTTGAATAGCAGAACTTCTGGTTGCTACTATTGTACTCTAACCATCTCAACTATCCTCTGTTGTAAGTGCTGAATAACTGAAGCAATCAATTTTGTTCGTTAGAACTGACAATAGGAAACTTAACAAAATACTTATTTTATATGAACTAATATATAACGCAAATAAATTTTAATAAAAAATGTTTGATAAAGCTATACATAATTTTTTTGAACAAAACAAAAATTTCCCGAGCCACGAGAACCCGAGACCTTCTGGGTGCAAAGCGGACACCTTACCTGTGTGACTCCATACTAAAAAGTCGTTCCCATTCACTTTTGAAAATGTTATTCGTAAAATATTACGGGATATTAATATATTATCGACTCTTTTGGAAGATGTTTAAAAGAACTTCCTCAAAGACGGGAAAAAATGCACATTTGTATTTTGAGAGTATTTTTTTAATTTATTTATTTTGCATGTAGCCGAATTTTATGTAGCCATTTGGTCGGTAACAATTTTATCCTTTTTCCACATTTTACCCTATAAAAGTACGAATTTCAAAAAAAATCTATTTATTTTATTTGAAGGATTTACAAAACAAACTATTGCAGTTTGATTGATGCCATTTTTATCCCGTCTTGCCTCATTTCACTCCCTGAAAGTATAAATTACTAGAAAAGGTTTTAACTTAACTCTAAAAAATGTATTTAAAAACTCGAAATATTAGAGATTATTTCCTTTCCTCGTTAGGGTTATAATTTTCCCTCTGGACCGATTTCGCCCATTTTCAATGAACCATTTTGGAAACGATCTACAGCTATTAGACATATTCATGGAAACGTGCTTTCAACAGACTGATATGGCTAGATCGCCTTTTATGACGATGAAGAGTATATATTTAGTTTATAGGGCCGCAGGTTGATATTTCAACGTGTTACAAACGAAATGACAAACATAGTATACCCCCTATGGTGGAGGGTAAGAAACTCTCCACGAAATTCTGCCCATTACATATGCCACTCTTAAAGTGTTATCCTTTTGGAGGCAAACTCGTATCCTTTTACGACATACGTCACTGCACCCACGAGTCGCCAAGTACTTTTAACATTTTGGTTTTTATTTTGTTCTTCTTTTTGGTGAGAAATGGAAAAATGGAAATGCAAATTTATCATCGTGTTTGGATGATGGTTTTTGGCTGGCGAACTATTAGGCGCTGTTCGGATTGGTTTCATTGGCCGAGTGCTCCAACGCTGCAAAGCACACACTCGTCGTCGCAGCAATTGCTGGCCATGGCTGGCGTTAATGAGTTTTCCATGAGCTCGCGTTTTATATGTTGTTTGCATGTTGAATTAAGGCATTTCGTTGTGTTATTTGCGCCTTATTCTCCATTCGTTTTGTTTGGGTAAAAAAATGAAAAAAAAAAAAACGAGAAAAACATTAACAAGTACAAAATTTCAGCATTTGTTTATAATCACATTGCAGAGATATGTGTGCGTGTGTGTGGAGTTTGATTTTTGCATTATTTGCATTTGCGTTTTTTGAAAACGTCGTGTTTGTTGTTGTTGCGGTGCGTAGCCAAAGCGAATAGCGAGCGAATGCCTGCTTAACTTAACTTTCTTCAGCCTGCACTTTATAATGATGCTGGCTGGCTGGCAGGCTGACTGCCCCATGCCACAAGTAGTGTTGCTGTGCCTAGATGTGTTGTTCGTTGCTGTTCAACATATGCATGTTAATGTTGTTGGTGGTGTTGCCGTAGTTGTTGCTGTTGCCGATGTCTGTTTTGTTGGCGCGCATGTGTATTTGTCATTGTCAACATCATTTCTTGAATGTTGTTGGTCGCTTTCACGCAGGTGATTAACATAAATGCAAAATGTCATGTTCTTCTTTCTCTTCGGCGTTGGCTTTGGCTATGGCTACGGCTGCGGCTTTGCCTCGGCCTCTATGGAAACGCATGTCGTCTACTTTGTATTCTGGCAACTAATGCATGTAAATTCAATTGTAAATATTTCACTTTTTCGCATTTGCATTCATTGCATCTCGTCTCGTCTCGCATTTTAACTCAACTCCCTCCCCTTTTTTGCGCTATTGCACCGATGATGACGATCATGATAACGATGATGATGATAATGATGGTGTGTGGTGGAAATCATTTTCGGTTTTGGTTTTATTTTTAGAGTCTGATGAATGTCGTCAGAAAAAAATGCAGCCAAAAAGGAAAAGAAACGAAGTGAATTTGCGTATGGGTCCCCATAAATTCCAACACTTTATCTGTCGACTCTTACTCCCACTTGTCTCCTTTTTGCGCTGGCGCACAGTGGGGGATTTCCACAAGTGAGGTTAAACAATTTCACGCTTTCTTACTACGTTTTGTGCGATTGGTCTATAAATACACACATCATGAATCTTCTATACCAGATCAAATGAAACTTGTTACCAAAAGTGAAGCCTTACATTGCCGAAAATGGTGATTTTATCAATCAGAATAAAAAAATGTATAAAGATTTTTTCCAAAAAAAAAAATCTTTTTTGTTGGTACGATAAAAAAATGGAAACAAGATTTTTCGTAAATAATCATTTTAATTTTTTGCATTTTGTTCCTAAAAACAAATGACCTAAGCCCTGACAGCCGCTTACAATCTTACTTAACATACTGGTACATACATGCAATTTCATTCAAAATAACTAGATTCCACACTGTGCACTGCAGTCTGTCTATCTATATGACCGTCTGATTATACAGACGGTGTGTTTTTGTATATTTTGGCTGGTTGTTGTTTGTATTTCAAAGTGCGCGGGTGTTTTTTGTTTTTGTGCTCGCTTTATTTTTTCTTGCATTAATATTGAAATTATAAATCACTCAGTTTGTGGCTGTTAAAGGAATTCATAATGTGTTAAGTGTTGCATTTGATTAAGACATTTTTATTTTATCACAGCATAAATTTGCGGTTATTGTCTCAAATGATTGTCGTCTTCGCATTCCGTCGGCGTTAATTCGCCTTTTAGAATATGGAGTGGCTTTCGCGGAAAATGTGCATTGCATTCAATTGCATTTCGAAGCTATAATTACATTTCAAGATATGCCAAAGTGTGACAGGGGGACAAGATTAGCCGGTCACATATTCCAAGGGTTTGGATATTTTATATAAACACAATGCTAGCCAAATATCGCCCATTTTAGTTATTCATTCATTAGAAATTTCACTTCAATATTTAAAACGTGTAGTGGGAACAGTCACCAAAAAACTGAAACAAATAAACAAATTGATATTTCTGAAAAAACAAAATGAAAAATTATATTGATTTATTTTTTAATGGCTAGCATTTGAACCAAGTTGGAAAAAAATCTATGCTGCAACCAAACTAAATCTGTGGTTCCACAGGGTTTCCCAACAAGAGGTGTTATTTTGGTATTCAAAGAAAAATGGGATTTTTTGAGATAAATGATCGGATGTTTATTTGATAATAAAGAATAAAGAATTAGAAATTTCACTTCAATATTTAAACCGTGTACTGGGAACAGTCGCCAAAAAACTGAAACAAAAAAATGATATTTCTGAAAAAAAAGTCAAATTATATTGATTTATTTTTTAATGGCTAGCATTTCAACCAAGTTGGAAAAAAAATCTATGCTGCAACCAAACTAAATCTCTGGTTTTACAGGGTTTTCCAACAAGAGGTGTTTTTTTTTTGGTATTCAAAGAAAAATTAAATTTTTTGAGATAAATGATCGGATGGTTATTTCATAATAAAGAGGAAGGTATGCCGTTAATAATGAAAAACAACATCAGTCAAATGGCCACCACACTTACAGGACCATATCGTTTTCATGAAATTGTCCATAACCAAATCGCAATGTGGCTGCCATATGTCCTCGATAGCCTCACGAATTCTATCTTTGAGGTCTTGAATCGACGCTGGGCTGTTGGAGTAGATCTTATCTTTCACGTGGCCCCAAAGGTAGAAGTCGCAAGGTGTTAAATCACAAGATCTCGGTGGCCAATTTCTTCGAGAGATAACACGGTCCGGAAACTTTTCCCGTAAAAGAGCTATGGTTTCGTTGCATGTGTGGCACGTATCGCCGTCTTGTTGAAAGTAAACGTTGTCCAGATCAATACCATCCAACTCCGACCATAAAAAATCATTAATCATCTCTCGATAGCGCAATCCATTCACCGCAACTATTGATCCAACCTCATTTTCGAAAAAGTAAGGTCCAATGACCCCGTCGGACCATAAACAGCACAACAGAGTCACACGATGAGGATGGAGAGGCTTCTCAACAATAACTCTTGGGTTTCCAAGCCCCATATGCGACAATTTTGCGGTATTGCGGTCCGACATGGTGCTTCACGACGACCCAAAAAACGATTTAGTTTTGCGAACTGTGACTGCAATGCGTTGTTGAAGCATGTATCGTTCCATTTTAGTAATGGCGTAGTTTCTACTTGTCAAATGTCAAAGAATAAAAGCTTCAAAACTGACAGCTACCGAAATACCGGGTGATTCAAAATAACACATCTTGTTGGAAAACCCTGTACATGAAAGTGAAATTATAATATTTAATTTAATTGTTGTATAAGCGGGCGAGATATTATGTCGTACGCTTCAATTAAATGACTCAGATTTAATAATAAAACCCTCCTTATCATAGTTCTTAAAAATTATTTTAATCAAGAAAAAGTGAATGTTCAATTATATATTATTGTTATTATTAATATTAATAATAATATAATAATTTAAAATAATATTCGAATTTCGCAGCGTGTAAAAAATATATCTCCAATTTTTATTTGATATAAGCGGACACGTATTTCCGAAAATATCAATATTAGCTGTTAATAAATGCTAATGAATTGTGTATGTATTTTTTAACGCAACATCCCCTGTAAAAATGTCTATAAAATCCATACGATTGTGAACCCGTAAAAAATAAATGTAAAAGTAGTATTCCCGTTATCAAATAGCTATTTTAAATTTAACAACATTTTTAAAATTATAAATTAGAAACGGTTTTAAAAAAATACTTACTTTTTTTAAATTTCTGGATTCATTAAAAAGCTCTAAATCCACACCAAAAAGTGACTCTTGTCGATGCATTGTCACTTGTGGGTTCCCTGAACCTCATATGCGGCAATGAAAATGAGCTTCATGAAGGCTGAACTGAAGGTCGATCTCTTCTCGAATATTTTCTACGTAAATTTCTTACAGTTTTCGTTATAGACTCACTACTTTGGAAGTAAGTTTTTAATTGTTCCCAATTTTGTTCGAGCGTATAGCGTCCCATTTTGCAAATGTCAAACATAAAACTGAAAATAAATATGAATGTTATTCTACCTCTCAAAGTCAAACTAATCGATAGTTCAAATTTAAAATGTTAAATGGTCCAGTGTGACAATGCAGGCTCAGTGTGACAATGTCGCTTGTACCAAGCTTATGACCAATCTTACTAATCGTTTGGGCAGCATGATGCAAATGTTACATATAGACCATTTTTGAATATAAATTTGTGAAGGAAATTGGAAAAAAAACTTGAATCATAAATGTGTTTAAAATAAAGTATGGGTTTATATGCCGACATGGCAAAGATTGGATATGGTACGAGTAATGATGTGATTTTTGGCAGTTTTGAAAAATTCTTCGACCTTTTTGGAAATGACCCAAAATATGAAAATATGACTATGCAATAATATGATATAAATAAATGGATCAGAGTTTATAAAATACCCAAAAATTCTCAATGAAATGCAGCCACTATCGTCCACGAAAAAACTATCCAATTAATTACATTACTGATTTAACTGGAGAAATGATTAATTAAAATAAGGAATATTAACACTATGCTAAAAAGAAAAAAAATTGTCTAGACAGAAAAAATATTTTTGTGTACATGCCTCATGATTCATAAAATCAACACAATTTCTTATTTCTTTTTAAATTTTCGTCGTACGAACATTTAATATTTGTACTCTCATTTTGGATATATTCGGCCGATCGCTGATATTTTCAATTAAAGGTAATTATGATGTCTACAAATGTTGCGAGTTATAAAGGGTGATTTTTTAAGAGCTTGATAACTTTTTTTTTAAAAAAAACGCATAAAATTTGCAAAATCTCATCGGTTCTTTATTTGAAACGTTAGATTGGTCCATGACATTTACTTTTTGAAGATAATTTCATTTAAATGTTGACCGCGGCTGCGTCTTAGGTGGTCCATTCGGAAAGTCCAATTTTGGGCAACTTTTTCGAGCATTTCGGCCGGAATAGCCCGAATTTCTTCGGAAATGTTGTCTTCCAAAGCTGGAATAGTTGCTGGCTTATTTCTGTAGACTTTAGACTTGACGTAGCCCCACAAAAAATAGTCTAAAGGCGTCAAATCGCATGATCTTGGTGGCCAACTTACCGGTCCATTTCTTGAGATGAATTGTTCTCCGAAGTTTTCCCTCAAAATGGCCATAGAATCGCGAGCTGTGTGGCATGTAGCGCCATCTTGTTGAAACCATATGTCAACCAAGTTCAGTTCTTCCATTTTGGGCAAAAAAAAGTTGGATATCATCTCACGGTAGCGCTCACCATTCACAGTTACGTTACGATTCGCATCATCTTTGAAGAAGTACGGTCCAATGATGCCACCAGCCCATAAACCGCACCAAACTGTGACTTTTTCTGGATGCATTGGTAGCTCTTGCAATGCTTCTGGCTGATATTCACTCCAAAATCGACAATTCTGCCTATTTACGTACCCATTGAGCCAAAAATGAGCTTCGTCGCTGAACACAATTTCTTTCTTTCTGAACTTTCTTAACAGAGCACGCATTTTGATAATAAAATTCAATGATTTGCAAGCGTTGCTCGTTAGTAAGTCTATTCATGATGAAATGTCAAAGCATACTGAGCATCTTTCTCTTTGACACCATGTCTGAAATCCCACGTGATCTGTCAAATACTAATGCATGAAAATCCTAACCTCAAAAAAATCACTCTTTACTTTCACAAAGAAACAGGGGTTTAGCAATAGCCTCCAAAAATTTGAAAAAAAATCATACAAAAGTTGGGAAAACGTATGTTGTGTCATTTTTAATACTTAACATTCTAATGCGAAAAAACGATATTTATATGTAAAAAGTCTATGGATAAATGTAGAAGTTATGATACTCTTTATAGACGCCAAAGAATTTTATTAAAAACATACATTTTTGAAAAGTTCCATTACAAATTACATAAAGAATATATTGTTTACTTTGTAATAGTTGGTTCCTTAGCCCAGAAAAGAAAAAAATTTGAAGAAAATTGGTAAGAAATGAATTTTTACAAAAAAATTAAAAGAAATTCCGTAAAAATACATCAAAAAATTTTATATAGGGTGGACCATTTAACATTCTAAATTAAAAAACCATGTACTTTATTTTTTGAAATTTTTGGTTATTGGAAAGGTTGAACTTTGTCATTTAATAATGGAACACTATTACATCATTCATATGACTACCACGACTGGTTAGGCAGTACATCATCCGATCAACCCATTTACTCAGTACATGCCGCCAGCCCAAAATCCATACCTCGTTGTATATGCATTGGCTTCTCAATAGTCACGTGTGGGTTCTCTGAATCCCATATGAGGCAATTTTGCTTATTGGCATAGCCACCAAGATGAAAATGAGCTTCATCTGAAAACAAGAAAATTGTCCAAAACTCAAAGTAAAAGCCATTATTATTATGCCATATTATTATCGAAAACCATATTAAGATTTCTGCAAAAAATAATATAGCATATTTATATTTTTCAGTAAACTGTCTTATCTTAAAATTGCAGCTTTCTCAAAACAAATTTTCCTAAAAATTAAGTTGATGTGAAGGTATCTATGTTACTTCTACTGTTTCTATTTTTTGGTTCAAAATGTTATTAGATTTTAGTGCGTTTTGGGATGATATTTTTGTATTTTTTAATCCATACCAGCATTAATAATAATTAATTTTTTGTCAAACGTCTTAAATTATTTAAAAGAATTAATGTGCTCATTAACACATTTCCAACAATATAAATAATCGGTTGAGAAATAAAAGGATTTGAATGTGCACTTGTCAGCAGAATTTCGTTTTTTTTGTGGAAAATACAATGCCTACAACTCCGAAAATTTATTTTTAATTTGTTCCCCTAAGACACGTGTGATTTTTTTTAAGAAGAGTATTTACTGAAATTTTCAGAAAAATCTCAGCACTGTGAAATTGTTGTGCCCGGTTTGACATGCAAGCCATCTCCAATTTCACCCGTAATCATATATAATGGGTATATGGCATGTGCTGTATTTCAGTTTTCTGATTTCATTCGTTTTAGTTTTGGCCGCAAATATGGACTTCCTTCAGTTTGTTTATTTCACCGATCCTTGTTCACTTGTACTCTTATCGATAACTATAAAAATGTCTTCATAAGGAGGACTGAATTCAAAATCCAAATTCAAAGGCGTGAATATGGACCATGTTTGGACATTTAGATTTCTTTATAAATGTTGTGTTTTGAAGACACACCACTCCATATCAAAAATACACATAAATAGCTGCGTACTTTAACTTTCAGTAAACTTTTATGCTCCACATATCCTTAATGTCCCATTTGATAACATATCCAGGGCGCAATATTTGTGTACTTTGTTGGCAGTTTTTGTGTTTTTTTTTTTGGTTTAATGTTGACTCAAAATGTTATCCCAAATTCGAATGACCGTAGAGCTGACAAAAACACCTTTATTCTTGCCATCTTTCTCAGGAGGCCCTTCCATCATTTCAACAACCACATTCACTTTTCAAAGTAACCCATGTTCTTATATCCCGGCCACATTTAGCCACTATTCTTCATTAACCCTCTTCGGCTGGTTAAACCTTTAACAATGACCAAAACTATAGCGACATACATGCATACATAGATTTTCGGACAAACATTTTATATCCGTTTACATGTCCTTTGACACTTCCTCTTCCGTTCGTTGTTAACATTTTTAGTTATTGTTTTATGATGACATCTCTCCACTCTTGACCATATAACCCACATATACAGCGACAATACAATAAATACACTATAAAGAAAATCACCACACGCATAATATCATCTCGTGCTATGTGTGAGTGTATATGTGTGTGAACCCCGACAATAGACACCAGACATACTTATTTTCTTGTTCACTGATTTTTATTCGCTGTTTGAGGATACGCAAATGACCCATTTGGGGGTTGTTATAAAACACTGCCACACAATGTTGTTGACGTTGTTGTTGCTGTTTGATTTCACACACATATACACATGCACGCATACAGCCAGACTACATGTCCTTATGTACATGCATGTATGGGTGTGTGAACTTATGAAAAACCGATGTATGTGTGTGTGTTTGAGAAGAATGTGTACATACGATTCTTTCGATTATTTTTTTGGATGGTTATGGCACATGCCAAATGAGCATATAAAAAGGGATAAAAAAGTAATGAAAACAGAACTTATTTTCACATTGCATTTGCAAGTAGGTAAATATAAACACAGACCAACAAACATCACCGACATGCTAAAACCCAGCAAACATTTTGAGGCGGTGTGATTCGGCCACAAGGTGATTGGACTTATGAGCTCTTAAGTCAAAATTGGAAAATGTGCCATCAGGAAAACTTTTCCAAAAGTGTTTAGTCTATAGTTATGAGGACTTTAATTGTACTTATGATCGCATTATTTGAGTAAAAGTTTTGTAGCAATTGGAACCATATATATTGTCTATAAAATTACAGTTAAACATGATAAAATATGCAGTCACAGTGAATTATAGGATGAATAGGATGGGAACATTTGTACCTCAGATATTGGAAGGGGCGTGGCAAAAAGTCGATTTAACGAGGACTGTCTGATATTTGGCAGAAGTAATTATATTCTTTTGGAGTTCTATTCACATATTTAAATGTAACTTTATCACAACTATTTGGCCCATTGTTTTGATATAGCCTCCATAGAGATATAATCAAATAACTCAATCTTTTAGGCTGGCTGTAAGAGGCTTTTGCAACTGGTGTAGTCCATTCAAAACGGTGGCTTAAGGCACTACTTTATGCTTCCGTGAGAGCGGAAAAAGGGTCCATCTTCTTTTTTATTGTCGGTAAGAAGAATTTGGATATGCTGAGTCCATCTACAATAACAAAATGTTGAAGATATTCGAAATTTTAAAAACGAATAATAAGAAAACGTCAGTTTTCTAAACTTATATATATATTCACACTCTCAGAGAAGTTATATATATAGAAATTATAAGAACTTAAATTTTACTTAGACAAGCTGCATAGCATATGATCCTATCTTCCACATTTATAAAACAATTGCAGAAACATGATCAAATAACACGTCATAGTGAATGAAGGATTTAATTTTACCTACAATATAGACAATTGTGTGGGATGTAGAAGGGGCGTGGCTAAAGCGTAAATATTATTTCGGTTTAAAGTTATTGTAAAAACATTTTCAAATATCAAATTGCAACTCATTTCAAGAATTATCGTGTACACCAGCAGCCAGACGGACGGACGAACAAGGCTCAAACACCTTAAAAAGTCCTGAAACAGATTTGGTCCAAACATACTTAGAGTCTTATGTAACTCCTTCAATGCGTTACACTTTTTTTCTGTCCCAAATGATATAGGAGGGTATCCTACTCTGTAGAGTGTAAATTTCATACTTTAAAATATTATATATATTTAAAATATAAAATATTCGAATATATATTCTGAAAAACATATTTTTCGGAGATAAACATAAAATATGTACTATTTGATAGCAAACTAGAACGATTAAGTAAGCGAATGAGTAATATTATCAGCAATTAATATAAGTCATACGCCACCCATGTATTAATACGATAACTTTTCTCTTGCTATCTGAAAACAATTTTGTTATATAATAATCGTCAATTTTGATTTAATTGGACATATCTCGAAACCAAGTAAATAGAAAAATCGCTTTTAGGAATGTTAAATTAAATCGTAGATAAATTTAGTATATTTTAAAGAAGAAGGTTTATTAAATGAGCCATTCCATGGCAAACAGTACTATGTTTGAACATCACTAGCATCGACTCCTCCAAAAGTCTGTATATGTCTTTCGATCAAAAAATATATTTTATATATAATTCTAGAACAAATATTAGTTATGACCAATTTAAAAGTGTTGGAATTATGTTATTTTCATAAAAGTATTTTCACTAAATCGCCTGCAAATCCTGAAATATCAGATTTCAATGTGCAATACATTGTTTATACCCTCACTCTCAGCGTAAGAGGGTATATATCATTTGGGACAGATAAAAAGTGTAACGCATTGAAGGAGTGACTTAAGGCCCTAAGTATGTTTGCACCAAATCCGTTTCACGACTTTCTAAGATGTTTGAGCCATTTCCGTCCGTCCGTCTGGCTGACTGGTGTACACGATAACTCTCGAAAGGAGTTAAGGAATCAATTCAAACTATCCACATGGTAATATTTTTCCCAAACTTAGTTTAAGTTCGAAGATGGACCAAATTGCCATGCGCCTTCTGGTACCTCCCACACAAACGACCCATATTCCTATGTTAAATTAAAACCAATTCAACTTCCACAACGATATTCGGAATCAGCTATATTTTGGTATTTGCTAATGTTTTTATAATCTCTTTAAGTGTACTAAGAAGGGCGAGTTTTGCCACGCCCCTTCTAGTACCTCTCACACAAATCACCCTAAACTACGTAATATTAATGCTGTTATAACTTCTATACAGATGATCGGAATACTGTAAAATTTGATATTTAGCAATGTTTTTATAAAAGATACGTTAGCATGGAATATGGGAGATATTGCTACACCCCTTCTGGTACCTCCCATACAAACTGGCATAAACTTGGGTTGCAATAAAACCGACATAACATCCAATCATTTGCAATGTGATATTTGAAAATTTTTTTATATTCAATTTAAACATAAAAAATATGTATGCTTTAGCCACGACCCTTCTTGTACCTCCCACACAATTGTATCTTTAATAGCTAATATTGAATCCTTCACAAGTTCTATGCTGGTGCATGGAATCCACTGTGACTTGATATTTGTCATCTCCTAATACCTTCCACACAAATTATCCTGCCCTAAGTAAAATTTAATTCCTTATAACTTCTCTGAGAGTGAGGGTATATATAAGTCGCTTTTGCCGACTGAAGCTTACTTACTTGTTCTATCAGAGACCCACTACTAGTTAGGTTTAAACCACTGAGGACAAATGTAAATACATGAGGAGCATCAACTCTTAGACGATTTTGTAAATAGAGAGCTTCGTTAAAAATAGCATATTTTAAAAACGACATTTTGGTTTTTTGTTATATTTGTTTTTATCCCCTCATAAATATTAACAGATAATACAAATGCGCATTTCATTATCTACATATCGCCAATTAATAATTGAACTCATGTGTATTAGAACTTCTAAACAAAAACTCGAACATTGAAATAATTTAGTATGTGCGCAACGTATTTCAGTATTATAATTAATTGCAAGCAATTATTAGGATAATGTATGTGCCAAATTACATCAAAATCAAATGGGATGTCAAAGCTATGGTTTTTCATTAGAAGGATGACTAATCGATTCGCAATGGCCTGCGCCAACACTCTCAGCTATAGCCGCTATATTCTCTTCGCTGTATTTCCCAATACAGCTGAAAATTTTGTAGACGCTGTTATGCTATGAGTCTTTCCATGATGACTTGCCAAACGATACTGAACAAAAATGGCAAAGCAGTTTGATATGAGTCTTACGTGATCTGTCAAAAAAGGCTATTGAAAATCAAACCTCACGATGAGTCACCCGATACTTATTCGGTATTTGTGCATTAGGGTGGGCCACGAAAATAAATTACAGCGGTCAACCCCCAGAAATGAAGATTGGATTGTTTAATGATGATCTGCAAAAAATTTCGTCGCTGGCTAAACGCTGTGCGCTCCTGAAAACACCTCTAAAAATCACGTTTTTCCTACGTAATTTTTTATGTTATATTTTTGTCCAAATTTTTTTTATGAATTAATAGACCTTTGGAAGAACTTTAAATATGAATTTCTATACTTGTCTTAGTTCAACTCATTTGTCGTATTATTGGGCGTTTATATTGATTTTTGTGGTTTTTCAAAGTGACAGGTAAAAACTCACATTTCTTGGTAATATTTTGGAAAACGTGTTATGAAAAATAAACAGATGGAATCAATACCTTTCGAACGATGCCTAAATGATGAATATCGGAAGAAAATTGATGTCACTGGCTCCATAATTGTCAAATAATTTAATACATGAAATGGCTTTGCAGAGCCAAAATGATCACTCTTTTTACAAAAATGAGCGCTGCGACGCCAATTTTCTTCCGATGTTCATCTTTTAGGCGTCATTCGAAAGGTATTTATTTTTTATAAAATATTATTTATATATAAAATATACCAAATACTAATAGGTTTTCAGTTGTCTCTATGAAAAAACGAAAGAAATTGCTATAAACGTCCAATAATTCGACCAATATGTTTCTCTAAGACAAGAATCGAACCTGATATTCTATTAATTCTTCATTAATTAATATTCTATTAATTCAGAAAAAAATTGGACAGAAATGCAGCACAAAAAAATTACACAGGAAAGAGATGATTTTTGGAGGTGTTTTCTGGAGCGTTTAGCTCACAGATGAAATATTTTGCAGGCCATCATTAAACAATCCATACTTTATTTTCGTGGGGTGTCTGGAAATTGGTTTTCCATTTGTTTGAATGTGCATATATATGCTACCTAATGTGCATATATATGCTACCGAAATATATGTGTCAATTAAAAGAGGAAAATATCTGGTAAAATATTTCAAATTTCATGCTTCTACCTGTATTAGTATAACATTAACAATTATTTCAAATTTTCCCTCAGTTTATTCATATTTTACTTTTTAAGAAGGAAAACTTGAATTGGATATATATGATAAACTAATACAGATAGTTAAAAGATATTATCCTCTTTTATTTGACACATATGTATACTCGTATCATTGGGTGCTAATAAGTATATATTCTATTATCTTTGAAAACGTTGTTTAAAAAGTGTCGGTATATCAAGTTGTAAGTGTGTCATCCAGGAAAATCTATTTCAACCTCGAGTGAGATCATATAACCTCACTAATATTCGAAAAGTTTATGAGTACATATAAGTTTAGCAGTTGGGGTCGGCTCCAAAGATTTATTTTAATGGGTACAACATTATAATGCACATAGCACATTGCTTGAGGCTCCCTCAATTAAAAAGTAGATAGAAAACATCCAATTTGCAAAGCATTACTTTCATCGAAAAGCTATATATAATAATCAAATGTGGTGCATTCGGGAAATTCGGAAACATAACCGCAGACCGTTCTGTGAGTAAACACAATTTGAGTACAGTGAATCGGGTAATAAAGAGTGATTTTTTTGAGGTTAGGATTTTCATGCATTAGTATTTGACAGATCACGTGGGATTTCAGACATGGTGTCAAAGAGAAAGATGCTCAGTATGCTTTGACATTTCATCATGAATCGTCTTACAAACGAACAACGCTTGCAAATTATTGAATTTTATTATCAAAATGCGTGCTCTGTTAAGAAAGTTCATTGCGCGCTTCCATTTTATGGTCAGTTTAATCGACCCACTGAAGCGGCTATTCGGGCTATTGTGACAAAATTTCGCACCAAATTTACATTGTTGGACATTAAACCACCAACACGCTTACGTAGAGTGCGAACTGAAGAAAATATCGCAGCTGTATCGGCCAGTGTTAATGATGACCATCAATTTTCGATTCGTCGCCGTTCGCACCAATTGGGTCTCTGTTACTCAAAAACGTGGAAATGCCAAAATTGGACTAAGCGGATGGACCACCTAAGACGCAGCCGCGGTCAACATTTAAATGAAATTATCTTCAAAAAGTAAATGTCATGGACCAATCTAACGTTTCAAATAAAGAACCGATGAGATTTTGCAAATTTTATGCGTTTTTTAAAAAAAAAAAAGTTATCAAGCTCTTAAAAAATCACCCTTTAGTAGCGATTTTCTATGTCCGATTTTCAAGACATTCACCATTTTTCATTACAATATAGTGCGAAAAATTCTTGCCTCATTATTTTATAACGATCGAAGAGATTTTCTCACAAATGTATATAAAATGGGACATTTGAAAGCAAATTAGATCGATTAAATTGAGTTGACTCTCTTGATTTTTTCTCGGACAGTCCTATACCTTAACGAATGGGTAATATTATACACAATAAATATAAGTCATACGCCACCAGTGTGGTAATACGAAAATTTCAAATCTTTAGAACTTCCATTTAATTTGAAATAAATTAGCGTGACACAAAATTACATAAACGTGACAAAGTTTTCGCTGGAATGTAGAATTCGAATTTGCTATAGTAATCTCAGATATTTTTAAATGATTTGGCTACATTATGTTTTTTGGGCAATGTGAGCTGCCATAATTTTTGGGTGAACTCGATATAATTACAAAATGATTCCACATATCAAATTTATGGCTAAACATTAGGTGTGTTTTGGTTGGTTCGGTTAGAATTGTGATTTTTTAGTAAAACATAACTTCGAACTAGAAATACATGTTTTTATAAGAAAACTAACATGTTTATATCCTCGCTAAATTTATAACACCGTACGATAATTTTCAAAAAAGTCGTTAGATTTTAACCTGATGTTATATGGTTGAAACTATATGCAAAATGGAGTTAATGTGCTTTTTTAGTTTTTTTTTTGTTTCCTCATCCTGTTGGCCCTTCACAGGACTATAAAGTTCCAAAGGATATAATTTTTCAAAAATTATTTGAAATACTCATTCACAGTTAATATTAAACTAAAACATGTAGAATCATGCAATTTAAAGAGAATATACAGATATTCTCCTCTTTAATTTGACATAGGATGTGAAAAAGTATTTTAATTAATGTTTGAAGTACTTTGTAGTCCTGCGAAAGTACAACAGGTGAGAAAATGAAAAATTGAAAACGCCAATTAACTCGAGTTTGTATATAGTTTAAGACGTACATCATCCGGTTCATGGTATCGCCTTAAACGCTTAATAATCTGTAAAAGGTAAAGCAAAATATAAGAAATCGTTATATTTTAGACACATTATAAAAATATTATTTTTTCCACGTTAAATAGAACAATTTGTAACGAAACATTATATTACAAGGACTTTAGCCTAAGTGGTAACCTACATAAAAAGGCTGGAATTCTCGAAAACTTTTAAAGTTAATCTCTGATAATTTCTAAATTAATGTTGTCTATTTTAGCTTACGACAAGTTTACCTGTCTCTGGATATCTTCAGAGCCTTAACTTATGTGAAGAAGTACTTAATATTTAGTCACCTCCGCTTGTCTCATCGTACATATCATAGCATTATTTGTGAATGTATGCTTTTAAAACAATACATTCATTTTTATAAAAAAAAACTATTTTTTAGAAACTATATGGCATGACCAATTATGTTGAAGTACCTTAAAAAGATTGTTCTAAAATCAAAATTAAAGTCGATACAATTCAGGTTCGAAGATTTCGAATATATATCAGGTTTTTCTCCTTCGGCTCTAATTCTCCAAGTTTGCTGGGATATGTTCCCCACGGTTGTTTAAATCCTTTAACACTTCCCCCCACAAGTTTCACTGGACATGCCTGCATGATCCGATTGGATGTGTGAGTATGAGTGTATTTTTGTTTGTTTGGTGAATGTATGAAAATGATAAGCTTTTTGGCATGTGGAAAAGTGTGATTTCTGGGTTAAGTCGATTCGTTTGCTTTATGTCATTACACCAATGCCAATGGTCCTTTGGTTACTGCCGTTTATTTTTGTTTCTTTTCCTTCTCTGTAAAACGAAATCTCGGTTGCTTTTCTGTGTGCACTTGTACATTGTTTGTTTGTTTGTTTTTTTATCAGGAAACTCTTTCACAGGAGTGGGGCTATTGTTCCTGCTTACCATATGAAAATTGTATTCGAATGGTCGTAAAGGGAATTTCTTGTTGTTGTTTGTAATAAATTTCGGAAAACACAGCATGTGAGCAAAACAAACACACAAAGGGAAGCAAGGGTTAAAGTACCCTTGCCAGTGAGCCACAGAGAGCGAGAGAGAGTCCAAAAAGATTTAGAACATTTGTTGTGGGAAAACTTTCGATACCGGAAAAGTTTGCTGAAGTTGGGATATGAATTCTAACTACAACTATGTCTTGGAATATCAAGGCAACGGGATCTTGAAGGCGATTTGATTTTAGGATGGATATATAAAATATTAGTGGCGTCGGGAATGTCCTTGTGATATGAGTGGGAGCTTTAGAAAAGTTAATTATTTGTAGAGATCACGCGAACCTCACGAAACCTCATCATTTCAGAGATATTTTCAGTACTTGTGAGCGGTGCTGAAAGACGTGACGATTTTACATGTGTCCTCAGTGGTTTAAACTTAATTAGAATATATTATCTGATTGCAAGCGTGGATATCACTACAACACATTATTCGATAGAATAATTTGCACAGTCGTATCGTGTCGTAAATCGAGCAGATCGCATGGGGCACATGTCATATTATTTTAAAATCACCTGCAGAGATACAAGCCGACAGATTTTAAGCTGACAGGCCGCCGCTGCATATTTCTGCACGAGCCGCGCCGCCGCCGATTTTATCGGCTCAAATCGACTTGAACCACGCCGCCGATTTCATCGACAACAACAACGCCGTCGACTAAGGCAACCCACTGCTGTGAAATATATTGATCTTTCTTTGAATCCCACTATATGATGACGTCTATAGAAAGTTGAATAATTGTATTTTGATTTGATAGTCGCATTTATATAAGTCAATTCCAGTACGTGTGGCCATGTGTTCCTATAAATAACAATAAACAACAGCTCATCTATTGTGCTTCTTTAGTGTGTCAAAGTAGGTAGAGTATTATCATTCTTTGGAAGGATTATGATATTCAAGATGTCTGGTCAAATATGCCTCACATGAAAAGCTGTAATTGCAAAAATATTTATTAAATATTAATAAATATTTATTAATTATGTATATATTTATTAATTATTATATATATTTATTAAATCCATATTATAAATTTAGGGAATGAATTGCCATCCCAAAAAAAATAATTGTATGGGATAATTATATGCAATTATGGGAACATTTGCTAATATTAACGAATATTGAATTAGTTGACAAATTGTTCCGTCCATTTTCCCAAAATTGTCAACTAAATAGGGATGATCAATCCTGATTTTATTATTCACATCTTGTAATCTAAGTCAGAGTTACAAGCCGAACCATAATTATCGGCGGCGGCGGCGCTGTTCAAAATGGGTCGGCTCGTTCTGTCATTCGATCACCCCTATTTATTTGACAATTTTGGGAAAATTGAAGGAATAATTTGTATTGGTCTTTAACACCTTTTCTTTTATTATATATATATATATATATATATATATATATATATATATAGTTCAATATTCGTTAATATTAGCCAATGTTCCCATAATTTAATATTATTATCCCATACAATTATTTTTTGGAAGTGGGAAACCATTCTCAAAATTTATAATATGGATGAATTTAATAAATATTTTTGCAATTACAGCTTTTCGTGTGAGGCATATTTGACCAGACATCTTGAATATCATAATCTTTCCAATGAATGATAATACTATACCTACTTTGACACACTAAAGAAGCACAATAGAGAAGCTGTTGTTTAATAAGGCTGATTTTCTTTAAGCCGGGATAAGAAGCTGCGATAACAAAAACGTTAATAAAAATTTAATTTTTTATCCAAAATAAAAAAATTAATTGTCGGCAACAACAATATAAATATTTGTATCAAAACAAATTTTCAAAAAAAATATTTTCTGTTGACTTTTTCGGACTTATGGTCGATAACCATAAATAAGTCCAATATTTTTAACATAAAATATTTTTGTTAAAATTTGTTTTTATACACACATTTGTATTGCTGTTGGTGATAATTTTAAAAAAGAAATTTTTATTTTGAGTTAAATTTTAACTTTATATTTGTTTTTTTCTTATCACAGCTTAGTTATCCAGTCTTAAAGAAAAACAGCCTTATTGTTATTTATAGGAATACATGGCCACGCGTACTGGAATTGACTTATATAAATGCGGCTTTCAAATCAAAATACAATCATTCAACTTCATACTAAATTCAAAGAAAGGTCAATATATTTCACAGTAGTAGGTTGTCTAAGTCGACATTATATTTTCTTTTGTAATTTTAAGTGGGTTGTCTATTTTGGTAGTAAGATTTGACTGAGTTAGAACTCCGTCAAATCTCGGCGGCGTGGTTGAAGTCGATATGAGTCGATGAAATCGGCGGCGTGTTGAAGTCGATTTGAGTCGACGAAATCGGCGGCGGCGCGGCTCGTGCAGATCCAAGCGGCGGCGGCGGCTTGTCGGCTTAAAATCGGTCGGCTTGTATCTCTGATCTAAGTACAGGTTTAATTATTGTCCATTCGAAACGATACTTTTTCTCTCTGTAAAAATCCCATATTTGGGATTGTAATTCACCTAGAAGCATCTGCAGTGTGTGACATCGTTCCATAGTTTTATACATTCCATCGACTATTCCTCACGATTTGAATTATTACTGCTCTTGAAAATACATATTACAATCGATTTTGATCACGTTTGCCATTCTCATCTAGGTTTCTTTTGATGTTGTGGCTATCAGAAAGTCTACCTTAGATCATAAGTGGACCATTATGATATCATGGGCTTTTAAACCCCCGCACAATGTTTTGTTCCCATACTAGCATTAGACAGAAGTATACGGAGTTGTCAGAATACAATGAAAATTAATTTCTAAATGGTGTTTGTATGATGTCCTGAATTAAAAAGGAAAGGCTTTTATAGCATTTATGGTTTTCTTGTAAACCGTTTTTGTTTGTTTCTTTACTGAATCAATATCAACTAAAGAAAAAATAACCAAAAAAGTAATTTGCATTTCAATAATGAATGAAAATATATTTTTAAACAAAATTAAAATAAAAAATAATTGGAAACAGGGTAATTCCAACAGAAAGCGACCCAACATGCATTTGGACCCACATTGATTTTGATGGAATTTAGCACATATATTCTGCTAGTGGTTGCTGGTTATACATCGTTATAAAAATAGAATAGAATATCTGTTATAAATGCTTCAAATTTATTCTATCTATAAAAGTTTGGCATTAACAACCATTTCAAATTTCTCTCCTTAAAAATTAACACGAATAATCTAAATAAACTATTTTTGGGGCGAAATTTGAAATGGTTGTTAATCCTAAACTAATGCAGATAGAAACATAGAATTTGAAATGTTTTTAAAAGATGTTCTTCACTTTCATTTGATGCCCATATCGCCATTCTATGACACGCACAAGTACGAAACTAAATTTGTAAAACATCTATATCCTTTGGAAAGTAAAAGTCATCTAAAAAGGACAAACGACCGCGAAATAAAAAACTGAGCGTGCAATTTTACTAAGTGTCCTATAGTCTTGTTCTTAGGAAGGAAATCGTGTCGCACGGAGTTATTATAATAGCGTATGTGCAGTTTTCCTCCGAAGGCGAACTAAAAATGTGGAAGTTTAGCGGATTTAATAAAAATGGATAACAAATACAATAAACTCGTAAAGATTTGTTCTTTATACCTGTACAATGGATAAGTTTTTGATATGGTTTGATAAGGCTCGGGCAAGATTTTAATTTCTAATGTGTTTCTTTCTCAATATCATTCTCATAGTGAATTCTTTTCAAGAACCCTGTTTTATATTTTTTTTGAATGCGTCCAGTTTACGGACAATGATAAAAGCGAAATATTTTGGGAGAACCCGTGAAACAAACGAAATTTTAATTTTAGTCGGGAACATCGACACCTCTTATTGGAAGCGACTCTAATGAAAAATTATGGGCTTGCTGAAATAACGAAATACTTTGAAAAAGCGGCCGTAATTTCTTAACCTATGACCACCACACTCTGAATTTTTGATATTTTGTAGAGAATAACATAAGCTAAAATACAAAAAAAAATAAAGAAAATTAAAAATATGTTTTCAGGATATTCAGGGATTAAAATTGTTTTTAATTTTGGAATCCTTGAACAACAAGGACATTCATATTTTCATACAAATTCGGAAAGAGGAGATCTAAATCTTTCAGATGATATAAATATCGTTAAAATCTGATGACGCGATCCAAAGTTATGATATGGATAAGGAAGCCATCTCTTCAAAAAAGCCCCGAGATAACCAACATTGAACCACTGCACACTAGAGCGTACCAGGTTACAAGTAAAAAAAAAAAGTTCGCCGTACACCTTCGAATATGAAGTATTATTGAAAGGTAGTTTCAAAAAAAAAAATTTTATTTTTTTATGTCGAACGTAGGGGTCGCGCTTTTACATTTTTCTATATAACTTCTGCATTTATAAACGGATTTTAAAGTGTGATACATCGATGTTTTTGTCTCGACGAGGCCGATTTTTTTGTCTTTGAAGTCATTGAGCTCAAGCACCCCGTTCTGGTACTTACCCATCATATCTCAGTTGCTACTACCCTAATGTACCACTCTAATATCAGAAAATTAAAGCTCGCATAAAATCATGAAACTCTTCCTAACGAAGTATGTCGATTTTCCCAGCAGAAAAAGTGTTAAACTATTTTTTTTTCTTATTTTACCGAGAGCATTGCATGTATTTATAAGTTGTTCTTTGTATCTTCGATGTTTACAGTCGGTTGTCAAAGTGTAATACATATATTGGTGTTTTTGTCCCGCACATAACAGGTTTTCAGTTTTTAAAGTCGTTGACCTCAACAACCCCCTTCTACTATTTACGCATCATATTTCAATTCTTAGAACAATAAATATAAAAATTAAGGTACAATTAAAATTTTAATCAACCATATTTCGACGCGATTCAAGTTGGGTGTATTTTTGGCGGCTCTCAAGTTTAGAAAAGATGTGGCCCATGCGTTGCTCATCGGTGACCGCCATAGCTGATTCATGCACAACATGAACAAAACGCTCGGTGTTTTGAGAATGGCATGGATAATCTGTGAAAATAAATGAGTTCAGCAAAGAAAGCAATCAAATTAAGTTTTTCTTGTGCTAACCTGGTAAATCGATAATTTCTTCTGAAAATTGGAATGCTTCTAACTGTTCTTGCGAAAAAAACTGCAAGCATGGCGGCTCAGTCAATTCAAATTGTTTCCAATCGATCATATTGAAATATGAGTCACTATCAAAATTGATAAAATTATGAACTGGTGGACCGAACATTTGTCGAATGCTTCCCGTGGCTTCATTGCGGGCTGATAAAATCTTATCATAGGCATCTGAACGCACTAGTTGATCTGGGTCTGTTATCATCGATAACAAAATATTTTCAGGATGAAAAAAATATCCGTTATTTTCAATGAACGGACGGATGACCTCTTGAATATCTTTTGGCAACTGACGAATCCAACATATATAAAGGAAAACATTCCGACTTCCGTGAATTGCCAGTGGTTGGCTTTTTACAAGAAACCAGAATGGTGCATACACTTTCACAACGAACTGAGCCAGTTTTCTCAATACCATCGAGGGTTGCGTACACGTCATATAAAAGCGCAGAATTCGAGAGGCTGTTGTTAGCCAGCGCGCTTTGCAAATAGCGCCGGGCTTCTCGCTGGCTAATTTTTCATCGCATTCTCCGGTATGAACGGCTCGAACCATACGATACAAGTAAAGCTGGTCGCCTCGAATATTCCACCCATCTATGTTCGCTGGCATTTCTCCCATTGTAATGCGTTCGAAATTTTGTTTGACCTGACCAAACGGAATAAGCAACAAAATATGCGAATTATTAATTAATAAAATGCTCACAAGTAAAGTATACGGAACACACGGACACGAAACACTATTAATATATTAAACTTACAGGGTAGTGTATGCAATTTTGAATGCCTTCTCCGATACTTCCGGGCCAGATTCCAGGTCCTTTCTGTTTTCCAAGCAATGATCTTAACAGCGCATTAAATGGTAACTCGTTGAAGTGGAAAAGGCACACGAACCACTGCAGCGGTCTCTGTAAATGGCGTTCCATTCTCACAATGACTCCACTTTTGTACCCAGTGTTGGTAGCAGTTCCATCGCAACTTATGGCAACTAAGTCATCCAAATTGAAGTTTTCACGACTCAAGTAATCCACGATGCTCCTCTGGATCCCCAAAGCAGAGCTATCAGTGGGCGTAGCATAACCAATGAATTTGGAATCAGGCTCTTTTACAATGGTGATGTGTTCTTCATTTAAAACAATATTTCGCGTCACATTTGCCTCGGTTACTTTTTTCAAAGTTGGCTCTTTCTTGCCATCGAAAGAGATACACTTTAATAATTGATGGCATTTGGCCGCCGCTTTTGCTTCCTTACGGAACTTCACACGTTCTCGAAATATTTTATTTTTATTGATGATAAGCCCTTCAAAGAACTGACATATATTTTCGGCTGTTTCTGCAGATAACTCTTCTTTGGCTTTTGCGGCAATAGACAATTTTAAATCTTTTATTAACATGGTCGCAAGCAAGGCACCGTAGCGAACTGAAGTATCGCTGCGATCCAAAGCCGAACTAAAATTACGCAAAGAAATGTCCGCCACCGTAAATGTTGTTTTAATCTTCTCTGAGGAATCGCCAACATTTTCTTCAAATTCTAGCTCTTCATCGCTGCCTGGTTGATACCCAATACTGTTGAACTCGGTATATACCGCTTTTGATGGTGCAACAATTGAGCACGTTTGAACACCGCAATTTTTCATCGACATCATATGATAAACATTATCCAAAGTCATCAGCCGTGGACCCCATTGATCGATGAAAAAGTCTTTCGCATCGTCTGGGATTTTATCAGAGGCGGTGCAACTGCATGGAACATTTCTTTCTATGCCACACTTACAACGCGAAATTGAGAACAATTTATTCCACTCATTTACATTGCATTTCAATGGACTTTTAACCAATTTATAGTAATCGTCTAGAAGTTTATCCAACCGTTTACGAACACCTGATACCGATATAATTGGAATGCCTGCCCGCTCCCATAAAAGGGTAATGCTTCTGAAAGCTTCTTGTTTAAAAGCACTCAATTTTCTATTGGGATTAGTGTTATGCCGCAGATACAAGAAATAATTAATAACATCGTACTTAGTCGGTAACATAGTGTTGTTTAATGCACTGATCGTAAAAGACATTTTTTTATCGTTGTATAATGGAAATTTAATAATGCTTTGTTGAGCCACCAACGCCTTATTACTGAACTAATTTCTTCTATTGTTACAATAAAATATAGACCGTTACTTCACAGGTAAAACGATTTGCAATAGGGAAACAATGTGACAAAGTAGTTTTGCTCATGTTGTGCATGAATCAGCTATGGCGGTCACCGATGAGCAACGCATGGGCCAAAAACACCAATATATGTATTACACTTTGACAACCGACTGTAAACATCGAAGATTCAAAGAACAACTTATAAATACATGCAATGCTCTCGGCAAAATAAGAAAAAAACTAGTTTAACACTTTTTCTGCTGGGAAAATCGACATACTTCCTTAGGAAGAGTTTCATGATTTTATGCGAGCTTTAATTTTCTGATATTAGAGTGGTACATTAGGGTAGTAGCAACTGAGATATGATGGGTAAGTACCAGAAGGGGGTGCTTGAGCTCAATGACTTCAAAGACAAAAAAATCGGCCTCGTCGAGATAAAAACATCGATGTATCACACTTTAAAATCTGTTTATAAATGCAGAAGTTATATAGAAAAATGTAAAAGCGCGACCCCTACGTTCGGCATAAAAAAATAAAAAAATTTTTTTTGAAACTACCTTTCAATAATACTTCATATTTGAAGGTGTACGGCGAACTTTTTTTTTGAGGTACGCCCTACTGCACACTGGTCCCAAATCCATTTTTTATGGCATAAAGTCGAAAAATAAACCTACAGTCTTGTAATTTTGCACACTTGCTAGACATAACATACTTAAAAAATAAAAAATAAAATTGGACCGATCGGACCACGCCCACTACCACCTCCCATATAAACTCAATATATAACCAACATAATTATCACCCTGTATTGGTACAGGGTGACCAAAAACAAAATTTTATGAAAGCTTAAAAGAATGAAGAGTTGTTTGTTTTGACGAAATGTGTTTTTCTAAACATTATTACAAAAGCAAAATATAGCATACAAATATTATACTTTAAACTGCAATTTAAATAATTATTTCAAGAATTAAAGTAAAATGTATACATGTGTGCAAAAAGGTGAATGATGTTGTATACCATTTAAATGGGTCTCGTACACAAAACTAATTCAGAGATATAATCATATATATGTCTATGGCTAATCAAAAACTGTGCTAAAATAAAATGACAATTTTTGGAGTTTGCCGAAAAATGCTGACGAAATATTAATTCCACCATAAACTACAACCTCAGACGTACACTTTCACATTTACACTTTGAGTCAAGTTGAGTCATACATATAACTTTTGGTCCACGACATTTATAGATTATGTTCTCTACAAATCACAAAATTACAATACCTATGAATACTTACAAGACCACAATAATCATAAAATGTTAAATATAATTTTTCAACTACTAACTCTTGCCGTCAATTTTCATAATATAGTCACCTTATTATTTTCTTTTTAAGTCTTGATTTTAATTAATTAGTAAAACTGCTTTATATCAAAATTAATCCCACTTTTTTGAACCGCAAAGTTTAAGTACCATTCAGGCTTGTGGTGTTGCCACCTTATTTTCTCCAGTATATTTTCTTGATTGCTTGGAGTGTTGCCATAAAGAAAATATATACACATTTACCAGTTTCCAATTTTAATTTTTTTTGAATTTCTGCCAAAAAAGTGGATTTGGGACCATAGTGCACTGTAGAACTTAAACCACGCACGGTATATCACCGGCAACCACTAGTAGAACATATGTGCCAAATTTATTAAAATCGGAGGGGATGAAAATCCAAACCTACGTTTTCTGTTGGAATTACTCAAAAGCGGAGAAGATTTTGATTTTTTTCTAATAGATTAAAGTCTAAACTATGATGATTTTTATTTAGGGCGCTACATTAAAAAGTGGATCCATATAGATCACTTTCAAAGTATGTACTCTTAGTTGAAACATAATAAGATCTGCAAAATATTATTGTAAAGATAATAGTGTAAACTGGGACCCATTTCTATACTAAAACATGGACTTCTATAGCTGGCTTTCAAAGTAGGTGTCTCTAGTCTAAATGTATCATGGTGTGGAAAAATCGATCAAGATCCGATGTAAAATGTGAATTTTAGAGCACTAATTATGTAAATCGGCGGTACACTTGTATGGTGTCTTTATCAAAACATGGACCCATGCAGTCCACTTTTACTTTAGCTACTTCTAGTTCAAATATAACAACATCCAGAATATTTTATCAATATCCAATGTAAAACGTGCATTCTAGAGCAGTAATATGGTAAATTGGAGGGATATTCGTATACAGGCTATATCTAATTCTGAACCGATATCCTCCAAATTCAATACCGATCGTCCTTCGGCTAAAAAATAGTTCTGTCAAATTTCATGCCAATCAAACAACAATTGTAGGTGCGAAAAAGTTTAGATGGACAACAGACGGACGGACGAACAGATAGACATTGACAAATCGAAGTGGTGTAGGGTATAATAATTTAAAACAAGTAAGGAAAGGCTAAAGTCGGGCGGAGCCGACTATATGACACACTCCACTTTCTATCCGAATACAATTCAATTCGGTAAAAAGTGAAAACTGGCAGAATTTAGGCTAATATGACCTGGTCCAATTTGTCAAATCGAAAAGAATATTTGTATCAGGGCTATATCCAAACATGGAATAAAATGACTAACTTTCACAATAAGTTCTTCCAGTTCAAATATAACGTTTTATGTTCTCTTTGAAAAAATTCGGTGAAATTTCGTGGTTTCTGGGCCGGAAAAAGTCTATCCGGAAGCGAAATTTGTATGGAAGCTATATGTAAATCTGAACCGATCTGTCCCATTTTCACCATGGGCGTTTCTAGTTGAAATATAAGATATTTTGAAAGGTTTGAAGAAGATCTGTTAAAATATGTGATTCATAGAGTGGAAAAAATGAAATCGGAAGTGATATATGTGTGGGAGCTATATATAAATCTGAACCGATTTGACCCATTTGCACCATGGCTGTTTACAGTACAAATATAAGATATTTCGCCTCTTTTGAAGAGGATCTGTTAAAAGATGTGGTTTATAGAGGAGAACAAGTCAAATCGGGAGCGAAATTTTAATGGGAGCTATATATAAATCTGAACCGATCTGACCTATTTTCACCACAGGTGTTCCTAGTTTAAATATAAGATGTTTTGCCAAATATGAAGACAATCTGATACAATATGTTGATTCTAGAGCGGAAAAAGTCAAATCGGGAGCGAAATTTGTATGGGAGCTATGTATGAATCTGAACCGATCTAACACATTTTTACCACAGGCGTTTCTAGTTGAAACATAAGATGTTTTGCCAATTTTGAAGAAAATCTGTTGTAATTTGTGGTATCTAGAGTGCTAAGAATCAAATTGGGAGTGAAATTCGTATGGGGGCGCATCTAAATCTAAACCGATTTTCTTCAAATTAAATAGCGTTCGTTCTTGTCCCAAAAAACTTCGTTGTGTAAAGTTTCATTTAGTTATGTCTACAATTGTGATTACAAGAATATACAGACAGACAGACGGATATTTCTAAATCGATTCAAAAAGTGATTCTAAGTTGATCGGTATAACACCCTTCCTTTTGAGTGTTACAAACAAATGCAGAAAGACATAGTACTCTCGTGGAGTGCATAAATATCGTTGAAAATGCTGAAAATGCATTTTATATTTTCGAATGAAAACTTGATCGATAGAAACCGAAAAGTCATGGAATAAAGTTGCACTAATTTGTATATGAAATTGGTATGGGTCTGGCGAATGATGTATAATTCCGAACAATCGGACTTCAACTTCCATGGACACTCTACACCTATTTTCACCTTTTTAGGATCACAAAGTACTCTAGGACGAACTATTCACTGGTCACAAGATATGATACCTGCAAATGAAAATCTATTTCTATTCGTTTCAAACAAAAGATTTAAACATATTCAACTGCAAAACAACGACAACGTCTGTGTAGTTGTTTAGAATAAAACCGCATTCTATTAAACAAAGAATACCGAACAATGCCCACAAAACCCCAAAGGATAACAATAGAAAACAACAACGACAACAACACAACGACAAATAAAACCAAAACAAAACAGAAGCAGCAGCAACGTATGATGCACAACAAAAACTCCTTTATTTAACGCTTCTAACAACAATAATAGCAACGGCAACAGCAATAACAACAACAAGGACAACAATAACAAAAGGCAGATGTAATACAAGTATGAAGCGTAAATAAGGATCTTTTACCATGAAATATTCAAACTTTTCAACATTTCATTAAAAAGACTGACAAAGCGCAAAAATTGCTGTTGAACACAAAATGATAAAAGCGCTGAAAAGCACCCACACTCACTCGCCCGCCCGCTCGCAGAACAATAACAACAAACAATTAAGACAACAACAACACACACACACTACAATCGCACACAAAAGGACTAAAGCGTCCTTACAATGCATGCACACCGGCAACACATGCGCCGCCAGATACTCATACTCCCAGTGCCACGCTCATATTCCCATTCATTCGTTGTGTGGGGATTTTTTCTGTTTTTTCTTTGTGTTTTGCACAAAAAGGGGTTAAAATTACGAAAGGAAAGAAAGTAAAGGTCCTCTGCTCTGAAAGGACACCAATTGCATCAACAACAGCAGTGGCACTGGCAGCAGCAGCATCAGCGTCAACATCATTCCATGCAATTTGATCTGTTTTTCATATTTGCGAAGGGGCGAATGAATGAATACTTTTTAGCGTTACAAATTGCGTTGCAAAAATGCCATCGTGAACAGAGAATGAGGACTTCGCAAAAAGGGTTGCGAAAAAATGCCCATTTGTGCACGCTATTCTCTTCGATGTGTTATTTTAGCTGGGGTTTGAGGTCTTTAATTATTGACGCGCGTGGCATACTTTGTCGCTGAAAAGGAGTAGACGAAACACAAAAAGTTAAACAAAATCAATTAAAGTTGACAACCAAAATATTTGGTTTTCACAATAAATTTAGTTTTTTTTTTTGTTCCCAGAATCATTGAAAACTTATGTTGGCTAAACATTAATTAAGAGTTAGCACTTAGGGAACACCACACATATTGATGTTGTTATCTTTTGACATTTTAGAAAAAACGGGTCATTGAATTTTCGCAGACATAGAGATCAATGTGACCGACATAGAAATGACACCGATTTTTACACATTTGTATGCGAAAAATAGCTATTAAATTGCAGACATCACGTTTAGAGTACTTTCACACTTCAAAATTATTCAGAAACAATGATTTTCCAATTAATGGAATATTGTCCTCGAGAATTGTTCGACTAACTGGTTAATGAAGCAATGGGTCAACTCAAAAAGGCAGAATTAAAAAAATATATGTGCCAGTTAGAATGATAGTGGTAAAAGTCAGAAATCCAAAATATTAGATATACCAATTTTTCACTTTACTTTGATCAGATCTCTTATTTAAGAACTTTTATTTTTGACATTTAATAAAAATGTTCCCTTACAATGACACTTCTCATTTTACGCACACCAAAATTGTCTTTAGTGTTAGTTTGAAAGTCTAAGTCACATATCCACTGGCTTTGATGTGTGGTGATGTAAACAAATTTTTTTACTTATAATCTATATATATAAAAGAGTTGCGTGATTGAGTGACTGACTGATCACTCCCCAGACCAAACGGCTAGAGCTAGAACCATGAAATTTGGCGTGTACATTTCTCTTACAGTGTAGAGGTGTGATAAGACGGGATTTTTCGAAATTCGTACTTTTAAGGTGTAAAACGGGGTAAAAAGGGATTAAAATGGTACCACACGGCTGGGCCTAGAATCTGGAAATTCGGTATGGATATTCCTCTTGCGGCATGAAGACAACCCAAAAAGTGACATTTTAAAAATTCGTACTTTTGGGGGGTTAAATGGTACAAAAAGGGACAAAAATGGTACCTATAACATGGTTGAAGCTAGAATCATGAAATTTGGTATGTACATTTCCCTTACAGTGAAGAAATCAGATTTGTTGGGAGTTTTTCGTAATTCGTACTTTAAATGGGGTAAAAAGGGATAAAAATGGTACCACCGCAATGACCAAACGGCTGGGCCTAGAATCTTGAAATTTGGTATGGATATTTCTCTTGCGGCATAAAGACAGCCCAAAAAGTGACATTTTAAAAATTCGTACTTTTGGGGGGTTAAATGGTACAAAAAGGGACAAAAATTGTACCAACAACAAGGCTGAATCTAGAACCATGAAATTTGGTATGTACATTTCTCTTACAGCGAAGAGATCAGATATGAAGGGAGTTTTTCGTAATTCGTACTTTTAAGGGGTAAAATAGGTTATAGAGGGATAAAAATTGTACCACCGCAATGACCAAACGGCTGGGACTAGAATCTTGAAATTTGGTACAAAAATTTCTCTTATAGCTTCAACGCGCCCAAGAAAATATTTTTAAAAATTCGTACTTTTTGGGGGTGAAATCGGGTAAAAAGGGATAAAAATAGTACCAATAAAATGGATGGAGCTGAAACCATAACATTCGGTGTGTACATCCCTCAAAATATTTAGAATCGCAAAATGAAGGAATTTTTCGAAATTTGTACTTTTGAAAGGGGATAAAAAAGGTACCAACAACACTGATGACGCTACAATAATGAAATTCGATATGTATATTCGTTTTACAGCCCAAATCACTGATAAGAAGACATTTTTCGAAATTTGTAATTTTAAGGGATCAAATGGGATACAAATTTTACCACAGCCCAGACCAAACAACTGGGCCTAGAATCATGAAATTCGGAACGGGCATTACTTTTACAGCACGAATGCGACTAAGAAAATATTTTTCAAAATTCGTACTTTTTGTGACTGAAATTGGGCAGAAAGGGATACAAAATGGTACCAATCAAACAGATGGAGCTGGATTAATGAAATTCGGCGTGTACATCCTTGAAAATGCTTACGCAAATTGAGGGAATTTTTCGAAATTCGTACTTTTAAAGGGTAAACGAGAAAAGCGGGATAAAAAAGGTGCCAAGAACATGGATGACGCTACAATAATTAAATTCGGTACGCATATTCGTCTTACAGTGTAGATGAGTAATAACAAGGAATTTTCCGATATTTGTACTTTTAAGGGATTAAATGGGTTAAATATTGTACCACCGCCAAATTGTACCAAAATACTGTGCCTAGAATCTTAAAATTTGGAACGCATATTACTCTTATAACGCGAACTCGACCACGAAAATATTCTTCATTAATTTAAACTTTGTGTGTGAAATTGGGTAAAAACGGATAACGGCGGTACCAATCATGAAATTTGTACATGCATAGAAACACACAATTAATATATTTTACGAAATTCGTACCTTTTTATATCCCTATGGTACCAACAACACGGCTGAAACTAGAATCGTGTAATTCGGTGTGTATATTCCTCTGACAGTGTAGACGCGAAACATTAACTGATTTTCAATATTTATACTTTTGTATATGTACTTTAAAAGGGAAAGCGGATCAAAAGTGGTGCAAATGAAATTCGGTGTGTACATTTCTCCGAGTACATAAATTAATGTTTCGAAATTTGTATGTTTAAGGGCACAAACGGCACAGAAAGAGTTATATGTGAACATTATAGTCATTATCTTTTTTATTTTGACCAAAGCTTATGTCAATTTGCGTGGAAAGTATAGAAGTTATATTAGGTTTAATTTTACGTACGGGTCGTTTGTTTTGGAATGTGGACTATACGTGTGTGGGTACCATAAGATATATATCAATTTCCCCCATTTTCGAATTTAAACTAAGTTTGGGAAAATGGTACTATGTGCAGAGTTTGAATAAATTCTTTAAGTCCCTTCCAGAGTCATCGTGTATACCAGCGAGCCAGACGGACGTGAAAGGGACTTGGGACATACTTATGGTTTTAAATCTCTCCTTCAATGCGTTACACTTTTATTCTATCCCTAATGATATTTTCACAGCTTAAGAAAGAAACGTGCAAATATTTTTCTACTTTATATGATTTTTTGTAGAAAAATTGTTTTCATTTTGTGCCTATAAATTAAACTATTCACTACGTATAAACGCTGAAAGTGATATCCTCAAAAACAGTTTGAATACTGATACAAACTACTGTCTTACCATACCAATTTTCCGCGTACGAAGTAGCGGGTACTTGCTAGTGTCCACATATAAAATCAAATTATTTCAAAAGTAAATAATCATTTCAATATAAATTTTCTATTTTTTGAAATAATTTTTTTTGTATTTTCTATCATTTTTGGTAAGGAAATATTATTTTTGCAAAAAAAAAAAAATAAAAATTTTGTTTGTTTAATTTTTTCAATTTTGAGAAGAATGAATGTGGTCAAGTCATCATCTGAAAGTAGTGGTTCCCTTAGCGGTACCAACGATAAATGTTCGATATAGTAGTGGGATATTCTAAGAAAAAAGTTTTGTGCTTCGGTGGAAAAATATTTTTCAATTAACTCAAACATAAACCATTGCATATCTCAGAACGGATAAAGCGTGACTTGGACAACTATCATTCTTACTGGCATATACCCAGCAAAAACTCTCATTACCAAGTAATGTGGGGAATAGGGCAAAACCAAAAACCTTCACTACTTATTTTTCGGATCCGTTTCTAATTATTTGTATGAAAGGATTGTAAAAAAATAAGTACTTCCACGCACGCTTACAAAAAGTTGAGAAATAAGTACTTCCACGCACGCTTACAAAAAGTTAATATATAAGTACTGGGTGGTAAGTATGTTGGTTGGCGTTGTTGTGTGTTGTGGTTGGTGGTTTGAACACACACAGCAAAACATTTCTAGCAACTTCATTATATTTCAAAATTTGTATGATGAACATCGACACCACGGCAAGCGAATGTATACACAAAAAAGTACAGTTGTAAATAGTAACAAAAGAAACAGAATAATAAGAAGAATGTATTTTCCATTCATCTTATTGTTGTTGTGTTGATAAGATAGTATTATAATATTATTTTAACAATAAAATAAAACATTTTTTAATTCAAATATAGTTCATCAAATTAATTTTATGATTCTGCAAAGAAACAATCCACATTCCGCGTAACATGTACGCTTCGATCGACATGAAGCCACTAAATTTGCTTCACCAATCGAAAATATCAAATTCGTTCAATCTTCGAGCGACGGTCGCGGCAGCATCGAAATGACTGGAAGACAAAGCTACAGACAACTCAATGTATACCAAAACATGGATGTTTTGTTACTAATAAGTACTTGTTTAAACCATTATATAATGCAGGGCGTAATGGGCTCTCATTACTAGGTAATGCCAATAATAATGAGGTGTCATTACTAAGTTTTTGCTGGGTATATAGGTTGTGTTTTGCTTTTCCCAGAATTTTTCATTTCCCAGGAAAGTGGAAATTATTTTTAAATTTCCCGGTAATCTCCATTCTTTGGAGTTTATTTATATATTTTTATTATTTATTTTATTCGCAAATATAAACCAAAATGTCATAATTTTATTAAATAAACATTTAATTAACAATTAACATGTTGAAAAGAGTCGGCAATTTCACCTCTAATTACTAAACGAAGCAGTAAGTTTAAATATGAACTCAACTGGTTAGTGTCTGTAAGACCAATGGAATATCATTGAATTTATCAATTTCCCAAATAAAACTGGCGATTAGTGGTCGTCAAAAGCCACGTGGAAACTGAGAAATATTAAAAAGGATTTTTTTAAAACATGAATATCCTTGCCCCGAAACAGTATTATTATCCAAATAATGTGGAAAGATATGATTTGAAATAACCTTGATTTTGATCAAAATGAATGCACAGAACACTTCTGAGGGATAATTTACTATCATACAGGGTGGCACAGAATGAGCTATATGGTTTGAATTCTTTATAACTTTTTTAATTATTATTCTTTCTTTGTTTTTTTTTCAGCATTTTGTGAAGGTGATTTTGGGGAATTAATTATGAATCATTACACGATCGAACAACGAACAAAAATAATTGAATCTTATTTTTCAAACCAACTGTCACAATTCACAATTTGGTAATGAGCGCTAAAGCCCATTTCCTATTAAATGGGTATGTCAGCAAGCAAAACCGCAGGATTTGGGCTACGGAAAATCCAAGGGCAGTTCATCAGCGACAATCACACCCACATAAGTGTACTGTTTGGTGCGGTGTATCCTCCGAAAGGATAATTTTGAAACTGAAAGTGGTGTCTCAATCTTTGTTATGGAAAATTTGCTAAAAAAGAACAGGTATGTGCGAAGCAGAAAATGGACATCACTTAGAGGATATCATTTTTCAAAGCAAATTGTAAAAAATTCCCCAATAATATAATGTATTAAAACAAATATAGTAGCATAAATAAAAAGGTTATAAACCATTTACACAATATTGCTCATTCTGCGCCACCCTGTAGATCCAAATTTTACCTGAATACATCTAGATCGGTTGGAATTGCAAATGGGCGAAAACTTGATTTTTAGTTGTAGGAGTGAAATGGGGCAACAAGGGATCAAAATGGTACATATCAAAGACAACAGCTAGAAACATGAAATTCGGTGTGTACATTTCTCTAATTGGTTTAATCGGTAATATAGGCATAAAAATGGTACCAACTAAACGCCTGCGCCTAGCATAATCAAACCAGGTGTATACATTCCCCTTATTGCGTAGACACGTAAAATAAAGAGATTTTTCGAAAATCGTAGTTTTAGGGTGTAAAATGGAAAAAGGGGATTAATATTGTACCAACACCTAGATTCATGAAATTCGGTGTATACATTCACCTGAAAAACTTTTTTGAAAAACAAATTCGTACTTTCAAGGAATACACTGGGAAATGGTACCATGGTAGCTAGAATGATGCGTAGTCATAAATAAAGGGAAATAACGAGATTTTCGAAAGTCGTACTTTTAAGCGGTAAATTGAATTTGAATTGAATTTGAATTGACTTGAAATATTATTGCGAAATATAGTATTCCCATATTTGTAGCGTAGTTTAAAATAATAATCATTTTATATTTATTTATAAAATTATTAAAATAAATTTTCAATTTTTATGTTTGTTTCGGTTTGGCTATATAAAAAACATAAAAATTTTTGTGTAATGTTACTAATATATATATATATATATATATATATTTATATATATATATATATACTCTCCACCATTGATTGCATTCTACAGAGATTGTCGATTCGGGTCAAAAATAATCGGTAATCATGGCGCGATAACGATCGTCATTCACAGTAACATGACGATCATTATTGTCGACGAAAAAATATGGGCCAATTACGCCGCCGGCATGCAAACTGCACCAAACTGTGAAATAGGGCGTTCACAAATTAAATTCAAAATTTTCAGTTGACTATTGGAAAACCCTGTACTTTATAAAAAATAGATAGCTGCTGTCAATACCTTTCGAATGATGCCTAAATGAAAGGAAGGAAATTGACGCCGCATCGCTCATTTTTGTAAATGTTGGCTCTGAAAAAAAAATCTTCTGTAAAAAATCATTGCACAAAAATGGAGTCAGTGGCGACATTTTTCATCTTATATTCATACTTTAGGCATCATTCGAAAGGTATTGATTCCTTCAATTTATTTTTAATATATATAAAAGCCCTTCCAAGGGTCAATTAATTCAGAATGCAATATAAACAAGTACGGAAAGGCTAAAGTCGGGCGGGGCCGACTATATAATACCCTACACCACTCCCTGCGTATGTACCTCGCTTTGATTACTAAACCCAGTTATTTCATGGGAGCAATTTTATGTAGTTCATATAAATTATACAGTTACTATACATTCATCTTTAGTCATATTTAACGGATATGGTTAATAATATGGTAATTGATCTAATTATGCGACAGGCATATACAAATTATACAGTAGTAATAGGACCGACATTTCAAAAGGGGCATATAACAACATTTTGGGCCGGGTCCAAAACATGGGCCTATATTTTTCTCATTCACGATAGGTATTCCTAGTTGAAAAATATAATGATCTGCAAAATTTGGTGAAGATCTGATGTAAGATGTAGTTTTTAGAGCTGTAATAAATCAGAATGGTGCCCCATTTGGGTTATACCAAAGTATGGACATATGTATATATGGACAAGTAAGGAAAGGCTAAAGACGGGCGGACTTTCTATCTCATTACAATTCAATTCGGTAAAAAGTGAAATTGGGAAGGTTTTTGCATCCTGTAAATGTATGTGTTTGACAAAAAATGTTAAATCGGAAAGGACATTTGTATGAGGGTATATTGATACCTGTAACGATGTGACCCCCTTTCACCATGTATGTTTATTGGTGAAATATAATATGTAAAGTTTGGCCAAAATCGGTTAAACATTCGAGAGCAACATTTGTATGAGGGCTATATCTAAATCTGCACCGATCATACCCACTTTCAGCATAGGTGTTTCTAGTTCGGTTATAAAATGTTGTGTCAATTTTAAAGAAAATCGTGTACAATATGTGGTTTCTAAAGCGGAAAAAGTGAAGTCGGGAGCGACATTTGTATGGGGACTATATCTAAATCTGAACCGATCTAACCCACTTTCAGCATAGGTGTTTCTAGTTCGATTCTAAAATGTAGTGCCAAATTTAAGGAAAATCGGGTACAATATGTGGTTTCTGAATAGGAAAAAGTGAAATCGGGAGCGACATTTGTATGGGGCTGTATCTAAATCTGAACCGATCTAACCCGCTTTCGCCACAAATTTCGCCAAATTTGAAGAAAATCGGGAACTATATGTGCTTTATAGGGCGGAAAAAGTCAACCGGGAGCTACATTTGTATGGGGGCTATATCTAAATCTGAACCGATTTCCTTCAAATTCAATACCGATGTCCGTCCTTGGCCAGAAAAAATAACTTCTGCCAAGTTTCATGACAATCGGACAACAATTGCGACATGTAGAGTGCGAACAAGATTAGATGGACAACAGACGGACGGACGGACAGACAGACAGACATCGTTAAATCGATTCAGCTGGTGACTCTAAGCCGATCCGTATACAAACTGCGACAGCAGAGAGGAGAAATATACATTCGAGCTGTCTCATGCGACTACCCTGCTCTAATAAACCCATGACACACGGTCTTTGGGGCGCAATTACTACTCAGCATCTTAATAAGATATCGAAAATTGCTTTTAATCATCTAACCAAATATCTCTATCATTATGGTGGGACTCAAATTAAAAACGGGGACTTAAAGCACTACCTTTTTATAATACACAACAGAGTTCGAAATATCTTTCTAAACATAATCTCTCCAAGTCCTAAGAAATCGGAACTTCAATGCGCGAAAAAGTGTCATAGTAGGAACAGCTGGAATATGTTTCGAAACCGCAATCCACTTGCAGCAGCCGGTGGTTGCAAAAAGAAGGATCCAACCACCAATTTAAAATAAGTGGCACAATAATAATCCCTGCCTTTGTAGTGCTCACCTAACATTTATTACCATAGTCACCATATGTTGGTTTTATAATCACACCTTCCCCATCTTCCGTAATTACGGCCAAGTGATGGTCTTTCACACTAATTTCTAGGCCAGCCTATAAAAGCTAATGGCGGCTGTTACCTCAAATTAAGGTAATGCCTATTAAATATTGAGGATTTTTTCCGGCTAATCACAATGTTTGAAACCTAAAAACCCTAAATAAACACCATATAACCCATTTATTAATAGTTGCGACCGTAAACGCTCTCTTTGAACCAACCAACCCTCCTCCGGTAACCTTGGTAATCTTGAGTTTTATGGGCCATAATCCTTTACATGAAACAAAAACATTACACATGCAGCCAAAAGTAATCTGTGGAACATTTAATTTTATAATCGCATCGTAAAAATTTCCATAATAACCACAAAAATATCTTAACGAGCGTAAACCTCTAATTAGAAACAATTTAACAAACATCAAAAATATTCGCGAGCAAGCGACCGACCGGTCGCTCGACCAACCTACCGGCAAATTTCCATACAATTTCCATAGTGACAGGATTCCGTCAGGATTCACGTGTAACCAGTCATTCAGCCAGCCAACCAACCCCGCTGGCTGATGCTGATGTGGTTGATTGTGATGCCAATGCCGTTGACGACACCGCGCTGTTGAGAATGAGGGTCAGAATTGACATCTTAAATGGTTTTGATCTTAACTAAATGACACATCAGACATCAACAAACATAAAAACCCATCAAATTCACTGAATATGCAGTTACGGGTGTAATTCGTTCTTTGTCTCCTTTTTTCGGAAGTGGTGTTAGTTGTAATGTTATCCGGTTTTGTTGTTGCCATTGGAGTTGGAGTTTGAGTGTGCCTTCGAGTGTGTGATGGTGTGTGCGTTTGTGTGAAAAGGACTGTAATAACAATAACATAAAAGTAGTAAGGAATATAAACAGTTACCTAATTTAAACGACAACGGAAATGGCAACAATAGTAATAAGGTATTAACAACAACAATGGGCCAAGGAACCAGTGGGGGAATGTCAGATAGGACAACAAGGAGTAACAAATGCTTAGAACACTTGGAATTTATCTCACCGCAGCAGAGCAGCATCCTCAGTGGAACAATGACAATGTTACTGTGTGTAGTACCCGAGCACAGTGTTGAGAAGGATGGGATTTTTGGAGAACAAATTTAGATTCATATGGAATTGTTTGAGCTTTTAAGGATCACCAGGATGTGTTATCAGCAGTCGATAAAGACACCGGCTATATCTTTATATATAAAAATGAATCTGTGTTTGTAAGTTTGTGAGTTTGTTTGCTCTTTATAGCAGCCTAAACTACTCGACCGATCTTCTTGAAATGTTCACTTGCCGAATTTGCGTTTAAACGCAAGTTGTGCTTCTCGTTCGTTTGTGAGAATCATCTCCTTATAGAGGCCGGGTTTAATGTTGAAAGGTCGCTTCGAAGCCACTTGAAGCTACTGTTGGATATAGATGCGAAATGGTCTTGAGCCAGAACAATATCCCAGTTCAAATCATAATTTTTTTATATTTTCAGTGGACGTGGCACCTCCCACACAAATTGGGGATTTATTCGTTTTTTATAAATTAGTATATTCGGAGTACTGTTGCAGTTATAGTCTTGAAAGTGAAAGTTCACTAATTGTTAGTCTGCATAGTTTTGACAAAAATAGGCGGTATTGGAAAAGTGGGCGTGGTACCTCCCATACGTAGTTAAAACCTATTATCGAATATTGTCAGTTCTATGACACCTAGAGTGCTGAAATTTTGTGTAAGTGCATCCAGCATCAATCTGGGTAGTTGTGCCAAAAATGGGCGATATAGGAAAAGTGTGCGTGGTATATCCCATACGAAGTTAAACCCTATTATCGAATATTGTCAGTTCTATGACACCTAGAGTGCTGAAATTTTTTGTGGAATAAAAATAATCAATGCTGAACTAGAAGAAGAACAAGGACTGTGATTCATCAGCCGGTTCTTTGCAATCGAAAATTTTGCTGGGTAATAACAATTTCGAATCACGTTAAGTACTTGTTTTAGGTGAATTTTTTAGCTGTTATATTTTTGGCAACACTGGTTTAAACAGCTGACGCACGTTTCGTGTTTTGTTTCACTGTCAAACATCTTCAGTTTGGTCTATAATTTAATCATGAATCGTCTTACAAACGAACAACGCTTGCAAATTATTGAATTTTATTATCAAAATGCGTGCTCTGTTAAGAAAGTTCATCGCGAACTTTTTTACCGAAAAATTGTGTTCAGCGACGAAGCTCATGGGTACGTAAATAGGCAGAATTGTCGATTTTGGAAGGTCAACATTTGCAAAGGTCAACATTTGCATGAAATAATCTTCAAACATTAAAATATATGGACCGTTCTATCGATTCAAATAAAGATTTCATGTATTTTTCTGAATTTTATGTGTTTTTTTGAAAAACTTTCCTATAGCTTTTAAAAATCACCAATTATAAGATTTTTTCCTCTTTGGAGAGTAATACCTACAAATGCCTCCATTTGTACAATTTTCGCTACTACAACTCAACTCATTGCAACAACAAGATCCAGTTCGTTGAGAACGCTCACCCCCTCAAAATTTGGACTGAGGCCTGCCCATCTGTTGTTCGCTTGCATTTTCAAATTCTGCCTGAGCTGTAGTATCCTTGCCCATACGGTTGTTCCTGTGGAATTTGTCGAGTTGTTCATAATCTGGGAGACTCATCAGATTTACAGTTTATTGCCTCCCTATGCCTCGCCACTCAAATAATGTGAATCCCGAACTACTTTGTCATCTCATGTAGATGTGATTTACAAGGATCTGATGGCAACCTGACTGGATGATAACCTGGCTCGTAGAATGTACTATACTCGCAGTATTCATCAAGCTAAAGTGTTGGCTAGTGGCGACGCAACTTCTCCAATATCACACACTTCAGCTTAATGGATACTGCGAGTATCGTGCATTCTAGGAACCAGGACAAGTCCATAATCGAACATATATCAAATTTGAGGGCATCTGATGACATATACTACCATAAATTCTCCCACTGTCTTCACTATTTGGGATGTTAGCGTCGGGTAAGACCATGCGACTTAAAGTATGCACTAATTGTTCGTCGCCAGCTCTAAACAATAAGTCCCTTTTAGTGATTTGTTCAGGGAAGCTTATCCCTGTGCTGTGTTTCTGAGACCTAGGGTTATAATTTATGCAAAATTAACGGATACGAAAGATGAAAGGATATTAAAATATCAAACACATCACATCATCGATGATCGGATATGGCCGGATAAAAGATATGGTATGGATTTGATCTAACCATAACAATGTTTCTAATCACACATTGACATATACATATACTGATAAAAACCTAACTTAATTCAAATTATAGCAGACTGAGGCCCAGTATGCAAATATCTGTGATTGTAGGTTTGAAACAATCAATATCGGTTGTGAAAAATCTGCTTTTAGCCTCTCCTCATTTCATATCTCCTGAAAAGATGCCCGGCCGTCCTCGACTTTTGTGGAATTTGGGTTTGCCACGTCACAAAACCAAAACATCAATTTGGTAATATACGAAACTGAATTAGTCGATCATCCAGTTCTATGCACCATTCAGATAATTTCTGCCAACCTATCATCCCTAGTTAAGATGTTAACTTCGGATAAGATCATTTAAGCTGTGGTATATTCACATTTATGATACCAGGATTTTTGTAAAATATCTCTTAAAAATGCATTATTAATTTTTTTGTTTAAGCATAGCTTAGTTTTTGAGCATGCTCACCATTGTACCTTTAAAGATGTTGGTGGAATCTTGGACATAATATGAGCAAACGTAATGAAAATGATGAAAAGAGATATTGGGAATTTTGATATAAAAACTTCAAATAGATTCAGTCACGTCCTATGGATTTTAACCTCTAAAATATAGATGGGAAGGCTTGAATGGTTAAAAAGGCATGTGAAGTGTTTTATCTCAAAATAAAAAAACTCTTAACCTACCCAAACTGATCCTTAATATTAAATAATGTAGAGGTAGATCTAATATAAAAATCCCTTCGATTGTAGGCAAAAGTTTGTAATAATTGTAAAAGATTTAGCAATGGCTGCGGAACACTGTGTCGCATCAGCTTTTAGCGTCTCATCATATCATCTCATCTTTGAGTTAAACTCGTCTTTTGTATTGTCTATTCCATTGTACTCTTTTGTCAGTTATTGTTCCTGCCGTTGATATTGTATAAATGTATGTATCTATCTGCATGGCCGTCTGTCTGTCTCTCTGGCTTTCTGTCCGTCTTTCGGTTCATCTATATGTATATCAGTCCGTCTGTCGTTTTCGTCATTGTTGCTCCTCGGGGAATGTCAAACAAATGACAGTTGATTAGACAAGAATCTAAAACGAATGTTCGTTCCATGTTCACAATACAGAATAGAAGCAAAGCGAAGAGAACGACGGTATGGCAGCAACAATAGAAAAATAACCGAATCCCGAAAAAAGGCGAAAGCACATACACTCACACATAGAAAAAGGAGCATCACTCTGGAAAATTGTAAAATTATGCAATTTCGCACAGTGAAAATTTACAGATTAAATACGCCAGATAAGCTAACAACCAACCACACCAACAATGAGACTCCTCACTCACTCCCAGGCACTCTCAGACATTTTCACTTGAAGGACTTTAGGGTAAATTCGAATCGGGTAGATTTGCTGGCGAACGAATGAACACTCGTTCATTGGTGTTGGTGGTTTTGCTGGGGGTTTTTTGGTAGGCAAATGAGGCCTGAGTCCTGGCTGGAGTAGAAATGAAAATAAAAAAGGGATTAAATAACATTATAACAGGCTTAAACAGTAGCAGAAGCAGTAGCAACATCAGCAAGGAGCGACATGCAGTAATAGATCCTTTTCGCTACCCATTCAAGATAAGGAACAACATTACCAAAATGGCCTGTCTGCTGTGGGTAAGGGAAGATCTCTGCTGCGGCTTCTCCTCGATTCGACTTGACTGCGGTATCTCGGTGCGTCTCCCATTCTGTTCCGGAGTGTGTTGGCCTCCGGCTGTTTAATAGGATTTAAGTTGATTTTTTATATTTTCATTAAACATTTATTTAAGCATTTCCACTGTAGTGTTATTGTTTGTTGATGTTTTCTTTACAACGTTAAATTAACAGTTAAATTGGCCATTTTGTGTGAGTGCTGACGAGGACGAGGATGACGGCAGCGGTGGTGGTTAGGTGGTAGTGATTGCGATGGTTAGACCCCATGTTAGGTATTTGTTGGCTATCCTGCTGATTGCATCTCAATGTAATGATTTTATTTTTGTTTTGTTTAATCATACAACGCAATGAATGTGTAATTTTGTTTAGATATATGTATCTTGGAATAGGTTTTGGAAGCGAGTGAAATGAGAGCTACGATGGTTGGTGAAAAAAATTAAAAAACAGTTTTAAATAAAATTAGCTTCTCCTAGCATGCTTGATTTTATAGTTAAAAAATTTATGAGATTTTGTACCACCAAAAAAGATTTAAAAAATCCCTCCTCAGCGTGGCAAAGAAATGTTCAACAGTTGTAGCCAACAGGCGTTACACGATGCATTATTCCAAAATTATAGTACCAATATTAAAGATACTTTCGACGAAAATTAGAATTTTCGTAGAACATTTACATTTGGTTTAGATAAAAGTGACATTAACTCAAACTTATGAAAAGTAATCTTTGTATACTCATATCAATTTTAAACTTTTCCTTGAAAGTACAACATGCTTTGATATTGATTCTAAATAAAATTTTGCTCAAAACCAAGTAAATATTTACTAGGGTTTGCATTTTCCCGTACTTTTTATTTCCCGGGAAAAGGGAATTATTTTTTCACTTTCCCGGGATCCCGGGACAGCACGGGAAATTGTCAACATATCATTTCCATGAGTTAAGCTTATTTTTTAAGGTGATATGTGTGCTTTATTACTTGGTGCGGATTTTTGAACGGATATTCGGCAAGTGAGTTGTGCTTCTCATTCGTTTTCGGAAATCATTTACTTAAAGTCGCTGCGAAGCCACCTAACGAAACCTTTCACAGGGTGGAAATCATGATAGTGGTAGTATGCAGCCAAATAATAATTGTCGTCATGCTATTTTTAAATAAATTTGCATTCTATAAAATATAGATGCAAAATGGTCTTGAGCCAGGAGAGTTTCCCAGTTCAGTAAAATACATATTTATTTCATAACGAACCTGTTACAGAATTCAATTCAAATATATTTTCAAGTTTCAAAATTAATTAAATGCAAGTGTATATTTGAATTAAGAGCAGACAACGCATTTATATTTCTTATTTTATTGGAAAATGCTTACGCGACGGAGAACGTCGGTCATTCACATTCAACAGATGTAGGCTCAGTAGATCATTAAATAAAATCTTTATGTTGTCTGTTCTTCGTCCTATCGCTTCGAGAACTATAAATTCTTTTTTAAGACAGCTATCTTGTCTTTTTAATACAATATTGTTACTTGTGTTTTCTATACCATTGTTAAAAATATTTTCAAACGACTGACTTCAGTTATTTTGGCGTTCGGATATAAGCCCAAAATCTAATTTTTCCGGATTTTAATTTTTTTCATATGGAGATTGACAAGCAACCAAAAGTGGATTGTCATCCAACTGCAATACTTGACATACCTAATTAAAATATATATTAGCTATATTATTGTACAATTTTTTTGTGGAAATGATGGAAAAAATATGCGAAGAAATATGTAAAAGTTTCTACGGAATTCCCGAGGGATTCCCGTACGAATTTCCCGGGATACGGGAAATGAAAAAAAGCGAATTCCCGGGAATTCTTCCACGGGAAATCCCGGGATGCAAACCCTAATATTTACACAAAAACTTACACAAAAGTTGTCCTCAAATTAAGTAAATTTTTACTAAATCTAAGTAAAAGTAAGCTTTCGGAAGAAGCTCTGGAAGCCAGTAATAAAGCCAGTAAAGACTTTTCGAACTGAAAAGAGCCGAAAGAGTTCACAAGAGGCTAGCAACGAGAAAATAATTAATCGTCCTCAGGTATCGTCAGACCCCCAAATCAACTACATACGTCTGTAAAAAAGTCAAAGACTTATCACCAAAAGCAAACAAGCTCTTGAAGATTATACATAATGTAATAACGAATAGTAAAGTATTTGTATAGAATATATTATTATGGCAACTACGAAAGTACGAGAAACCCCAAATATATCGCGCAACGCGTCTACTGAAACCATTTCAACTTCTCTGATTGGCTGTCATCAGGCAGCTCAAAAGTGGAAAATCTGTAGGCATCGATAATCTTCCATCCAAATTTTATAAATCGAGACCAACTATCATCACTGATCTATTGCACATCGCTGATCGTATCCTATAACCCTTAGACCAGCTGCTACGCAAGGAACAAGAAGGATTTCGCGCAAACAGATCAAGCGTTGGCCAAATTAACAGTCTCATAGTAGAGCAATGCAATGAATTCAACACCACCGTATATCTCACATTCGTCGACTTCGAGAAAGCCTTCGACACAATCAATGACAGCGAAAATAGTCCACTTAATAAGAGATCAGCACAAGAATACCAGAGCAAGAGTGGTACATTGCGGGCATACGACGAAATATGCCATGCTACTCTCGAATGGAACCCGCAAGGCAGCAGAAGTCGTAGTCGATCCAAAACCACTTGGAGAAGAACCATTCTAAGCGAAACCAGCAAATCGTTCAACGAATTACGTTACTTATCATTAGACTGACAGCAATGGCGATTCTTTGTACATAATCTATGGTGGAATATGATAATAAAATCTATTTTCGAAAGTGTAATAAATAAATAGAAAATCGTAAAATATTTATTTGAGGATATAAAATTTATTCATTCATATACGTACATTATATGAATGAATAAATTTTATATCCTCAAATAAATATTTCAAGAAAACAGAACTCATGATTTATAAAGCCTAGACTACGCAGATTAATTCCAAATTTTAAGCCACATTATCTAATTCGCATACTGCTGCCATTGAATAACGGCGATTTAAGGATTTGTTTGCAGTGTCATATTTGGAAGACTTACATTATATGCATATAAAAGTACTAAAATATCTTGGGGCGAACTATTTTTACCATCGTAAAAATACCCGTGTTTAATACATACTCCAATATTCATTTATGTCAGATTTGAATAAAGGACACGTTATTCTTATTTATCACAAATTTCATCCAGATCCAAGCATTTTTGTGTATTACTCCATGATTGCTGGAATAATACTTGAAGTATTTAAGCAGTAATTCTCGGCATACGACCGAGAATTTTCTAAACACAATGAAATTCATTAATACCTTAATACCTTAAAGAAATTTCAGTAAACACATTTTTAGTTAAAATTACGTAAATAGATTTTTTCACACAAACTATTTCTTCATTTTTTTCTTTCTTAAAAAATTTCTTCCATATAAATATGAATTTACTCTATTATTAGAATTTTTATTAGAACCAAAGACATGTTTAAATTTACTACCTATTTCCAGTAATTGAACTATTTGCCATAACTTTGAAATTAAGAAAGTTTACTCATACCAAGTTAAATTTCCTATTTTAAAGAAAATTTTACTAATCTGGAGTAAAACTGTTGAATTAAATTGGAGTATTGGATTTTACTCAGATTTAGGAATGCTATTTATCACCCCACGTGAGTATTATGTCTTTGTGCATTTGTTTGTAACACCCAAAAGGAAGCGAGATAAACCCATTGTTAATTATACCAATCGACTTAGAATCACTTTTTGAATCGATTTACCAATGTCCGTCTATTCTTGTAATCACGATACAGGTCGCAATTGTAGCCAGAACCAAACGAAACATTGCACAACGAAGTTTTTCGGAACAAGGACGAACGCTAGTTAATTTGAAGAAAATCTGTTTTCAGATTTAGGTATAGCCCCCATACGAATTTCACTCACGATTGGACTCTTTTCACTCTAGATAGTGATATTTTAGCAGATTTTCTTCAAAATTGGCAAAACATCTTATATTTCAACTAGAAACACCTGTGGTGAAAATGTGTTAGATCGGTTCAGATTTATATATAGCTCCCATACAAATTTCGCTCCCAATTTGACTTTTTCCGCTCCTGAAACCACATATTGTCTTCAGATTTGGCAAGACATCTTATATTTAAACTAGGAACAGCTGTGGTGAAAATGTGTTAGATCGGTTCAGATTTATATATAGCTCCCATACAAATTTCGCTCCCAATTTGACTTTTTCCGCTCTAGAATCCTCCTATTTTAACAGATTTTCTTCAGAATTGGCAAAACATCTTATAATTCAATTATAAACACCTGTGGTTAAAATGTGTTAGATCGTTTCAGATTTATATATAGCTCCCATACAAATTTCGTTCCCAATTTGACTTTTTCCACTCCAGAAACCATATATTTTAACAGATTTTCTTAAAGTCTTGCAAAATATCTTATATTTCAAATACCCCATGGGTATTGGAAAATAGGCCAGATCAGTTCAGATTTATATATAGCTCCCACACAAATTTCACTACCGATTTCAATTTTTCCACTCTATAAACCACATATTTTAACATATCTTCTTAAAATCTTACAAAATATCTTATATATGGTGAAAATGGGTCAGATCGGTTCAGATTTACATATAGCTCCCATACAAATTTCGTTCCCGGATTGACTTTTTTCGCCCCAGAAACCGCGTATTTGCACCGAATTTGTTCAAATTGAGCATAACACTTGAAATGGAAGAACTTATTGTGAAAGTTAGTCACTTCATTACAAGTTTGGATATAAGCCCAATACAAATATTCTTCTCTATGATTAGGAAACATACAAAAATTCTTCCCGTTTTTACTTTTTTACCGAATTGAATTGTATTTGGATTGAAAGTGGAGTGTATCATATAGTCGGCCCCGCCCGACTTTAGCCTTTCCTTACTTGTTTTCTGATCATATATATGGAAGTTATAAGTACTTAAATTTTACTAGAAGTTTCGTAGTACATGGTCTCAGCTTCTATATTTATAAAACAACTTCAAAAAACATGATCATTTTTGATAACATTAACCATAGGCGTATGAATAAATTTCTGCTGGGGAGGGCTATAGCCGCCCGTAGTTTTTCCATTCAAATCAAAAAAATATTTTAAAACTGCACATATCTAAGATGGCCAAAAATGTAAGAAAATAGTTTAATTTCCACTCAATGTTGTTTACATTGTCGTCAGAAACAACATAAAAAATAATTTTATATTAAAAGTTGTTGACTTAGCATGACTTTGTTTTGAAACAGCCGTTCATATTTTAGTTGCCGGCAATTAGAAAAAAATATTTATTTTGAGTAAAAAATTATCTCTTTATTAACATGTCCATTACACAACTTTTAATGCAGGCTGGAAGAAAAACATTCCTAATAATTATAAAAAAATTCAGAAACTCCATTCAAATCAAGCAGTAATTTATTACTTTAGCAAGTACTTTTAAATCTGTGATCCAAATTTGTAGTAATATTCGGCCATGTTCTAACAACCGCACAAGTTTCTAATTTTTCCATTTCTATTTAAAACGACTTTGTTTAACCAAACATCCTCTTCATTTGCTCGTCAGAAAAGAAAGACAATTGACAGAAGTTGTTTTAGAGACAAATTTAGAAACTCGAAATCGTCAAAACAATGAAATGAATGAAAATCGCAGAACTTGGCCGATTATCATCATCGAGTAATAAATATTTATTTTTCCAGAATTCAACTGCTGTCATATCATCCGATGGCGAAATGGGCTTCGTTTGTTTGTTGTTATACAACTAGCATTAACCTATTGTTGAATCAAATAAAAATATTTGTTAAATGTTATTTGGTTTCTCTTTTCGAAATTCTTATAAGCTCTAAAGAAAAGGTAATTTTTTATATAGCCGTTCCTCCCTTGAGAGTATAAATTTCATGGTATTCATGGTACGTGCAAGGCACACACCGAATTTCATATTCCTATCTACTGCCGTTTAGTCAGGACAAATATTCGATGTTTATCCCTTTTTGTCCCATTTCACCCCCTAAAAGTACGAATTTCGTAAAACCCTTTCTTAGTCCGCGTCTCTGTCATATTTGGGAACTACTCTGAAAATTGCATGACCCTGGTTTCATTATTATACCGATCGACTCAGAATCACTTTTGGTCGATTAATTTGATCTTGTTTTGGATATAGCCCCCTTTGAAATGTTCTTTCCAATTTCAATTTTGGTTGCTCTAGACAAAGGACTTTGGAAAATCTGTCCGCCAGTGTATTTTCAATAATCGTTAAAAAAACTATTGTCGGCAAGTGATTGGGCTGTCAATAAGTATAATAATAAGTATTGAAGTAATATAGTTTTAGATCCAGTTTTTATGTTTTTTTTATGGCTGCAATTGACTTTACCTCACGTAATATGAGACGTGTTTTATTTACCACAAGCACATTTTCTATTTACCACAAGTAGATTTGCTAAAAAATGTTAATATTTAAACTTTTTTTCATGAGCCAGGACGATATCCCACATCAAAAAATATATGTATATTGATTAAAAGACAAAATATCCAAAATATCAAAAATAGTTCTGATTGCCAAAGAGAGCTTACTAATTACAGCAGAAGCAATTACTTTTTTATGTTAGCAAGGTTTTAGGGGAATAAACTTATTTCTTATAATTTAAAATTTTTAATATTAAAATTTATAGCTCTAATTTCCAACCTAATAAAGTTTTTAATATCCTGAAAACTAAGCAAACAAATACAGTCAACTGCTTGTGGTAAATAAAACATGTCTATTATCTACTTATTGGCGTTTTGTAAACCTCTAATTTATAGCTCACTTTTAGGCTCGTGGCTGCTTGAAAACATTTATTTCTTAACCTGAAACTGAAAACATAAATTCCTCGTTATGTTTCATAATCATATTTACCTTTTCGTTATTTTGTTTCGTTTTCATTGCTCGAGCCTGTTGATGTTGCTGGCTGCTTGCTGCTGGTGCTACTATCAAATTAGACAATTTAATAAATGATTTAATTAACGTAAGCAAATGCATGTCGCAAATGTCACACACTTCTATAATTCATAAAGCTCAAGGCAGCCAACAACAGCAGCAAGAATGGCAGCAACAACAACAACGACAATAGCAACAGCAACAACATTAACCCAACCAAACAACAGCGGCAACACGAGCAGACCACCACTTTTAAGTGGACAATATGGCGACAAAGTTGACATAATTACGAATTTCTTTTCACTGTGTTTGTCATTGTATATGTGTGTGTGTATGTGTTGGTTCTGTTGTTAATTCTTGTCCTGACATTTGTTTGCAATTTTTTATTCCGGCGAATATGATAAAAGTGGCAACAGCAACGAGATATCACATTCGAAAATTAAATTTATTAATGTGTGTGAGAAACTAAGAAATCCACACAGAGTGGACTGTGGTTCCCAATGCGAGAAGATTGAAATTTTGTATTGTTTAAATACAATCAGTGAAAATATGAAATAATGAATGAATTAATTCAAATGTTCTCTGGAAATCACCGAGTTAAAGTGATATTTCCTAATATCACATCATATAAATAATTTTTGACAGCATGAAATAATTCCCATACGTTTCATAATATTTATGATATGTAACATTTTAAATTAGAATCGACTATAAAAAAAGTATTGCTAACACCGTACCACAATTTTTAAATAATGTCGTTACACTTGAGCGGGACGATATACGTCTGAAATTATAAGCAAATTGGAGTTAATTGGTGTTTTTAGTATTTCATTTCTTCATCCTGTTGCCTCTTTACAGGAGTGCAAAGTTCTAAAGGATAAACTTTTCCAAAAATTATGTTAAATACTTATTTACACCCCATGATAACGGTATTAATGTTAAATTAAATAGGAGAATATTAAACTAATGCAGGTAGAAGCTTTAATGTATTTTTAGCACATATTCTGTTCTTAAATTTGTAAGTTTAAGTATTTAAAATAATTTTTGAAAAACTGTATCCTTTTAAAGGATGAGGAAATAAAAACTACTTACGCCAATTATCTTTATTTTACCTATAGTTTCAGACGTATATCATCTGGTGCTAGTGTAATATGGACTGTCAGTTATTATTTCAAAATTCTGGATTATTTATTTTTTTTTTCAAATTTCTGGTTTTGTTGGAAAAGTTGAAAATTGTCATTTAATAATGGAACACATTATCATTCATATCACTACACCGACTGGCTCGTCAGTATCTCATCCGATCAACACAATTTTTCAGTACAGCCCAAAATCCACACCAAACTGTGACCCGTTGTGGATACATTGGCTTTCCAATACTCACGTGTGGGTTCTCTGAACCCTGATCGAGATAAAAAAAATGAACGCCACGAAAGCTGAACTTCTCGAAAATTTTCTTAGACTTTGGAAGTAAGTTTCCCAATTTTGTTCCAGCGTGTAGAGTCCAATTTTGTAAATGTCAAACATAAACCTGCAAATAAAACTGAATGTTATTCTGCCTTTTAAAGATAAAGTAATCGGTAGTTCAAATTTAAAATTTTAAATGACCCTATCTATACCTTGTTTTATTTTTTAATGATTTGTTTCCCAAAACCAAGTACATATTTACTCAAGCTGAGGAAATTTTTTCCTAAAACCAAGTATGTATTTACTCAAATTGCGGAAAATGGTCAATATAACTAAAACTGAGGAAGACTTTGTTCAACATATTTTACTTCAGTGTATAAAAAGATCAAATAAAAATTGTTAACATGAAATACTTCTCAGACGTTTCATGATATTTGTGCCTTAATGATACTTTGCACTTTATTCTAGACCAACTTTTCCTCAAACCAAACAAATAATTACTCAGAATTTTAATAAAATTTTAATTTAAATAAAACTGAGAAAATGGTTCCCAATAATTCAAACAAATGTTCTGGCTTCAGAGTATGCAAAACTTATATAAAAATGGCAGCATGACTCCACGATTCTTGAGAAGGAATTAAGTCCCTACAAAAGAATGGGAACTGCTTCTTAGATTACCCCTCAAGTATTTTGCATTTGTTTTCATATATTTCTTATAAGTTCATTAATTCTTCATTTTATTTAATAATAATTCTGATTATACTCTGATTTAGGGATGGACTTTTTCTGAGTGTAAATATACATTCTGGTAATATTTTTAGATTTTTATTGTTGATAATATATTAAATTGTTAAAGAATAACGAACTTCCAACTCTAGCACACCTAAGTTTATGTTGGAAAAATCATTTGAAGTGAAACTGTTGAATATGATACTGAAGTATATAAGGCCGACTCTAAAATGGATTGTGGAGATAGTTCGTTAGAGTTTCAGACACGTTCAGCATCTTCATTTATGTTGGTATATTTCCCTGATTCTAGACGTATCTTGTATCCATATTTTATAGAATACAAAATTAATTCCAAATCGCAGTGATATTTAATACTTCGCTGCTCACTTCCTTTATAATGATTTCCGGCGCCTGTCGACAGGCTTCGCAGCGATTTTGCACTCCCAGATCATAAAATTCGAACTAAAGCCACGGACGACCGCTGGCTCCCGATGGAGCACAAGGCCTCACTAAAACTTCGCCATCTATTCCGACCATTTGCTATGTTTTTCACTTCGTTGAAAGAATACCTTGTTGTTGTATATATTTTTCTATTGTGTGTTTCGACATGTGTTTCGGGCTTCCTGGTGCTTTAGTGCCTTGCCAGTTCCACTGAAGGGCTTGTGTCGTTCTCTTAATATGTATCAACATTTACATACAGTGAGCTGCAAAAGTCATTAAGAAACTCCTCCATTTTTCTTAAAAATTACGCACCAACCAATGTGATATATATTTTTTTATTTTGGGTTTTCACTTGTATACTACAACAAATCCAAAAAAAAATATTTCTCTTATTTTACTAAATAAAAAATATAAAAATTGTTAACTAATATAACCCAATATTTCAGCACTCGATAAGTCATGGCACTGGTCAAAAGAGGATTTATATTTAATTTATCAGCTAAAATATTTTTGTAATGCTGTGGACAGCCCTTAGACATTGTTTAGATCCCTTCTGACGAATATAACAGTACTTTCCAAACTTCCAATCAGAAAAAGAATCATTTGTTTATTGCAAGAAGATAAGTTAAGATATTTTGTAAAAGAATTCTCAATAGAAGGACGAAAAATAATAATAAATTGTTACGAAATAGGAACATTTTACTTAGAAACTGTTAAGATTATAGATAAAAGAAAATCATCTGTACAAAAGTTATAAAACGGTTCAGAGAAAAAATTGGAAATAGACAACAACGAAAAATAAAATAAAAATAACGAAAATAAAAATTTAACCCAATGTTAAGAAAAAAACTCTTTCACAAGGGCACCTAAGTGACTATAGTGTTGTCAATAAATTATTTGGGAAAGATGCTTGTGTCGTGGGTGCATCAGGAGTACCAGGACGTTAGTGAATCAAGCAGAAAATTGGTATTGATGTCAAGCATGTAGGTGGGGTAGTGTTGTTGAACCTCAAGCCGTCAGCCGGTGTTGGAAATGTATTCTTTACTGGCGAGACGATGAACAGAACAGTTTCCCTGAAAATTCTGAAAGAAATTTTGAGAGTCCTGCAAAACGTAATATTACTAATTGTTATTACTTTCTACAAGAAATGGTGCTAAGCATACCACTGCTGACGGTAAGAAGTGGATGGCATACAATACTCCACACATCCCTAAAACCCTTACACAAAGTCGCGATTGGAACCCCATTGAGCATTTGCGTGGTCATTTTGAAAAACGTATCCAAAATCTCACCATTTCTAACAAAGCTCAGCTCAAAGACCCCATTCTGTCTGAATGGGGCCAATTGCCCCGAAAAGCAAGGGCGCTTTGTCAACCCGATTGAATGGGATTCTTCTGAGCTTCTGAGCTATCCATCTAAATATAGAGAAATCAATTTAGTTTAAAAATTATGAAATATTAGTAGATTTTGATTTTTCTCTCAGGGGTACCAAGACTTATGGCGTTTCAAAATATGAGGTTGGCATGATATATATTTTATGTATTTTTGTTTACATAAATAAGCTCACTGTATATGTTTACACTTACTCGATCTTCAAGATTTTTCCCAGGCACGTGTTGACAAACATTTGAATCTTCCTCACAAACCTATTTCTCAGAACCGATTTCATATTAAATTTAACTCCTACTGTATCTTTTGTACGAGTTGGACAAAAGTTGTATCTTTAGTTTTTCCAGAGCTGTGAATAGGCTTTGGATATACGGCTCTGAATGTCGTTGACAGCACCGCTAACTGCTGAAATTACACTCCCCCTAGATAGTTGAAGGATTGTACATTTTCAACTTGATCAGCAAAACATTAATGCTTGAATAGAGCGATTTTAGTTTCAGTAATATCAGTTTCATAGAATTAATCTTCAAACCAACTGCATGCGATTCACCAATGATGTAATCGTCTTGAAGGCATCTGTTGTCAGAATATGCCAGATCTTCAACATGATGTTGGAAGTTCAACAGGATTCTGCCCTTTTTCCCATCATCCAGAACTATAAAGGATAGTAAGGTTGAAATAAGACAACCTTGGCGTACTACAGAGATGGCTTGTTATTATATTTCATTATTTCATTCAAATTTTACTACCACAAAATTGAATGAACGATGTTTTTGTGGTACTTTAGACAACTTTAAGAATTACTTAATTCTGTTAAAAATTCTTTGATGACATCAGGCAGCATATGCTAGATTTTCCACATGATGTTGGAAGTTCAACCGGATTCTGCGATAGTCTCCATCATCCATTGCTCGAGTATATCATTCATAATTGTAAGGAATAGTAATGTTGAAATAAGGCAACTTTCAAATCTTTAAGAAGTACTTAATACTGTTAATATTCTACACTGAAAGAAATTTCCTTCATAATATCTATGAAGCGATTTCAAAAAAGGGTTTTCATAAATTTAGTGAATTTTTTCTTAATATGTATGAAAAATTCATAAATAAAATTAAATGTTTCATACATTTTTTCATAAGCATTTCATATTTCATAAAACAAAATTGTTAAATTAGTGAAACTTAGGTTCATAAGGTCAAAGAAAGATATCATAGTATAAAAGAAACAATTCTTAAATAATATGAAATATGTCATAACCAATAAAATATTTGTGTTATGAAATGTCTTCGTAAATATAATGAAGGATTTCATAGATTTTATGAAATGTTTCATAACATAGAACTACATTTCTAGTGTGTCGACTTTATTCGTTGAATGCTAGCAATTCTCACTTGTACTCTGTTAACTCTGACATAAGTATGAACCCTGATTTAGGTCAAAGACATATTCATTGCAACGACTCTGGCAATGGTGGTGTGTGTTGATAGGTTAGTCAATGAGTCAGACCTTTTTTTTGCTATTTTTGTTTATAGTGGAAACTTCTGTACTTACTATTTATGAAACTTTTTCATAAAATTAATGAAGTTTCTTTAGAAAACCTATGCAAATTTTCTTAAATCATATCATGTTAAATAATGAACTTGTATGAAAAAAGTTAATCGAATGAAGAACTGCCATTCATAGTTTCTAAGAAATGTTTCATAAATTCTATGACACTTTTCATTGATTTGTGCTTTATGAAACATGTTTCATACTTCATTTTATGAAGTATTTCCTTGGCGACTTTTTAATGAAAATTTTCACTTAGGCTATGAAAAAAATCATAAATATTATGAAGATAATTCTTTCAGTGTAGTTATTCCTTGAGTTCTTCTTGTGTATTGTGTTCGTTTTATTCAGAATAATATTTTATCAGAGACTGATAATAGTTTCATTAATAAAAACATCATTCAGAAAGGCTTTCGATATAAAGACATTCCACGTATTTTGCAAGTGAATTGCATGAACCAAAATTTCAACAAATCATCATTCATTGGAGCATTTGGTACTGCACATATATCCGACTGATTACATACATATAATCCTGATGGTATCCCACATACCATTTTATTGCCGTCAGTATGTTGCGCTGGTCCACTTCACATGCCATCGGTTTATTGAGGAATTTTGTTCTTGCAACACAGCCTGATGAGAAGGAACTAAAAGGTCGTTAAAGTACCATAATATCATAACCTATGATCCCTGCAGCCCTATCATATGTGGGAGATATTTATTGATAGTAGTCCAATTTATAGTTTGGAACTTTGTAACCACTGTGCCATAGAGGAAACAACACTTGTGGTTGGCTGACTGGTGACTTTGGCCCAACGGTTGTTCTTGGTCGTCGCCACCGTTGATTCCTTGATGCCGTTGTTGTCTGTGGCGTTGGCTGACTGGGCTGTCGCGGCCTATTGGTCTGTTGCCGGCTGGCCGGCCGGTCTGCGTTCTTCCTCGGTTCAGTTGTTGTTTAATGAGGTTGTAATTAATTGCGCGAGTGAGTAACTTGACAGTGAGCCACTGTGTTAAGATTTTTTCCGCTGCTTGTCAGATACTCTCGTTCAGCGCTTTTTCGTTTTCATTTTTTTTTTGGGTTCTGTGGCACTTATACTGGCAAACAATAAGACGTTGAACCCTTTAGGTGGATGTTGCTGCTGATACTGGCGGCGTCGGTGTTGGTGCTATTGCTGTTGTTTGTTCTTCGTTCGTTCGTGCTAATAGCAACAGCAACAAAAGCAGCAAAACCGTTTAAAACGGTGTGTAGAGTATATAGTGCTGTTCCTGGGCTTCCTTCCTTCGGCCGGCTTCGTGCAGTTTGTTGTATACGCTCATGATTTATTATATTTGGCCGCTAAAAATTTGTTGTTGCCGTTGTTTGCAGTTGCTGCTGTCGTGTGCTGTGGCTGTGGTTGTTTCCGTGAATATTTACGAGTTTATTTGTAGCTTGTTAATAATATTCTCTGGGCTTTCTTGAGTAGTCACAGCTTATGTTTATTAAAATATTTCACTTGTGACATAATTGGAATTTATTGTCTTTTTCGCGCGCGCTCTCTCACTCACCCGCTCCGACCGTCCGTCCGTCCGCCGGGCCATTCTCTATGCAACAAACAAAATGTTACAGCATGAAACATGTGTCGATGGCAGTATGATAAATGGCGTTAATATGACACAATGGCTAAATAGAGCTGGGATAAACCCCTACCTGTGGCATGATTTCAATGTCATTCTGTCAAGATATTCGTTATTCTAAATAGTGGTGCCGAGGACACCAAAGGATGTAGCTTCTCAATATTTTTCGTTTATTTATTCGATGAACATTTATCAAATCAATCTGATTTAATTTAAAATTTCATGAAACAGCAATAAGTTGTTCAATTGATGTTTCCAATATGCATAATAGACAAAAAACTATTTTAAGATCCTTAAGAGTTATCGGGTTTATCTTCCCAGAACTTGCCCCGATCATGTTGACGTCTCCGTTTCGAACGTTGTATTATTTATAGCATATTTTCAGGCTCAGTGGACTTTCAAACAAAATAAATAATACTAATATTTAAAATAAACCATGAAATCATCTGTGGACCATATTTACCACACCTTCCATAACACCGCCGTCGTTCGCGTTATACGGAAAACGTAAATTTTGTTGTTTTTGGCAGTTTATTATTTTTGAGCGTTTTTTCTTTGGCGCAAACTGATTTTTATCGCAGCCACAAAAGGTGAACTAATTAAATGTGTTTGTGTCAAATTAAATTGAAATATTAATTTTAATTTAAGTGATGACATCGAACAAATATCTGATATCGCACACTCTCGCATTAACCTTATAAAGGAGATACCAAATATGCACCGTTCATACTTATAATTGTGTTTAGCAATTTGACAGCAATTTCCAAATATAAGTCCAAATAAATTAATTGGTACTTGTTTACTCGCTGACGTTTGAAAAGCTCTATTTTGGAATCTATAATTTATTAAGGACAGTACAATGTTTGTATGTATTGTTGGTCTGTTATGTTGTATGTGTTGTCATTTATTTTGGTTTAAGACCAAAGGTTGTGCTGAAGTCTTCAGCAGAACCCAAAATTAGCAAAAAGGCAAAGTGAGACCTTTATTGTTGCAGCTAAAAGTTAACTGCGCAGTTTCGATGGGCGCCACCCCATCTCGCCAGAACTTTCGCAACGAATGTATGTCTTTGACTTAAATCGGGGTTCATATTAGTACCAGCGGTCACATACGACAAATGAGAAGCGCTGATAAACAAAATATTCCACCGAACTAAGTCGACACACTAAAAATCTCACTTTGCCAATTCAATGTTATGCATATGCTCGCATCGCTCGCAACAATGCAAAGGTTGTTTTTGTACGGTATGTCCCGTCTTCACTGTACCTCGTGTGTATTGTTGTTGTTTGTATGTATTATTGGTCTGTTATGTTGTATGTGTTGTCATTTATTTTGGTTTAAGACCAAAGGTTGTGCTGATGTCTTCAGCAGAACCCAAAATTAGCAAAAATTTCTCAACAAGCATAGAGATACGAACATGATTCGAAAATATATTGCCAAGAAAAACAATATTGGGGCTGTTTTCTTTAAGCCGGGATAAGAATCTGCGATAACAAAAACGTTAATAAAAATTTAATTTTTTGCTCAAAATAAAACATTTTTTTTTAAATTGTCACCAAAAGCAATATCAATATGTGTGTGAAAACAAATGTTCCAAAAAATATTTTGTGTTGACGTTATTGGACTTAGCCTCGATAACCATCATTTTGACGTACACTGGATAATTATCCAGGCTAAGTCCAAAATTTTTAACACAAAATTATTTTTTCAAAATTTGTTTTCACACAAATTTTTGAATGATAAATATTTGATATTGCCAGAAGAAATTCAGTTAATACCACCAAATAACAACTGAAAGATGAGAAGTAAAACGGCGTTAAGTTCTGTCAGACCGAATCTCCACTAAAGGAATTCATTGCACAGCATAGATACAAGCCGACCGATTTTTAGCCGAGTAGCCACCGCCGCACAAGCCGCGCACCCGTCGATTTCATCTGTTCATATCGGCTTCATCCATGCCGCCAATATTTTTTAGATCTGACGGAGTTCTGACGTTCTCATCTAAATTTTTAACCCAATTTGTCTTGATGAAAGTGGATTGTACTTAACAAGATTGTCTTTCCAGAATATATCATTCCTTTTGTGCCTAAGAGTTTTCTTAGTAAACACACGATATCTGGATGAGTATTACTTAATTAATTTTACAAAACTAAATAAACTGTCGACTTAGACAACTGAGAAATATATGGATCTTTCAAGATCCATTGTCCTATAATACCATTTGCACTTTTACGATACTTTTGGAGCAAGAACCTTATTATTGAGCTTCATTAGTGTGTCACAGTAGAGTAGAGCTTTACCATTCTTTGGAAGGATTATGGATTATGATATCAAGATGTCTGGTCAAATATGGCTCACATGAAAATTTCCCAAAAAATAAGTACATAAGGGAACATTATCTTATATCGGCTAATATTAACGAATATTGAACTAATTGCTACAAGATAAATGAAAAAGTATTAAAAAGCAATACGAATTGTCCCTTTCCTTTTCCCAAAATTGGCAAATAAATTTCGTAATAGGTGTGATCGACTGACAGTACGCGCCGGTAAATCAGCCACCGCCTCTGAGATACAAGCCTGGGTCGGCTTGTATCTCTGTTGCACAGTTTTACAGACAGATTGCATTCTGTTATGATCACTTTACAAGAATTGTTTGGACTAATTTCTTTGTTCTAATTTCTTTTACCCCTAAAGATGATTCACGAAGCTAATCGAAATTTGGGCTTTACAAATAAAAAAATATACCGACCTCAAGCCTAGCAAACATAAGAAAGACAAGTAAGTAAGCTTCAGTCGGCTAACCGACCTCACTCTCAGAGAATATATATGCGGAAGTTATAAGGAATTAAAGTTTATTTAGGACAAGATAATTTGTGTGGAACGTACTAGGCTTTTAGGTTTAAAGTGATTAAAAAACATTTTCATGTATCACACGATACCCGTATGGATGTCATGTCGGTTTTATTGTAATGAAAGTTTATGTCACTTTGTATGGGATGTACCAGAAAAGGTGTACCAATATCACCCATATTGCATGCGAATGTATCTTCTATAAAAGTAACAATTAAGTACAAATAAATAATAATTAATTACAATTTAAGCTATTATAAAAACATTATTAAATAACAAAATAGAGCTGATTCAGAATATACGTGTGGAAGTTTAATATAACATAGGAATATGGTTCATTTGTGTCGGAGGGGTATGACAATTCCGACCACCTTCGAACTTAAACTAAGTTTGGGAAAAATATTACCATGTGCACATTTTGAATCGATTCATTCGCTCCTTTCGAGAGTTATCGTGTACACCAGACAGTCGGACGGACAAACATGGCTGAAACATCTTAAAAAATCGTGAAACGGATTTGGTCCCAACATACTTAGAGTCTTAAGTCACTCCTTCAATACGTTACACTTTTTTTGTCCCAAATGATATACTCTGCAGAGTGAGGGTATAAAAATATTTATTTTAGACATAAAATAAGTACAAAAGTAATCTTATACAAGTAAGAAGGCGTTAAGTTCGGCCGGGCCGAATCTTATATAACCTCCACCACTGAGTGCATTCCACAGTATTATCAGCAGATTAAAGGATGTCGACTTTACATAGAAGTACAGTACCATATTTCGAAAATTGTGATATTTTTATGCACATTGCTACATTTGTTTAATATTTCAAACTATAATGTATACTTATGCGCACTGTTAAAAATCTACTACTATAATATAAATACAATGCTGTAATTGTGAAAGTGAACATGGCTAAATATTATACGATTGTCAGTCGCCATTAGGGAGAAGCATTTTCAGATACAGACAAAGTGACTGTATAACTTTGATAAGAAAAGCACAAATTTTAATTTCATCATTCTAGCTGTAGCATTTTAGTTGGTACCATTTTTTATCCCTCTGCTCCCATTGAATCCCTTGAAAGTACGAATTTGGAAAACCCCCTTTTCGTGTCTACTCAGTCAGAGGAACGTATACAGCGAATTTGATGGTTCTATCTGCATCCATTTGTGTGGTACAATTTTTATCCCCTTTTTCCATTTTACACCATAAAAGTACGAATTTCGATAATTTCCTTTATTTTATGTGTCTACGCAATCAGAGGAATAAATACACCGAATTTCATTATTCTGCAGCCGCTTGGTTGGTACTATTTTTATCCCTCTATCCCCCTTTAACCCCTTAAAAGTACGAATTTAGAAAGAGTACTTTTATATTATGTATCTACTCTATTAGAGGAATGAACATGCCAAATTTCGTGTTTCTATCTGTTGTCGTTTGATAGGTACCATTTTTATCCCTTTTTGTCCCATTTCGCCCGGTACAAATAAAAATCACTCTATGGTGCCCTTTTATGCTATAAAGGGAATGCGCATTGCAAATATCAAGTAAATACAAGCTAATATGTTCAAAAACATGCTGAGATACTCTAAATATTAGGGGTATTTTCAGTCCTTGTGAGGGAAAAATTTTTCCCTCTAGGCCGATTTCGCCCACTTTCAATCCCAACCGATCTGCAACCATAAGACACATTTAGGAAAAATTTGAACCTCGTTCGGCCGCTATCGTGCTTTCAACAGACAGACATGGCTATATCGTCTTAGAATTTTACCACGACCCAGAATATATATACTTTATGGGGTCTCCGATGAATAAGGTGTTACAAAGTGAATATACCCCCATCCTGGAGGTGGAGGGTATAAAAATCATGAAATTCATCAAAAAGTTCATTACGAGCAAATATATCCCATAAATTCTTACAATGTGATCAAATTTGAGGGAATTTGAAAATAAATTTAAATCATGACAAAAATATTGTTTTATTTAATGCAAGAGCAATTATTCTTTTCCAATATTTTGTTCCCTTTGATGATTGAGTATATAAAATATTAGTCCCAATATTAGAATAAATTCGTAACTTCCAAAAATTTGTTTAGTTCAATTAAAACCTCCTACAACAATATCTCTGAAAAGGAATATTTGGTCAGCAAATGTAGAAAGAAACTTCAAAACATTAGTAAAATTGAAATTGGTATGACCTTTGGGTGCTTTTATTTTTTATAAATATTTAATTTAGTTCTTATTTTCAATATTTTACGAGTAATCTTCCCACTCGTAAAATATTGAAAATAAATTCTGAATTCGATGTTTATTATATAGTATCATTTTTCTATATATCATTCAATCGTTAATCACAATGTCCAACAGCATCTTTGGAACAGATTATCATTATTTTTGCAGAATAAACTTATAGACCAACTGCTCTGAGTTTCTTTTTACAGTGGATCAAGTTACAGTGATCTAAGTTAAAAAAGTGTTGTAAGTTAATGTCTGAGAGAATTCTTCTTGTCAGAACTATATTAAGGAATTTTATGAGGATAATTTTTGTGGAAGATCTTAACCCTCTAGCTCCTTTCTTTATGCGTCAATTTGACCCTTTGTTTGTATTAGAAAGTTCAGTACATATTATTTATATTTATGAAGCTTTTTTCATAGAGATAATGAAATTTCATTATAAAATATATGCAAATTTTTATAAATTATATTATGAAAAATAAAGAACTTGTCTGACAAAATGTTTGTGGAAGATCTCAACCCTCTAGCTCCTTTCTTTATGCGTCAATTTGACCCTTTGTTTGTATTAGAAAGTTCAGTACATATTATTTATATTTATGAAGCTTTTTTCATAGAGATAATGAAATTTCATTATAAAATATATGCAAATTTTTATAAATTATATTATGAAAAATAACGAACTTGTCTGAGAAAAGTTCATTGAATGAACATTTCTAAGAAATGTTTCAGAAATTCTATGACACTTTTCATTGTTTTATGCTTTAAGAAACATGTTTCATACATTTTATGAAGTGCTTCTTTGGCAACTTTTTAATGTAAATGTTCACTGAGGTTATGACAAAGTCATAAATATTATGAAGATTCAGTGTACATGGAGAAGAAATCTCAAGCATGAAACAAGAACTAAAGGGAAAGTTGGAGTGAAATCAGACGAATGACAAATGAAAGAAATGATTGCAAAATGATTTTGCGGGCATATGTTCCTTATAGAATTTGCAGGAATTAATTTATATATATAATAATGTTCTCAATGTATTTTTTGTTAAAAAAACTTCGAAGTCCACTCAATTATTTTTTTTATTTTGCTTCAACCATTTTTTTAAATGTTCCTACCATACGAAATATGTTTGATGTCTTAGTTATTTCCGCAAAGATAAATGATAATAACGTCCAATTGAATTCATTTAAAATTACAGCTTTTCGCCTACTTGCTTGTCTTATAGCGTTCGAGTTCATTTGACAGTACTTAACAATAAAATTTAAAATAAGACAAGGATTTCCAATAAAAAGACAATTTTCCTTTCATATTTTCCAAACATTGAAAAATAATTGGTTGTCAATATATAAGATTTCTTTAAAATAATAAACGGAAGATATTGCTGCAATATCTATTTGGTGATACATCTTCAAAGTTTGTCTGTTAAAACTCTCAGCTGATGATGATATGGCACTCGTATACAAACGACTGCGAATTTACACTAGTCCCCATTTTGTGGGAAAGTTTGCAAAGACTTGAGGCGCCTATATTAAATTGTGGTGTCTTTTGGCGGCAGTAGGTTATTCAAACGATTAAATTTTATTCGATTAATATATTAACTTAGTGAAAATATTTGCTCGAATAACACAGTGCAACACGAAAAAAATAACCATATACGGACACCGCTACATGATAAAAGACCTCGGTGTAATTTTTGGAAAAAAGTGATCATATTCTCAGGCTCATATCTTGCAAACCGTTCGGAATTTTGATTTACTCTCTGAGGCAAAGTTCTAGCTCTTGTCATAAAGAACAAAAATTGTGAACATATAAAATCAAAAAAACTTCATCTTCAAGGTCAAAATCGCAAAAAACTTAAAAAAATTCGATATTTTTTAACCTTTTTTCCCCTGTTCAGGTCCATAGGTAGCAAACCGTTGAAAATTCAGGGAAACAATCAACTACAAAAATGTACCTAAGATCTCAATAAACAACTTTCTAGAACATATGAACTTCCTAGGAATTATTCTTAACACCGTTTAGGTAGCGCTTAGGTAGCCGCAAAAGTGAAAAATTTTCCAAAAATTAGATTTTTTTCCTTTCACTGTGCAACATTTTTGAAGTCATTTCAAAATAACCATATACGGACACCGCTACATGATAAAAGACCAAAAAAAAAAAAGACCCGTGTTTTTTTCCCCCAAAGTCATGCACTTTTTTTTTATGGGCCCCAGAGATTTGAGGCCTCGGTGTAATTTTTGGAAAAAAAAGTGATCATATTCTCAGGCTCATATCTTGCAAACCGTTCGGAATTTTGATTTACTCTCTGAGGCAAAGTTCTAGCTCTTGTCATAAAGAACAAAAATTGTAAAAAATAAAATATGGTTATTTTGAAATGACTTCAAAAATTTTGCACAGTGAAAGGAAAAAAATCTAATTTTTGGGAAATTTTTCAATTTTGCGGCTACCTAAGCGCTACCTAAACGGTGTTAAGAATAATTCCTAGGAAGTTCATATGTTCTAGAAAGTTGTTTATTGAGATCTTAGGTACATTTTTGTAGTTGATTGTTTCCCTGAATTTTCAGCGGTTTGCTACCTATGGACCTGAACAGGGGAAAAAAGGTTAAAAAAATCGATTTTTTTTAAGTTTTTTGCGATTTTGACCTTGAAGATGAAGTTTTTTTGTTCTTTATGACAAGAGCTAGAACTTTGCCTCAGAGAGTAAATCAAAATTCCGAACGGTTTGCAAGATATGAGCCTGAGAATATGATCACTTTTTTCCAAAAATTACACCGAGGCCTCAAATCTCTGGGGGCCCATAAAAAAAAAGTGCATGACTTTGGGGGGGGAAAAAAACACGGGTCTTTTTTTTTGGTATTTTATCATGTAGCGGTGTCCGTATATGGTTATTTTGAAATGACTTCAAAAATGTTGCACAGTGTAATGAATGAATTGTGATTTTTGAACAACGAATAAATTGAACAATTTCTCCCAAATATTCGTTTAACCGACAATTTTTCGAAAAAAAAACATTTATAATATAAATTGATTTAGCATAATCGGTTAGCTATAATTAACGTAGGCAATTGGGGATAATCTGCTTCTCCGAGTGATTATTTCCATTCAGAACACTAGCTTAAGACACTACTTGTAAAAGTGAGCGGCCACGTAAACCAACCGTATTAGCATTGATTGGCCAATAATATCGATTTTATTGTCATATCCCAATTGTATTCATTAGTGATTCTAGTAGTATTCTGATATGACTAGACCAAAAATGTAGATTTGTGGAATGACGGCAATGATTGTGCCGCAGGAATTGCTTCTAAGATTACCAATCTGAATGATGGTGAGAAATGCAAAAATGGTTGTTCACACCCGAAACTATTACCTTCACATGTTATAAGTCGATTTTGTACAATCACAGGGAATTTTCTGCAGCAACCACCAACGGAGGGTGTCCTTGTGAACTATGTCAATACAACACAATCAAATTCACAAAACCAATATGGAGGCATCAAATTTCACGGAATCCTGGTCCAGTAATCCTTGGTGAAGTCTTTCTAGGTGTCAATTGTCATCGATAGTCCATCATTGAGTAATCAAATGACACTTATCTGAATTCGGATCAATGTAATTCCACGCAGATGACAAGTAACTGTATAACATAACGACGGTTGAAATGTGAAACAACGAACGCAACCATACTATCTATGATTGCGCAGGAAAATAAGCAGTACATGGCGATGGAAACTTAATGAAAGACTTATGAAAACAAACCCACAATTACTAAAATGAAACAAAAAAATCGATTGTGATTTTTGGATTTTCTTAAACTATTATTTTGTCAGTTTAATTAAAAACTAAAAACATTAAAGAATTGGTGATGGAAATACTGTCCAGCGAACCCCTTAAAACGCAAATATGGAAATTATTGTGGGTTTTATAGAAAATGCAGAATAAATAACACAGGTATATTCGGATTTATCATTTGGGACAACGCATAAAACAAACAAAAGATTAATTTTTGTCGGGAACATTCACAACTTTGGATGAAGAAAGCGTAATGAGTTTTTTAACCCTCAAAGTTCCAAAAAGTGTTTCTTTTTATAAAATATACCAACTTCTTTTTATATGTACTCAACTCGATTTATTAGGCACGTGGTTAACAAAATAGTCACCTACAGCTTAAAAATAATGTCTCATTCTGTGGCCCAAGAATTTCCCATCTTGGTGAAATATCATGATAAAGGCAACCAAGTAATAAATGTCTCAATGTAATTTGTAAATAATTTAAATAATAATAAATTAAATAAATCTAATTTAGTGTCAACTCCGTTATGACTGAAACCCTATTTGTATAGGGTGGGCCATGTAACATTTTAAATTTGAACTGCCGATTGAAACGTAGAATAACATTCATTTTTATTTTCAGGTTTATGTTTGACATTTGCAAAATGGGGCGCTATACGCTCGAACAAAATGGGGAAATATTAAAAACTTACATCCAAAGTAGTCAACAAAGTTCGTGTTTTCAGATGAAGCTCATTTTCGTCTCAGTGGCTATGTCAATAAGCAAAATTGCGGCATATGAGGTTCACAGAACCCACACGTGACTATTCATCCACAAGCCAGTTGTGGTAGTCATTAGTGAATGGTAAATCGATTCCGATTCTAATCGAGAATCGATGCTGAGGGATCAAAAACGATTCTTTTGGAATCGATTACATGCGCCCAACTTTATACTGGAATCGATTATTGATGCTTAGGAATCGAAATTTAATTTAATGAAAAACACCCAAAAAGTATGTACTAACTTTGTACGTACTTTTGGTGGTAACAAGTTGTGAAATTTAAGTTTTTTGCGATTTTGACCTTGAAGATGAAGTTTTTTTGATTTTATATGTTGTTGTGAAATTTAAGTTTTTTGCGATTTTGACCTTGAAGATGAAGTTTTTTTGATTTTATATGTTCACAATTTTTGTTCTTTATGACAAGAGCTAGAACTTTGCCTCAGAGAGTAAGTCCGTATATGGTTATTTTGAAATGACTTCAAAAATTTTGCACAGTGAAAGGAAAAAAATCTAATTTTTGGGAAATTTTTCAATTTTGCGGCTACCTAAGCGCTACCTAAACGGTGTTAAGAATAATTCCTAGGAAGTTCATATGTTCTAGCAAGTTGTTTATTGAGATCTTAGGTACATTTTTGTAGTTGATTGTTTCCCTGAATTTTCAGCGGTTTGCTACCTATGGACCTGAACAGGGGAAAAAAGGTTAAAAAAATCGATTTTTTTTAAGTTTTTTGCGATTTTGACCTTGAAGATGAAGTTTTTTTGTTCTTTATGACAAGAGCTAGAACTTTGCCTCAGAGAGTAAATCAAAATTCCGAACGGTTTGCAAGATATGAGCCTGAGAATATGATCACTTTTTTCCAAAAATTACACCGAGGCCTCAAATCTCTGGGGGCCCATAAAAAAAAAAGTGCATGACTTTGGGGGGGGAAAAAAACACGGGTCTTTTTTTTTGGTATTTTATCATGTAGCGGTGTCCGTATATGGTTATTTTGAAATGACTTCAAAAATGTTGCACAGTGTAATGAATGAATTGTGATTTTTGAACAACGAATAAATTGAACAATTTCTCCCAAATATTCGTTTAACCGACAATTTTTCGAAAAAAAAACATTTATAATATAAATTGATTTAGCATAATCGGTTAGCTATAATTAACGTAGGCAATTGGGGATAATCTGCTTCTCCGAGTGATTATTTCCATTCAGAACACTAGCTTAAGACACTACTTGTAAAAGTGAGCGGCCACGTAAACCAACCGTATTAGCATTGATTGGCCAATAATATCGATTTTATTGTCATATCCCAATTGTATTCATTAGTGATTCTAGTAGTATTCTGATATGACTAGACCAAAAATGTAGATTTGTGGAATGACGGCAATGATTGTGCCGCAGGAATTGCTTCTAAGATTACCAATCTGAATGATGGTGAGAAATGCAAAAATGGTTGTTCACACCCGAAACTATTACCTTCACATGTTATAAGTCGATTTTGTACAATCACAGGGAATTTTCTGCAGCAACCACCAACGGAGGGTGTCCTTGTGAACTATGTCAATACAACACAATCAAATTCACAAAACCAATATGGAGGCATCAAATTTCACGGAATCCTGGTCCAGTAATCCTTGGTGAAGTCTTTCTAGGTGTCAATTGTCATCGATAGTCCATCATTGAGTAATCAAATGACACTTATCTGAATTCGGATCAATGTAATTCCACGCAGATGACAAGTAACTGTATAACATAACGACGGTTGAAATGTGAAACAACGAACGCAACCATACTATCTATGATTGCGCAGGAAAATAAGCAGTACATGGCGATGGAAACTTAATGAAAGACTTATGAAAACAAACCCACAATTACTAAAATGAAACAAAAAAATCGATTGTGATTTTTGGATTTTCTTAAACTATTATTTTGTCAGTTTAATTAAAAACTAAAAACATTAAAGAATTGGTGATGGAAATACTGTCCAGCGAACCCCTTAAAACGCAAATATGGAAATTATTGTGGGTTTTATAGAAAATGCAGAATAAATAACACAGGTATATTCGGATTTATCATTTGGGACAACGCATAAAACAAACAAAAGATTAATTTTTGTCGGGAACATTCACAACTTTGGATGAAGAAAGCGTAATGAGTTTTTTAACCCTCAAAGTTCCAAAAAGTGTTTCTTTTTATAAAATATACCAACTTCTTTTTATATGTACTCAACTCGATTTATTAGGCACGTGGTTAACAAAATAGTCACCTACAGCTTAAAAATAATGTCTCATTCTGTGGCCCAAGAATTTCCCATCTTGGTGAAATATCATGATAAAGGCAACCAAGTAATAAATGTCTCAATGTAATTTGTAAATAATTTAAATAATAATAAATTAAATAAATCTAATTTAGTGTCAACTCCGTTATGACTGAAACCCTATTTGTATAGGGTGGGCCATGTAACATTTTAAATTTGAACTGCCGATTGAAACGTAGAATAACATTCATTTTTATTTTCAGGTTTATGTTTGACATTTGCAAAATGGGGCGCTATACGCTCGAACAAAATGGGGAAATATTAAAAACTTACATCCAAAGTAGTCAACAAAGTTCGTGTTTTCAGATGAAGCTCATTTTCGTCTCAGTGGCTATGTCAATAAGCAAAATTGCGGCATATGAGGTTCACAGAACCCACACGTGACTATTCATCCACAAGCCAGTTGTGGTAGTCATTAGTGAATGGTAAATCGATTCCGATTCTAATCGAGAATCGATGCTGAGGGATCAAAAACGATTCTTTTGGAATCGATTACATGCGCCCAACTTTATACTGGAATCGATTATTGATGCTTAGGAATCGAAATTTAATTTAATGAAAAACACCCAAAAAGTATGTACTAACTTTGTACGTACTTTTGGTGGTAACAAGTTGTGAAATTTAAAAGCTGCAATTTTATTAATAAAACAAAAGGAAATGACACTAAGTGTGGAATTGATATAAAAAATTTACAGTGGTATAACTTTTTATAGTTGTTTTCATGTTGGTGTTAAGTAGAAGGTGTTAGTTTTTATGAAATATTACACAAAACTTGATCAAATTCATCAGTACTTAAAAGACCTCAAAATGAGTGACAAATGTCAAAACATAGTCTAGGCGAAAAAAATGAGAAACTAACTTTAAAATACAATATCTCAAAAACGAAGAAAAGCTAGAAGAAAAGTTTGAAATTTGATAAACTTATAGACAACTTTCTTCTAAAAATATTAATAAAATAAAAGTGTCCGCAGATTTCGAAATGTTAAATTTATTTTTAATTCCTAAAAGTAAAGGTGAACATTAAATTATATATTTTTGCGATGGTATCATTCAATAGATCGGAAAAAATCTATAAACGTTTCCAAAAACTATATATATAATATATTATTCAGAATAGTCGATTAAGGAAGAGCACCTTAGTGAAAAACAATTAAAAAGGCGTAAAGTTCGGCCATGGCGATTCTTATATACTCTCCACCATGGATTGGAGATATTTTTATGCAAATTTAAATAAAATTAAAGTCCACTCTCGCTTGTAGGGAGAGGCTATCAAAACATTTGGACAGCGTGTATATCGTTCTTAAGTACCCTAATTTTGTTATTGTGGGCATTTTCTGTACTAGTTAGTTAAAATATATATATACCTCTCGAGATTTATGGTTAAACATTTCTACCGATTCCGATTAAGAATCGATTCTCAGGTCCGATTCTTCGATTCTAAGAATCGGATTCAAAAATAGTTGATCGGGAATCGATTCTTGTCCTCGATTACCATTCACTAGTAGTCATATGAATGATATTGCGTTCCATTATTAAATGACAAAGTTCAACCTTCAAATTTAAAATTTTTAATGGATCACTCTATAATACAGCCGTATTGTCTTGTTCAATCGGATATACATTTCAAATTGATTGTTAGTTGCTTATTTTATATTTGTCAGGACTGCAGAAATAATTTAATTACTTTGTTGATTTTTTTCATATAAAGAGTGATTTTTTTGAGGTTAGGATTTTCATGCATTAGTATTTGACAGATCACGTGGGATTTCAGACATGGTGTCAAAGAGAAAGATGCTCAGTATGCTTTGACATTTCATCGTGAATAGACTTACTAACGAGCAACGCTTGCAAATCATTGAATTTTATTATCAAAATGCGTGCTCTGTTAAGAAAGTTCAGAAAGAAAGAAATTGTGTTCAGCGACGAAGCTCATTTTTGGCTCAATGGGTACGTAAATAGGCAGAATTGTCGATTTTGGAGTGAATATCAGCCAGAAGCATTGCAAGAGCTACCAATGCATCCAGAAAAAGTCACAGTTTGGTGCGGTTTATGGGCTGGTGGCATCATTGGACCGTACTTCTTCAAAGATGATGCGAATCGTAACGTAACTGTGAATGGTGAGCGCTACCGTGAGATGATATCCAACTTTTTTTTGCCCAAAATGGAAGAACTGAACTTGGTTGACATGTGGTTTCAACAAGATGGCGCTACATGCCACACAGCTCGCGATTCTATGGCCATTTTGAGGGAAAACTTCGGAGAACAATTCATCTCAAGAAATGGACCGGTAAGTTGGCCACCAAGATCATGCGATTTGACGCCTTTAGACTATTTTTTGTGGGGCTACGTCAAGTCTAAAGTCTACAGAAATAAGCCAGCAACTATTCCAGCTTTGGAAGACAACATTTCCGAAGAAATTCGGGCTATTCCGGCCGAAATGCTCGAAAAAGTTGCCCAAAATTGGACTTTCCGAATGGACCACCTAAGACGCAGCCGCGGTCAACATTTAAATGAAATTATCTTCAAAAAGTAAATGTCATGGACCAATCTAACGTTTCAAATAAAGAACCGATGAGATTTTGCAAATTTTATGCGTTTTTAAAAAAAAAAAAGTTATCAAGCTCTTAAAAAATCACCCTTTACATCACTATACTTAAACTGGGTCTTGAAAATCACCTATTGACCTCCTAGAAACGAGAGCACCCAAAGAAGTGAAAAAGATTTTATTTTGTGATTCAGAAGTATTGAAAATTGAGATCTTCACCAATGAATTTAAATGGAGTTGTCATAGGAGGGAGTTATTTTAAAGTATTTCCATTTCTGTGGGACAGCTTAGCACGAATTCGGGAAAGAAAGAAATTAATCCTAAAATGAAATTTAAGTTTTGTCTTCTTTCTGACATTTCAGTTGAGTTTTGGTGTATTCAGAGACAGATATCACAATTTTATTGGAAATATTTTTGTAGAACAATTATAATATGTAACTAAAACCACAATCTTTATGCTGTCTTCCAAAATAATTCGACTCTATCATATTCCCTTCGTTAGCTGGACACTTACAAAATAACATATAAAAATCATTTTTTCGGATTTTTGCAATATAATTTTTAGTTCATTTATTTGCTTTACTTCATTTGCATAATTTTTGTAATTGCAAGAATAATAGAAAAAAGCATCAATTTGAACCCCATATGCGGCAATTCTTCTTATTAACATAGCCACTAATATGAAAATGAGCTTCATGAAGTCTGAACTGAAGGTCGATCTATTCTCGGAAATTGTCCACGTAAATTTCTTACAGTTTGCGTTAAAGAATCATTTCTTCGGAAGTAAGTTTTTAATATTACCCAATTTTGTTCGAGCAAATGTCAATCATAATTATACCCAGCACCACAGGGTATAATATCTTTGTGCATTTGTTTGTAACACCCAAAAGGAAACGAGATAGACCCAACGTTTATTATACCGATCGACTTAGAATCACTTTTTGAGTCGATTTAGCGATGTCCGTCCGTCCGTCTGTCCATCTATTCTTGTAATCAAAGTCAGGTCGCAATTGTTGTTAGAACTAAATGAAACTTTGCACAACGAAGTTTTATGGGATAAGGACGAACGCTATTTAATTTGAAGCAAATGGGTTCAGATTTAGATATAGCTCCCATACAAATGTTGCTTCCGATTTTACTTTTTCCGCTCTATAAACCACATATTTCAACAGATTTTCCTCCAATTTGGCAAGACGCCATATATTTCAACTAGAAATCGCTCTGGTAAAAATAGGATAGATCGGTTCAGATTTATATATAGCTCCCATACAAATGTCTCCTCCGATTTGACTCTTTCCGCTCTAGAAACCACAAACTTTGACAGATTTTCTTCAAATTTGGCAAACCAGCTTATATTTCAACTAAGAACAGCTATAGTAAACATAGGATAGATCGGTTCATATTTATATATAGCTCACATACAAATGTCTCTTCCGATTTGACTCTTTCCGCTTTGACAGATTTTCTTCAAATTGGCAAAACAGCTTATATTTCAACTAAGAACAGCTATGGTAAAAATAGGATAGATCGATATATATATATATATAGATATATATATATATATAGATATAGATATATATATATATATCTCCAATACAAATTTCGCTACTGAATTGATTATTTCCGCTCTAGAAATACGATATTTGAAAAGATTGTCTTCTAATTCGGCACATCAGCTAATGTTTCAAATAGAAACAACTAAGCGAAAGTGGGTCACATCTGTTCAGATTATATATAGCTCCCGATTTGATTCTTTCCACTTTAAGAAAAAACATATTAAACACTCCATAAAATTTGGGATAGCGTCTAATATTTCAACTAGAAAACCTTTGCTAAACATGGGTCAGAACGGTTCAGATTTGTATATACCTCCCATTCATAGTTTGTGTTCAAATTTTCTTACAAATACAGATAGAAGTATGGAATTTGTAGTATATTCTTCTCTTATAGCTGCATCGTATATCACCCGGTTCAAATGTAATGACCCTTTTTATATCCTACACCATAAGGTATAATGACTAAGTGTAGGGTATCATATAGTCGGCCACGGCCGACTTTAACCTTTCTTACTTGTTTTTTATTGTTATATTTTTTTTAATTTTTGTTGCCAAGTTGTTTATCAGGGAAACTGGTTTCTATTTTTTGTTATTATACCTTCACTCTACAGAGTAGGAGCGTATATATCATTTAGGACAGAAAAAAGTATAACGCATTGAAGGAGTGATGTAAGACCCTAAGTATGTTTGGACCAAATCCGTTTCACGACTTTTTAAGGTGTTTGAGCCATGGCCGTTCGTCAGTCTGGCTGGCTGATGAACACGATAACTCTCGAAAGGAGTTACGGAATAGATTCAAACACATGGTAATATTATTTACGCTTTAGCCACGCCCCTTCTTGTACCTCCCAACCAAGGTAATATCAAATCCTTCAAAACTTCTATACTGGTTCATGGGATCCACTATGACTAGATATTTGATCATGTTTTACAATTGTTTTATAAATGTTGAAGCTGGCCATGTGATTCGAACCTCCTAGTACCTTCCACACAAATTATCCTGACTTACGTTAAATGTAGTTTGGAGTTTGGTTTTATTGAGCCTTTAAATTTTTTTTAAGAATAACAAAAGTGATTTGTGGGATAACTTAAGATTATAATGTAATGTCTTAATAGATGTGAGAATTTGAACAGCACCATGCTTTATCATGAAAGGATATTAAACGGTTTGTGTTGTAGGTGTAATTCTTAAAGCGTCCTTGCACGTTAAATGTAATTCCTTATATCTTCCGTATATATGTTCTCTGAGTGTGAGGGTATGTATAAGTCAGTTTAGCCGACTGAAGCTTACTTACTTGTTTTTATAAATTAATCAGGAGAAATGTTAATATCAGAGCAATATCCTGTTACCATTTCCACGTGTAAACATATCATATGCGTTTTGGCAGTATTAAAGTTATATCACTCTTTGTCTCTCAGCTCATAAGGAAAATACTGGCTGTATCCTTTCGTTATTATCAATCGAATGGAATTGGTCCAGTCAGTGATGTTATACTTGTTCCCGAACAAAGTTTAAAACTCTTGCGGAGGAATATTCGCCAGAAAAGTGCACTTCTACATATTCAACGAAACACAATTCAATTATATAACAAAGGATCTGCAGCATAGCCGTCTTAGCAGACACATCCAAATTGATCCTGTCTACCCTTATAATTATTTTTGAAATCCTTCAACATCTCCATGTGGTATGAGTGATTAATTTTCCTTTCCTTTTTGCCATTCATTCATTTTCATACTCCATTTGAAATTGCAAATATGGCCAAACGAAAAAATAACGCAGCATTTGCTTGAAGACATTCTTTACACTGCATTACATTTATTATACCAACAGATTCCAGCAGTCAGCCAACATCCAATTTCCTGCGCTATAAGTTTCCTTTCACACAAATTGCATTTCGCCTTTTTAATGGTTTTTATATACCCCAGGAATTACTCATTTCTTATAACGACTTTTATTGCCACCGCACGCCAGAAGAAAGAAAGCCAATTCGTAAGGGGAACCCCAGCCCCACCTTCCAACAACAAAACCGAAAATCCGCCACAGCCAGAAAAAAACAGAAACTGAAATCTGTTACTTTATTCCCATTTCAATGAGAGGGGAACACTCTCCCTGGAATTGTGGAAAGGCAACCCGAAATAATGTTTAAACAAAATCCTTTATGACTTCATTGCAGTTTTTCGGATGATGATAATAATAATGGCTTCGGTAGGTAGTGTAAGACGGTCTATCTGTTGTCGTGTCGTCCGTCTGTCTATATGTGTGTCTCTGTATCTGTCAGTCTGTCTATCTGTTCGCCTGCCTGGGTGTTCGTTTATTGGTTTGAGCCTCAAGGATCACGAGGAAGGGTTGTGGGGTAGTGACGATGGTGGTGGTGGTGGTGGCGTTGATGGTGCGATGGTGTATCACAGCTATAAGCCTAAACTACTCCCAGAGGTGACATTTTTAACATTTTGCACAATTTTCCTCAAAACGGAAAAAAGGAAAAGCAAATAAAATGTTATAATAAACCTATACCCAGAGTCAGTAACATTTATGCATAACATCCCATTAAAATCACCACAATATGCCATTAAAGGTGCTTGCCTTGGTTGCTTATTGCCGGGACCGAAGAAGTCGATGTACAGTGTGACGGACTAATTTTAAGATAGCCATCAACAAACTTTTTTCGGTTTGAATTAGATGTGAACTTTATGCCCTCATTATCTGATAGTCCTGCGAACGACTAGATATGTTGCAATAGATACTGTTGCAAACGGACAAACAGAAACGTGGACAGCATTAGGAGTGTGTAGTGAAACATAGTGGGGAGTTTTGGAAATAATTGAGGAAATCTGGTCATCAAATTTATTTTTTTTAATACCGTTTTAATGGTAATAGTCAAAAAATAAGAAAAATTCGCAAATATTTTTTCGTAGAAGTTGATTTTTGGGCTCCAGATTGTGAGCAATTTGTATGTAAAATAAATTTTTCGTTCGTGAGTAGTTGAAGGAAAATATTGTACAAATAATAAACGGAATTAAATATTCTTATACATTCTGAATGGCTGAATTGTGGTACGAATTTAGATGTATTTCTAAATCTTAAAAATATTATTTTTAATTGATTTTCATTTATTTAAATTTTAATAGCGAATATTTGAAAAATTTTGATGGTCAAGAAAAAACATCACAAGATTCGTAGATTTTTTTCACAATAATTTAGTTTGGACTTTAATCTATTAGAAAAAGCTAAATTTTCGCCGATTAATTTATTTTTTTGAGTTTAAGCCTATGAGGATCATGTGTTAAGATCTAGGTTTTTTCTATTAGCACCTAACGAAATTTGGAATCTTAGCCAAGTTAGTACAATATTAAAACCTGTTATGTGTACCTACATAAATGTGTATTAAAGGACCGGAATTATATCTGAATACACTGTTATTGTACATACGGTCTGGTATAAATCTACAAAAACTGAATTAAAGTACACATTTTTCGCATATTCCATTTTGACAGCTGAATTAATTAGACATAATAAATATTAGTGTTGCTATTGATGACCCAGTTACAAAGTTTTTCATTTTACAAATTTTCTATTTCTAATTGTATATTTAAAAGTCCTCTTATTTAGACCTCCCTTTTTAAAAAGATCGAAAAAGGCTCTTGAGATTATTATCTTCACCCATGCTATCTTGTCATCCTCATTCTTCAGTTGCAATGTGACAAACACGAACAGAAATATTGGCACAAAGGTCTAATAATTTAAGTTGTACTATTATTTCTCTCTTCGCATATCATTTAGAATATAAATACAAATGTAAAAACTGACAATATATTAAATTAAAAAAAGTAAGGAAAGGCTAAAGTTGGACGTGGCGGACTATATAATACCCTACACCACTCCCTGCGTATATACCTCGCTTTGACTACTAAACCCAGGTATTTCATGGGAGTAATTTTATGTAGTTCATATAAATTATACAGTTACAATAAATTTATCTTTAATCAAATTTAATGAATATGGTAAATAATAAAGTAATTGATCCAGCAGATATTCCGTAAATATAACATGATATGGAAAAATTGATCTAGATCCAATGATAAATACAGATTATACAGCGGTAAAAGGATGAATCGGACGGACATTTGAAGGGGGACTATAACAGCAATTGAGGCCTGTGCCAAAACATGCGCCTATATATTTCTCATTCACGATAGGTATTCCTAGTTAAAACATATAATGATCTGCAAAATTCGATGAAGATCCGATGTAAGATGTGGTTTCTAGAGCTGTAATAGAGAAGAATGGGGCCTCATTTGGGTTATACCTAGGAATGGACATATGGGCATCTCCCAAACAAGTATGGAAAGGCTAAAGACGGACTGAGCCGACTATATGATAAACCCCACTTTCTATCTCACTACAATTCAATTCGGTAAAAAAATGAAATCGGGAAGGATTTTTGAATCCTGTAAATGTAAGTGTTTGACAAAAAATGTTAAATCGGAAAGGACATTTGTATGGGGGTATATTGAAACCTGTAACGATCTGACCCGCTTTCACCATGTATGTTTATTTTTGAAATATAATATGTTAAGGGAGCAACATTTGTATTGGTGCTATATCTAAATCTGAACCGATCTTACCCACTTTCAGCATAGGTGTTTTTAGTTAGATTATAAGCCGTTGTGCCAATTTTAAAGAAAATCGGGTACAATATGTGGTTTCTGAGCGGAAAAAGTCAAATCGGGAGCGACATTTGTATGGGGGCTATATCTAAATCTGAACCGATTTTACCCACTTTCAGCATAGGTGTTTCTAGTTCAATTATAAAATGTTGTTAAATTTTAAAGAAAATCGGGAACAATATGCGGTTTCTACAGCGGAAAAGTGAAATCGGGAGCGACATTTGTATGGGGACTATATCTAAATCTGAACCGATCTTTCTCCCTTTCGGCACAGGTATTTCTAGTTTGATTATAAGGTGTTAAGCCAAATTTTAAGAAAATCTGGTACTATATGTGCTTTATAGGTCGGAAAAAGTCAAATCGGGAGCGACATTTGTATGGGGGCTATATCTAAATCTGAACCAATTTCCTCCAAATTCAATACCGATGGTTCTTGGCCAGAAAAAATAACTTCTGCCAAGTTTCATAACAATCGGACAACAATTGCGACCTGTAGAGTGCGAACAAGCTTAGATGGACAGCAGACGGACGGACAGACAGACATCGTTAAATCGACTCAGCTGGTGATTATAAGCCGATCGGTATACTTAAATGTGGGTCTAGCTCGGTTATTTTATGGTGTTACAAACATTTGGCGCGAAACAAACTTATAATACCCTAGTCCACGAAGAGGTGTAGGGTATAATGAAAGCATAAAAAGTGGTTAATATTACTTTTTATTCAATAAGCTCTGCAAGTTTAAAAAAAATAATATACAGTCGAGCCTGGATATGTGGGAGCTCAAGGGACTTGCCGTTTATTCCCACTTATAGAGGTTTCCCACTAACCCAGTTTCCGTTTATCCAGGTAATTTGTCTGTTGTCCCATTTAAAAAGGTAAAGCTAGCGACGTTTTGAGAGATGCCCAGATATGTAGCAATATGTAAAGCCAAACGATCTCTCACTTCTGGGAAGTCGATTTTTTTATTTTTTCAGTTCACCTTGTTCTTTAAATGAAGTATCATATATCAAGTCACTCTTTTGGAGTATACGTGATATGGTTGATGATTTTTGGAATCCTTTAACAATTTTCAATTTATAGCTGATATTCAATATTACTGTGTGTAATGTCATGGATATAAAGTTATGGATATATAACCATATACGGACACCACTACGTTATAAAAGACCCCAAAGGTGTGGGGCCTCGGTGTAATTTTTGCAAAAAAGTGATTATTTTCTCAGACTCATATCATGCAAATCGTATCTTGCAAAAAACCTGCTTTACCGGTTTTGTAAAAATTTAAAAACCGAAAACTTTTTTTCTTAATTGCGTATTTTCGAACAAACCAAAACCAGTTCCCATGATATCATTTTCAATCACTGAATACCATAAATTGTTCTTTTAACCGATATTAACCATTTTAAGTTCACTTTCAAATTTATGTGTTTTTTACATTATAAATTAAACCTCACGCGTTATATGGACGACAAATAAAAAATAAATCAGATTTTCCATTTTCCAGGCCAAAAGTTGTAAACAAGTTGTCAGTTAAAAACGAAAACTTTCGATTGATATAATTTAGAAGTTAGGGGAGTGTATGAGACAAAAAAGCGTCACTCTAATATTTACATTCGCTTGCATCATTCTATAAAACCTTTCTTGAAAAATATTATTAATACTGACACTTTTTGGCTATTTTCGCCCCACCAAATATACTTCCATTTTAGTATATTTTCCAGTTTATACTATGGATTTTAACACATGCCCTCTTTGTTCGCCCCACTGTACGCACTAGCACAACACGGAATTCAAAAATACGCCGGGTTAGCACAAAAACAATCTGGCATTTTCGCATTATAAGCCAAAAAGGATAACGTCCTTAATGTCTTTTCTACCCGGCTACATAATAAAATTTTGATTAGTTTCTTTCTGCGCCAACAATGACGACAACATCGTCATCATCATCATCGAAAGAACCAAAATGTTTCTCGAAATTTTTAATGTTTGACTATTTGCTCGACAACAATCACCTTTGATATGCTTAACGCATAACCGCATATGCCTCGGCGATTTGTTTGTCTGATGTTGGTGGCTTAATGAGGCCAACGAGATATAGAGAGCAAAACACCCATTTTGGCTTTCAACGCCTCACGCCAGATTGCAGGGGTTTTCCCTTGCCCACCTTGCAAATCATAAGAAACCACCTCCTCTTTGTTTAGCATGGCATGTTTTGTTCTTTTTTGTCTTCTCTTGTTTTCGCTTCCCTTCGAGCAGCCTTATTAAATTATAAAAAAGACAACCTCAGATGAGAATTGAATTGAACTCGAAAACAACATTGATGTTGTTTTGCACACCTTTTTCCTGTTTTGACATTCAGCCATTATATGGAGTTCCTTTTCCTTTCCCAGTTTTCTTTTTCTTATTTTCCCTTCAGTCCCGTTTTGTTGTTACGGGGATCCTTAACAATCATCCTGTTGTTTTTTCTCTCTTCCTTTGCTATTCAAAGGTAAAAAACAAAGCACAGCAACAACAACAACATCCCACCAAAAAACATTCAATTGATTTTGTGGGGGGATTTTATTACCGATTACTTTTCTGGAACACAACAACAAGGAAACGTGTTGAAAATTGAATTTCAAAGGCGTATCGATATTGAAATGTTCTGTTCATTTCTTCGTGTTGCGTAGCTTCGATCCGTTTTAACAATCATATTTATTGTTTTACAACCCGTATAATAAAAATTTAACAACATTTATTATTTTATGTCTTTCTCGCTCTTTTTCTGTGTTTTTTCTTTCGGTTGTTGCACGAGACGTAGGGGAGAAATGTGCGTTGATTTTTTGCATATCTTATGGTTGAGAAATAATTTGATTTTTACAATACGTATTAAATATTGAGAAAATTTTGATTTGATCGGGAAGGGGAATATATTATAAAATCATTATTATGGCAAACAGATTTTAGAGGGCATGTCAAACATTATATTAGTAGATTATATTTAAAGACTTTATATTAAAGGCTTTATTTTGAGGTACATAAAATAGAAATAAAACCATTAAAATCGTATAATAGTTGTAGATTATAAACGGTCGAAATCGGAAAAAAACTGAAACAAGGACAGAAAATTACCCACCAAATAACCACTAATATTTAGAGAATTTAAGCATATTTCTAAGATTTTTGCGTGCTAAAGAGTGGCTGATGAATGATCCTACATTAAGATACTTTGTTTAATTCATATACATAAATTATTTTTTCTTTGTTCATTTGACAACTGATACATATTTATTACACCTTTTTAACGGGTTAAAAAGTAGAATTTAAATGACTTCTATAGTCGGTGACGCATTAATTATTCATTACTACTAGTACAGAGTTGCAGTAAGAATTTCAATTGTTGTTCGAATGCATTGCTTTAAATCATACTTTTTTATTTGTTTTGTAAACTTCCTGTTGAAATAACCCCACAAGAGAAAGGCAGTGAGGATAGGAGACTTTATGGGCCAGCGAAATGTCGAGTTTCTAGAAATCAGCTTATTGGGGAACTTTATATTTATATTCATGAAATTGGATTAAAATGGTGCCAATCAGGGTACAAAATCTAGTAGAAATAAGTTCGGATTTTTCCAAATTCGCATTATAAAGAGCGGTTCTCGTTTCCGCTCGGGTTAACAATTACTGAAAATGAAATCATAAAATTTGAGAGATTCTTCTAACTGCTTAGAATCACACGCTTGGAGCTCGAATAATAAAATTAGCTATATATTAGAAATTGTAAGACCAAAATGGAGATAAGGGATAGATAAGAGCATAATTAAAGTAAATCTCTAGCAGTGATATTGAATCCAAAAAAGGATTTGGGTTGCATTTCTGTAAAAAAATCATACAGGTAGCCAACGGAAAACCCATAGGTTATGTGACTTTACGTAAAAGTAATAAGATTTGACATTTTTTTCATTTTGGATTTTTTATGGATTTTTAAAAAAAAAATTTAAATCTTTAGGCAAAAAATAAGTTTTTTCCTTTATATATTCATTTTTAACTTGGAAACTGTTGCTTGTATAGGAAAACAATATATGAACAGATTAAGGGAATTGTAATTTTAAATTTTTTAAAATTTAATTCAATTAAATCGGGCTAGTGGTTCCCGAGTTATGCCGGACGAAACAAATTAACCAAAAAAAATTTTTAAAATTAAAAAAAAAAAAATAAAAAAAAAAACCAAACGAAAAAAAAAATTTTATTGCGTTTTTCGAGCTCATGTCAAGGTTATCTACACAGAAAAAATTATCGCATTCCGAGTACATTTTGACTGTTGACTAGTGTTATTTTTGTTCGAGTTTGTCTCAAAACCAACAGGTTCTTTTACGCAAAAATAGAAGAGATACCTTTTCTTTGGAACCAGTTGTGGAATCTGAATTTTATATGAGATTTTTAAAACTATATATATATATATATATAACTATATTTGAAACTATTATTGATTCAGATTGGATTCGGCTGATATGAGAAATTCGCGTACAGTCGATATTATTATACATACGTTACCTGAAATAAGAGTTTGGCACGGAGAATCCTAGTCTGGCGAAATAAGGAGTGAAAAGAAGCGGTTAACGTGGATAGATCTCTTCTTTGTAAAAGGTTTTCTGATAGTAACAAGAATATGATTTTTAGAGGTTATTTAAAATCGATTTCGCTACGCGAAGGTAAGAGTTACAGCCGAACTATTTTGTGGGTAGTCATAAAACAATCCAAGTTTTCATTTTAGGAGCGGATATGTGAGATATTTAGGGAATATTGTGTTTTTTAGATGAATTAAAAAGGTCAAATGGGCACATATCGATTTTTCACGGAAATTTGGCTAAATTTCTATATATACACATTTAATGATATGTTTATATTTCACGGAATCAATATGTAAACAGTGAGGTATTCTGAAGAACAAGTTGTATAACAGGTTTCACTTTATCGGTTCTTTGAAACCATTAATAGAACGGGTAGTTGTTACCATGGAACCTGTTATAGAATACATAATGTTTGGAACAGGTTCCAAAATATTTTCTTGGGAAGATACCTAGCTGCAAAGAAAGATTGAATATATATTTCAATGGAGAACAATATGACGAGCCAGACTTTTTAAGGAAATGAGCTGATGTACATTCCATCCAAGCCCAACCTAGTAGATTCACTAAGTTTCAATGAAGCCAAAAGAAAAGTCGACCTCCAAAAATGCAGTTTTCAAGAGTCGTAACTCAAATAAATGATCAGAGGAAATTAAATTGGACTTAAAAAATCAGTAAAAAGTGCATCTGATCCTGTGCAAAAAAGTATCGAATTAATAAGGAAAATAAAGCAAAGCATCAATGAAGCTTACCATTGATGCTTTGTTTGTATTATTTTCCTCTGATGTCCATCTACTTAATTTGCAACTCTTAGTTGTTTTATGTTTACTTATAATTTAAAATGTTATTGCAGCTTCATTCGCCTCTTCATCTAATTATTAATTTTTATTGAATGAAAATATGGAAAATTGATTTTTATATTCTAGGTGGTTGTCTGGCTGTATTCCGCTTTTATCTTCCAGATAATATTATGGCGATATCATCTAGATTTCTTCCGGGTGATAAATTGGCAATATCGCCGATTTATCATCCGAAAGAATTGATTTCATATTGCCCTGGCCACACAAACTTCTCCAAGTGTGGTAACATCCGCAATACGAATAAGATTGTTGCCACAATATTATTTTTCTTTTAGACGATACGATTTCGAATCGTCTTCGTATTACTTTGCTTGTCGGGTACAAATTTCTTGGAAGTTCTATAGCTTTGAGAGACCTTTAACTTTTTGTAAAAAAAATTAACGAAGTTTATTTTCACTATAATATTACAATGATAGTTGAACGAGTCTTGTGCAATAAATAATCTACATGTTATGGGATATTTTTATCAACTTTTAAAAGCATGATCCAAACCAGAAGGGTTGGTGGATCAGTTTTTAGTCAGCCTTTATATTTAACGAAGCAAAATATTTGAGCAAATTTTTCTCAAATTCAAATTTGAAAATCCAAATTGGATTGGATCTACTTAAGAATCAAAATGAAATGTAGCAATAAAATTTTAAACAAAAACTATTTGGGATTCATTTTATTGATGAGCGCGCCATAAAAAAGTAAATCAGGTTTGATGGGATGAATCAACTTTTTTGGCCGTCAGCATTCACGGAAGGAAAAAAAACTCCTTCAACTAACGCAATAAAGATAAAAGAAAAATCTATGGAAACATTTTGTCTTTTTCAATTTTTTAAATATAAAATTCGTTTTATACCACTGATTTATAATTCTTGGATTCTTATAAGACATTCGTTCGTCCTTCAAACATGTGCAGCTTTTTGAAGAGTAAAATTTTTGATTTAGTTATCTGCCGTCCACAAACACAACATGCTTTCATTATCTGTCCAAAGCTGCCTCCTCAACCAAACAAAAACCAAAAAACTCATTATAACGCACTTTTTGTTGCGGCATCCAAGGAGTGCAGATGCAAGAGGAGGCCCGGAGTGATATTTTAATTACTTTTCCACTTTGAACACAATGAAAACGAAAAACAGAATGCAAAAAAGCGAAGAGGAAGAAGAAACCTTTAAATAATTAACTGCCTTGAAAAACCAGAGGGAGTCAAATGAGTAAAACGCAACGCCACCACCAACGCCAACAACAAAAGCGGCTGAGAAAGGAAAATTAAGAACTTTAACCATAAAATTTGCCGCTAAAGCAACAATTTATACCGAGTACCACCAACCATCTTTCAAAAATTATATGTCTAGAGGAAAGTTGGTCGACTGCAGCGTATAAGCTGGGAGCAGAGTTAGTAGATGCATATGGTTGGTCTTCAGGAAGATTTAATAGGTGTGAGATTTCTGAAGTTTTTGAAGTTGTAATTAAACAAGCTCTGTGTGACGTGGTGTGGTTGGGTCGTTCGTTCCTTCCTTCCTCTTCATTAATACTCCGCACTATTCCCGAATGGCTGAATGGTTGGTTGGTTGGCTGGTTGTGTGTTTGGCTGGGATGACTGCTTATTTTATGATGCAGATGCGTTTCATTTTAACTACACACAGATCATTTAAATATTAGTACATTTGCAGAAGAAGAAACTAACACGTGGAATATGAAAGGGTTATACAGGATTGGAGGTCGAAACGAACGACACTGGCGCTATAATGATCAATGATCACAACATTGATGGAATGCTTTTTGCTAAATATTGGGTTTGAAGGAAAGTCATTAAACGTCATTAGAAAGACCATCAATGTCAGGACTATCACAACGAATCTAGAGATCGGCATTATCCTGTGTGAGTTTTGCCCGGGCAGATAAAAAAGTATTTCCGGGAAATATGTAATAAAAACCTCCTAATCCACACTTCATGCAGTTGTCTGCAACCATATTTAAACAGCATCATATTATGATTGGGATTATGGTTAGTTAGATTCATAGTAAAAATTCGGACCCTGTTTAAAATTTTCGTAGACGAGGACACACAAAAGTATTTTCGGGAAATATCGAATAAAAACCTCCAAATTCACTCTTGACTTAGTTTTCTGCAACAATATTTGAAAAGCATCATATTATGATTGGAATTATGGATGGTTAGGTCGACACAAAAACCCCGCTTAAAAATTCATAGAATTGCGAATTGAAGAATTCCGGCTTGAGCCTTCACAGGCGCGATTAGGTGCTCCTTGAAACTCGCCATTGAATCTTCACCTATGGCTAGACAAGAATTTTTTTCTAGTCAGCCATTTAAAAAGCACATACTTATTAGATGTTACCAATGATGCGATTACCAAACAATACCCCACATTCCGTAGCCGTAGCATATAACAGACAATAAAACAGCTGTGCAACAAGGCCTGTCTGTGGCACCGACAGACAATCTTCCCAACTGCGAAGACTTACTCTTTTTTTGCCATAAAGCATAAATTGTTGCAAAAGCTTTTATTTTTACGCTGAAACCGAACAAAAACTTTGTTGTATTTCTGACGTGGCAACATGATGTATTACTACAAAACTAAAAACAATAAACATTAAAATTATCATAAAAATTTATTTTAAAAACTTAGCCCGGCTTATTGTTGTCGCTGTTGTTGCCGCCGCGTTTGTTGATTTGCCAAAGCTGTTCCTGCGATGCGCTTCTTTGAAGGAATCTCTAGTCAAACGCATGGTTACGCGTACATTAATTTTCCAATTAATTGAAGTGTTTCTAGCGATTCCGACCTCCTCAGTGTTTTTTGCTTAGGTATATGCTAACATATTTACATTTAACACCGTGCGACAAGGCATTTAAAAGTAGCATCACAGTTTTTGTTTGGAGTGAACACGTTGTATTTGACCAGGTATTTTTTCATGTATTAAGATATATGGTTCTTGTTGCCTGGTGTTATAGATGAATTCCATATTATTATTACAAAAGAACGAGGAACATTTGTGGAATATTTTAACCCTCTAACTATTTAATCGATATGCCGCTTTTGTCCCTACGAAGATCTAGCCACATGTGGCACGAAAAAAGTTTGAGTTTTTAAACGTTTCTCGAAGTGTTGTATGTATTTATACTATACGTAAGGATAGCATGGTTTATTATGCCGATCTCTGGCATAAACTTTCAAAATAAACACTTATGACGGAGGATTTCGCCTCTCCATGAGAGACTACGAAAAGGCTTCGTTAAGAAATTAAAGCCGAATTTAAAAATTCTAAAATATCACCCCAATAATATAGGGTGGGCTATATACATTTTTAAATTAGAATATTCGGGCAAAAAAGTACTAATTATTTTTTCAAATTTCTGGTTTTAGTCGAAAGGTTTGTCATTTAATAATGGAACACAATGCCTTTCATATCACTACACGACTAGCTTGGCAGTACCTCATCCGATGAACCCAATTTTTGAATTTTTTTTTTTTTTTTCATTTTATTTTTCAAAGAAATTCGAGAAATGTTCTGTTCCTGAGAATGATGACGAGTTGATGTTGATGGATGTTCTTGGGCATTCTCAGCCACATCAGCTATGTTTTCGATTAAACGCACTGGATGAGAACATACACGGGTTAGTTAGTCCAATAACGATCCATTTTCATGAACTCGCTTCACAAATTGATGCACAAACTGAACTGAAGGCCGATCTCTTCTCGAAAATTGTCCTTGCAAATTTCTTACAGTTTGAGTCAAAGACTCTCTACTTTGGAAGTAAGTTTTTGATATTTCCCAATTTTTTTCGAGCTTTAGCGTCCCATGTTGCAAATGTCTAACATAAACCTTTCAAAGTCAAAGTAATCACTAGTTCCTATCAAAAATATTAATTTTAAAATTAAATTTAGTCAGCTTCTTTTAATACATTTGTTCAAATAAAAACAAGTAAGGAAAGGCTAAAGTCGGGCGGGGCCGACTATATAATACCCTACACCACTCCCTGCGTATATACCTCGCTTTGATTACTAAACCCAGGTATTTCATGGGAGCAATTTTATGTAGTTCATATAAATTATACAGTTACTATAACTTCATCTTTAGTCAAATTTAATGAATATGGTAAATAATAAAGTAATTGATCCAATTTTCTAGCAGATATTCCGAGTAAAATAAATATAATATGATCCGAAAAAATTGATCAAGATCCAATGATAAATACAGATTATACAGTGGTAATAGGATGAATCGGACGGACATTTGAAGGGCCTATAACAACAATTGAGGCCTGTGTCAAAACATGCGCCTATATATTTCTCATTCACGGTAGGTATTCCTATTTGAAACATATAATGATCTGCAAAATTTGATGGAGATCCGATGTAAGATGTGGTTTCTAGAGCTGTAATAGAGCAGAATGGGGCCCCATTTGGGTTATACCAAAGTATGGACATATGGGCATCTCCCAAACAAGTATGGAAAGGCTAACGACAGACTGAGCCGATTCCATTCGGTAAAAAAGTGAAATCGGGAAGGATTTTTGAATCCTGTAAATGTATGTGTTTGTAAAGTTTGGCCAAAATCAGATTCGCGAGCAACATTTGTATTGGGGCTATATCTAAATCTGAAACGATCTTACCCACTTTCTGCATAGATGTCTTTTGTTAGATTATAAGATGTTTTTAAAGAAAATCGGGTACAATATGTGGCTACTAGAGCGTAAAAAGTCAAATCGGGAGCGACTTTGTATGGCGGCTATATCTAAATCTGAACCGATCTTACCCACTTTTAGCATAGGTGTTTCTAGTTCAATTATAAAATGTTCTGCCAAGTCAATATGCGGTTTCTAAAGCGGAAAAAGTGAAATCGGGCGCGACATTTGTATGGGGACTATATCTAAATCCAAACCGATCTTACCCACATTTAGCATAAGCATTTCTAGTTCGATTATAAGGTGTTATGCAAAATTGAAGGAAATCGGGTAATAAATGTGCTTTATAGGGCGGAAAAAGTCAAATCGGGAGCGACATTCAATACCAATCGTCCTTGGCCAAAAAAAGTAACTTATGCCAAATTTCATGATAATCGGACAGTAATTGCGACCTGTAGAGTGTGAACAAGCTAAGATGGACAGCAGACGGACGGACAGACAGACATCGGTAAATCGACTCAGCTGGTGATTCTAAGCCGATCTGTATACGATCTGTATGGGTCTAGCTCAATTATTTATTGGTGTTACAAACATTTGGCGGAAAACTAACTTATAATACCCTAGTGCACGAAGTGGTGTAGGGTATAAAAATGTGGGTATTCGGGTCTGCATGACATTTGCTCGCGACCTATCCAACGGATTCGGCTGATTTCTTGCATGTGTATTAAGAACAAATGTCGCTTGCATACACATATGATGCACATGCCAAAAAATCTGCGATTGGTGCAAAAATCCAAAATTCGCGGTGTTTCTGAAACAATTCTGTCACAAATGTTTGTGATAGAAAGCCAATATTTATCCTAGTCCACTAAAATGTTCAAATATATGAGTGCAGTTTTCCATCTTAAAAATACATATATGAAAAAACTGGGGGTAAATTAAATTGAAATGGTTGTTTATGCTAAACAAATACAGATAGAAGCATGAAGCTTAAAGTAATTTTAACAGATATGCTCCCATTTAATCAGACACTGATATCGGTGTCATAGTGTGTGAAAAAGAATTTAAAATAAAAAAATTAAATTAGAGATTTGTATCCTTTGGAATTTTGTAGTCCTTTTGTGGGGCAACAGGATGTGGAAATCTTATTAACTTAATACTAATTTAAATTAATATTTATTTGTGTAATATATTAGTTCATATTAGCCATATATTTTGATAATAGTTTCCTACTTTCAATTCTAACTAAAAATGGTTTGCTGGTTATTTACTACTCACAGCCGAGGATAGTTGAGATGAATAGAGTGGTGTGGTTCCAACGCGAAGGTCCCCTATTCAATCGCCGCTGAAAAAGATGCAAACTGGAATAGTATACAAGATGTAAGTTCTTTTCTGTTGAATAGGTGGGCTGGATAAAGGGTTTCCATGGACAAATATATTTGCCTATTGCGTGTTTATAGTATATTCCACAATGGTTTTACTTATTTCAAATTTAATGTTTTCATTTACAGATTAAGATTTGGTTATGTTGCTCTTGAAAACAAATTATACAATTCAAGGGGTAACAGTCCAGATTAAATAAGTACGGAAAAGCTAAGCTCGGTTGGACTAGACCGATATTATTGTCAAAAACTACTAGCGTTTTACGTGTGGCAGGGCAAATTCAATGCAATTTTTTTTGATTCATATATCTATCGGAGCTCTATTCAAGACGTTGCAATAATGAAATCAATCTAGAAACTAAAAATAGATCTCTTTATGGAATAATATTACGGTTTGGGGCTTCCCGGAAATTTTCATTTTCCGGGAATATTATTACTTTTATTATCAATGTCAAATGTATTGAACAAAAACAAATAAGATACCGAACGCAAGCATTTTGAATCACAATAAATATTCATAATATTTTAAAAAGTTGTAAATCTATAGTCAATTAGCTATAGCTAAAAACTCGTGTGCAAGATTTTCAAGGAGTAACAGTCCAGACTAAATAAGTACGGAAAGGCTAAACTCGGTTGGATCGACCATACTAGACCGATTTTATTTTTACCCAAAAAAAGCTAGTAATCTGTGGCATCCCAAATTCAATGAAGAATTTATTTGTTTGATTCATATATCTATCGGAGCTCTATTCAAGACGTTACTATAATGAAATCAATCTAGAAACTAAAAACAGATCTCTTTATGGAATAATATTACGGTTTGGGGTTTCCAGGAATTTTTCATTTTCCGGGAATATTATATACTTTTATAATCAATGCCAAATATATTGCACAAAAACAAATAAGATACCGAACATTTTGAATCACAAAAAATCTTTTTTATGTATCAATTAATTAATATCAATTAATATTGGAAAACACTGTAGTACATGTGAGCGACGAGCATGTGACGGAGCATTTATTTTGCAAGGTGTGGGGAAACAATAAATTTCGGTATGATATATTTGTCTCACAATAAATATCCCTCAAAACTCCTCACAAAAAATTGTATTACATAACTCTCTAGTTTATAAAAGTGTATATTCGGTTCGGGAATTCCCGGACCCCAAATCATAAATAGAGCGTATTTATTAGGCAGGGTCGCAGTCCATACAAATGGAAAAACAATTTCCAGTCACCCCACTAAAATAAAGTTTGGATTGTTTAATGATGATTTGCTTAATATTTCGTTCCTAAATCAAACCGTCTGTGAGCTAAACGCCACTGGAAATACCTCTAAAAATCTTGTTTTTCCCGTGTTTGTTTTTGAGCAGCATTTTTGTCTAAATAATAAATTACTAATATAAATTTTGATTCTTGTCTTAGAGTAACTTATTGGTTGAATTATTTTACCTTTATAGTATTTTTTGGTGTTTTTTCATAAAAATACCTCAATACCTTTCGAATGATAACTAAATGATGAACTTCCGAAGGAAATTGACGCCACAGCGTTCATTTTTATAAAAAGAGTTTGCAAATTTTAGTTTTGAAAATCTATCTTCTGTATTAAATTATTTCACAAACGAGGAGGAAGTGACGTCATGTTTTCGTCCGATATTCATCATTTAGGCATCATTCGAAAGGTATTGATTCCTTCTATTTATTTTTCATAACACCTCATACAAAATGTTTCCAAAAATATGAGTTTTTAGCTGTCACCTTGAAAAACCACAAAAAATGTATATAAACGTCCATTGTGTTATTCCAAGACTAGAACAAACATTTTTATTTAAAGTGCTTCCAATGGTCTATTAATTCAGAAAAAATTGGGAAAAAAATGCAACAGATAAACATTACACGGGAAAAAACATGATTTTTAGAGGTGTTTTCAGGAGCGTTTAGCTCACAGATGGCTTGACCCAGTGACGACATATTTGATAGATCATCATTAAACAATCCAATCTTAATTTCTGGGGGGTGACCGCAGCAATTTATTTTCGTGACCCATCCTAGTATTTATATGTTTAGCAAAGTAGACATCAGTACACACAAATAATTATTTTCTTATATTTCGGGTACATATATTTTTTATTTTGTTGCATAGTTTATTTTATCGGATCTTCTGATTCAACATTTTCACATATCCGGGCAGAATGTGATACAACTTTAACTTCAATGAACTAAAAAAGATCGAAAAATTGTCTCATCGTCTAGGAATTTTGAAAGAAATTTTGAATTGTTTTTTGCTACAACCTGCTGCTACTGTATTAAAAAGCATGGAAATAACTACATCCACGGATGTTGGAAATAGAAATGCTTGATGTACCTATTAAATAAAAACAAAATTTATAAAAACTTTAAATTCAGTTGTTCTTCAATAACATACACTCACACCTTTTAATTTCGGTAATTCCATTGTTCTGAAATTGATTGGTGGTAGCGAAACGCTATTACATCCCGCACTTGCCGTGCGTACTGTAATTAAACGTCTCCATATCATCATGTCTATGAATGTTTATGAGAGGTGGGAGGTGGTAGGGAGGCTCGGAAAATAAAAGCGAAATGCTTTTAATGGCACTTGAAAAGTAAATTGGTGAAAGGCAAAAGCAATTAAAATGACGCCCCAAGGACACATAACAACAAATACATGTTAACCACACTCTCACACACATGAGCACACACGTGCTGTTGTCGAGCCTCACACGCAAATCAGACTCGCAAACGTGCATTCAGATACACATTCGCTCATTTACAATTAACGATTATTCAATACACAAATACATAAACATACACATCTACACATATACAGCTACAACAATAGAGAAAATACTTTCACACACACGCACCACATAGGCAGTTTTTTGTTTGGGGAAATTTCCCATATTATCTCATTACCATTGTGTTGGTGTATTTTTCAAATTATAATTAAAAGCTAACAGGAACATCACAAACAAAGGAAGTGCACAGACACACACACGCACAGAGATAGAGGGAAAGTCTATCAAATGAAAATAGTTAGTTGGTGGTAACGAACATACATCCATATCGGGTGTAATTTACACCCGATTCCATGGATTCATGGCCTGGAGGCATTTCATTTCACTTCAATCTATTCAAACATTCACTGTTTGCGTGAGTGTGTGCGTGTTAGTGGTGTCTATACATCACCTTTTGTTTTAATGGAAAGTTTTTTGTTTTGTTGGGTCCCGCAACATTCACCCAAAAGAAAGGATTTAATGAACCGTAAGGCATCAAGGGCAGCATGATGATCCGCTGCTGTTTGCATCCATTTTCTCATCGTCGTCCTTTTCAGATTTGCCGTCGCCTCCACCGCCGACCGTCGTCATCAAGCTATTGGTTATTGCTATATTTCTGTGAATACTTTTGTAGTTGCTTTATTTCCTGTATTTTTGAGCTGTTCTTCATCCCGGCCCCTTCGGCTCTTTATTATTAGCATTGACTTCCTCTGTGCAAGGATTTATATGTACGTATTTATACAGTGTATTAATTTCTTCCCAATTTACATCTACGACATTTACATTTGTTGAAATATTGTGGGAAAATGTTAAGTTCGTTCCTACATATGAGACGCTTGCACCGCTCAAATCAATATATACATAGTTGTACAAAACATAGTTGCTATGTGTGTATGTATACCATCCTTCCCTATGTACGGTAGAGGCTGTCCCAAAATTCACTGAAGATGTAATTTTGATAGAAAACAGTTTTTCAAATTTTTAATTGATACATAAAATAACCAGTATAGGGTTATCTACGGAATAATATATTAGCTTTACACTTTTTAGAAAAAAGTATACCGGTCTTAAACCGTATAATCCGAGCGGTTATTTCTAACCATCCAATCTCAACATTACACTTGATGAAATAACACAAATAAAATAGATGTCGTCCCATAAAAAACTAGATTATCATGCCATGAATGCTAAAACTGTCAACTGTCCGAAAATGCTGAAATTTTGGATGATTTTAAAAAAATCGTAAAAAATAGAATCCATCATTTCACCACTTCCAAAATCACACAGTCCCTACAAAATATATCTTAGAAAATTATAATTACAAAATTATCTGATTTCAAACAAATCAATTAATTTAATCATTTCAAGAATCAAAATGAATGAAATAAAAATCTAAAGATGTAACAAATTTAAAAAATCTAACGGACCGGTTACGTACCACTACAATATCTTAATAGTAATTACCGTCAAAACAAGATCTAGTACATTAAAATCGGTAAAGTATTTCATGAGTTATAGGTATTTCAGGAGTCACCAATATTAAATTGGCCGTAACTCATAAACAATTTTTTTTTCCAAAAATACGTATAAAATATTTTTAAGAGAAGGATACATATACCAATTTTTAAAACAATTCAAGCTTTTGAATTCAATAATATAATAATAAATAATTTAATTCAAACTCTGAAGAATATATCGCACCTGTTCCACAAAAGGGATACAACTCAATATTAAACAAGTAAGAAGGCGTTAAGTTCGGCCGGGCCGAATCTTATATACCCTCCACCACGAAGTGCATACCACAGTATTACCAGCAGATTAAAGGATGTCGACATAGAAGTACAGAACCATATTACGAAAATTATATGTTAATATTATGTGATATGTTTATGCACATTACTATATTTGATTACTTTTGAAACTATAATGTATACTTATGCGCACTGTTTAAAATCTACTACTATAAATAATTGCTGTAAAATGCTGTAATTGTGAAAGTGAACATGCCGAAAATATTAGGCGATTGTCAGTCGCCATTAGGGAGAAGCATTTTCAGATACAGACAAAGAGACTGCATTATTTTGATAAGAAAAGTACAAAGATATCCCTATTCGCCCCATTCTCCGCCCAAATGTACAAATTTGGAAAAAACCTTTTTGTTTCGAGTCGTCATAGTCAGACCACCGAATATATACACCGAATTTCATTATATCAACTTCAGCGGTTTGGAAGGTCCCATTTTTATCCCTCTTTTTCAATTATATCTCTTAAAAGTACGAATTTTGAAAAATATGTAATTAGAGGGATATACACACCAAATTTCATGATTCTAGCTGTTGTCGTATCATTGGTACCATATTTTATACATTTTTGTCCCATTTCGCCCGCTAAAACATTTATTTTCTTTGTGTTGCTTCAAAGCTACAAGAGGAATGTCCGCAACAAATTTCAAATGTATGAAAATCAGAAATTTAATTAATAAGACAAGCCTACCAATGTTTGTATACTATATATATAATGAATATTATACTTCAATTCATAAAGTAAATATCATGAATACACTAAATATTGGGGGATAGAGAGTGTATTTTCAGCTTCAGTCGTTTGGTTTGTTGTATTTCCATCCTATTTTAATTTCAAAAGTATAAATTTTGAAAATACCTTATCTCTCACGTACGCATTACAAGACAACTTCATGATTCTACCATATTTTGTCGTAAAAGCAACAAAATAAAGTACGAATTTGAAAAAAAAAAGATTTTATGTGGCTATGCAGTCAGAGGAATGTATACACCGAATTCCATGATTCTATCAGCGGCCATTTTGTTGGTACCATTTTTATCCCCTTTTTTCAATTTTGCTCCCTCAAGAGTACGACTATCTAAAACCTCTTTATTTTACGTATCTACACAATTAGAGGGATGTACACACTGAATTTCATAATTCTAGCTGTATTCGTTTAGTTGGTACTATTTTTATCCCCTGTAGCCCTTGTATCCCTTGAAAGTACGAATTTGGAAAAAACGTTTTATTTTTCGTGTCTACGCAGTCAGAGGAATGTATACTCCGAATTTCATAATTCTAGCTGCTGTCATTTGGTAGGTACCGTCTTGTTGAAACCACATGTCATGCAAGTCAAGCTCTTGCATTTTGGGCAAAAAAAAAACGTTGGATATCATCTCACGGTAGCGCTCACCATTCACAGTTACGTTACGATTCGCATCATCTTTGAAGAAGTATGATGTCCAATGATGCCACCAGCCCATAAACCGCACCAAACTGTAACTTTTTCTGGATGCATTGGTAGCTCTTGCAATGCTTCTGGCTGTTATTTACTCCAAAATCGACAATTCTGCCTATTTACGTACCCATTGAGCCAAAAATAAGCTTCGTCGCTGAACACAATTTTTCGGTAAAAAAGTGGATCTTCGGCTTTCTTGAACTTTCTTAACAGAGCACGCATTTTGATAATAAAATTCAATAATTTGCAAGCGTTGTTCGTTTGTAAGACGATTCATGGTTAAATTATAGACCAAACTGAAGATGTTTGACAGTGAAACAAAACACGAAACGTGGGTCAGCTAATTAAACCAGTGTTGCCAAAAAGATAATAGCTAAAAAATCACCCTTTATAAGTACGTTATTCTAATATCCTGTTTATATTTTTTTTGGATGTTTATATTTCTATCATACAAATGCATTTCGAGCCTAACGTCTCCAACACTAATCTCGAGAGTACAAGTGCCCTGCTTCAATTTTGTCCATTGGCGTTCTAAGATCACCGTTAAAGGTAGTACAGAATTTTTCCTCTTTTATGATATTGGTTTATCTACATGATGGTTGAAATTTCATTATTTTTAAAAAATATTCTATAGTTGTCGATATTCATACCTTTCTTTGTACAGATTTTGCAAGTTTATTAGAAGAATATATTTAGTATTAGGAAAGTTTGGTTTCCAAGAGAATTTTATGTAAATTTATCCACGTTGAAATATCTTTAAAAAATCAAAGTCCAAAGTCAATAAAAAGCGAAATTTATTTATTAATTTACTAAAAAAAATCTCATAAAATGTGTGTTCTCTGTACAATACATATAAGAATTAATAATGTTTATTTAATAAAATATGCTTTAAAATAATTCAGTTGTATACTTCGTGACGTATAAATAATAGGCTGGGTCGCGGTCCATTCAAATGATAAAGCTATTGCCAATCACCCCGCGCAAATAAAGTTTGGATTGTTTAATGATGATTTGCAAAATATTTCGTTCCTAGATCAAGTCGTCCGTGAGCTACACGTCCCTGAAAACAAGTGTTTTCCCCGTATATTTTTATACACTCCACGAGAGTATTATGTCTTTGTGCATTTGTTTGTAACACCCAAAAGGAAGCGAGATAGACCCATTGTTAGTTACACCGATCGACTAAGAATCACTTTTTGAATCGATTTAGCATCCGTCTGTCCATATATACTTGTAATCAAAGTACAGATCACAATTGTAGGCAGAACCAAATGATACTTTGCACAATGAAGTTCTTCTGGACAAGGACGAACGCTATTTAATTCGAAGAAAAACGGTTTTAACAGATTTTCTTCAAAATTCACAGACTCTTATATTTCAACTGGAAACACCTGAATTGATAATGGGTCAGATCGGATCAGATTTTTATATAGCTCGCACACAAATTTTACTCCCGATTTGACTTTTAACACTCTATCAAACACATTATTTACTGTTTTAACTAAAAATACCCATGATGAAAATGGGTCAGATCGGTTCAGATTTATATATAGCACCCATACAAATTTCGCTTCCGGCTTAACTTTTTCCGCCCCATAAACCACGTATATTCACCGAATTTCTTCAAATTGAGCATAACACGTTATACATGAACTGGAAGAACCTATTGTGATAGTGGGTCATTTCATTCCATGTTTGGATATAGCCCGATATATATATTCTTATCGCTTTGACAAATTGGGTCAGGTCATATTAGCCTATGATTAGGAAACATACAAAAATCCTTCCCGTTTCCACTTTTTTACCGAATTGAATTGTATTCGGTTAGAAAATGGAGTGTATCATATAGTCGGCCCGCCCGACCTTAGCCCTTCCTTACTTGTTTTGCGTTGTATTTTTTATCAATTTTTTCTGAAATTATAGATCCTTGAAGGCATTTAAAATATACATGTTTTAGTAACTTACTGGTTAAATTATTGAATGTTTATAATATTTTTTGTATTTTTTATAGTGACACAATTTTTCTGTATTTCGTGGTGGTGTTTTATAAATATCTTTCTAACGATGCCTAAATGATGAACTTTGGAAGGACACCGCAGCACTCATTTTTTCTACAAAAAAAAATGTTGAACTTTTTACTCTGAAATCCCATCTTTTGTATTAAATCATTTCACAAATTTTGGCTCCTTAATCAAATCTTCCGTACTTCTACCAGGTACATATATGTGAAATTTCATCCCAATCGCACCCAATGAACCTTTCGAGCTAACCCCTTAAAACACAAATCGGATCAAAATGTGGATGTTATTGATCCAAATTCAATAAACAGACTAAAGGTTTTTATTTCTACTATATATTTTTAACTTTGATTGCACGCTTGTAATTGTTGTAGAATAAGTACAAGGAGCTCCATCATAAAACTTACTGGTACTATTAACTATATACTTATTTTACAAAATTGAAGATATTTTCTTTGGTTAATAAAAATAAATACATAAATAAGAAAAAAAATAACTAGAATCAATTAGCACGAAATTAGACAAACATATTTATATTTTTTACATTTGTATTTCATAGCACGAAAAGTTTAAATATTTTAAAATTATATTATTTATTATTTATATTTAATTTTTAATACACCTTAGTGTCTAAAATTTCATATTGTTCGAAAATCGTGCTATGCAGCTTAATTCGCCATATAGAATAGTAAATTCTACATATTTTTTTATTTATTTATATTTTCTGGAGACTGGAGACTACTTTCCAACTAACATTAACAAACTACATATAACGAATGATTCGGACTTTTGTCGTGTCTGAACAATAAAAGAGCAATTCTTTTGACTTCTATGGTAAGTGTATTTGGAAAATGGAATCAATATCGGAGAGAATATCCAAATGTGTGTTATTCGTTCACATGGAATTTCCCTGATAAAATTGAAGGCAAATGTATGGTTTATGCGAATATGTATCCTGATCAACCGTGCATGAAAGCAGAAGTTAAAACAAGTCCAAACATTTCTCAAAACTGTGTATGTGCTTGAAAATGCTTCGGAAGAGTTTACCAAGAGATTATTTTGCACAAACCGCATCTGAAATAAAGAATGAATTGAATTTCCCACGAATTTCCCCGCCGTCAATCAAACATCATCGAAGGGTATAATGGATTCGACTAAGCCGTCTATATCCCTCATTACTTGTTGGATTTGGTTGTTGTGCCAGTGCCTGTGGTTATGGTTGGATGTTGTTTGTTTTCGTTAAATCCTTCACTCATTGCCTGTTTGGCTGTTTGTCGTCGTTCTTTCTTTCATCCTGCTCCTGTTGCGCATTGCCAATTGTTTTGCGGCAATATACAGACACACATCCGTACAAACACCCGTCCATATAAAAATGAAAGCAAGAACAACAACAATGGAGAGCGGTCGCATTACTACAGCAACACAATGCTCATATCAAATGCAGCATTTACTGTTGCTGACAGTTTTCGCGTGCACTTCAAATTGAAGTTCTTTTCAATTTTTATTTCTCTCCTCATCAGCGAGGACGACGGCGGCGATGTTATTTCCCCCTCTTCAATATGTGTGAATGTTTGTTTGTTGTTGTTTTTTTTCTGGTCGGAATGACGATTTCTGTGTTATTTTTTCCTGTTACTCTGAATTTAATGCGGCGTATTTTGTTTGTTTTTATAAATTCCTGCGTTTTCTAATAATGCCGAGTCCTTTCGAAGGACACTTATCACTTGGAAAGGAAATGACAAATATATATTCAATAAAGATGTTTTTTTTTGTTTTTAATGTTAAATGCAGTTGCGTTCAAAAAAACCAAACACTCCTTAAAATACTTGGCGGGTAATTGGCTGTAGCAAAGTGCTATTCGCTTATCTTTTCTTTACAATTTGGAAAAAATATCATGAAAAACAAAGGAAAACATCGCCTGGAATGATTCATGCAACAATTGGATAATGGATTGGATGGTCTCAATGATATGTCTGCAAAATGGTAGCACTGAGTTGAAAGTAATTTTCCCATGAATCATCCTTAACTGTAATAAAGAAATGCGAATATATTCGTCAACCCTTGATTCTAGCAAATATTTGTTTGGGAATTAGTTTCTTCCCTAATGTATTTATAGACTGAAACACAAGATGCAATATGGTGTGCCACATTAAATGCAATAGATTGTTGTGATGCATTAGCATACAGATCAAACACTTGTTTAATTTATGAAAAAAAACAAATAATAAATCAACAGTTTAAAATATTAATTAAATTGAAGGGTCGAAAAAATATTCCAAATGAGGTGACTAATTTTTTAATTGCAAATCTTTTACCACTTTCATCATGAATTTACAAAGATAATTATTGTCCAACAAGAAAATGAAACTACTTCCGTAGGAAGCTTATTTTAATCACATCTCAAACTATGAATTTCCCCTCTTTTTAGACCGTTATTTTAAACAACTTACAGAGTCGATAATATGTTAATATCTCTAACATTTGACGAATAGCATCCTCAGAAGTGAATGGGGACGAATTTTCAGTATAATTGAGGTAAGGTGTCCTCTTTGCACCCAGAAAGTCACGGGTTTGAATAGTGTCTTAAGAAAACAACATTTTTTTTGTTTTTACTACTCGTATAAATAAAAATTGTTCAATTTTGTATACATAGTTTTAACAATTTAAAAATGTTTGCTTAAAATAATATGAAATTATCGCTTCAAATACTTCATTTTTATCACTGTCCAACAAATTAAGACTTTTTGAATGGAACCGAACATTAATTGTGAAAGGACATGATTTGAGTAGACCAAAGACACCAAAGTTGGAAATAAAGTTCTTCACGCTGAAATATCAAAATTACATGCCAACTTACAAAAAAATACTAGGGTTTAAATTTGTCCACGTTTTTTGGAAGATCTTTTGCACGAAAAAAATAAATAGGATATTTCTGAAAAAAATTTTATTTTCGAGGGAGATATGGCTAAAATGAATTTTATGCATGATATTTTTGTTTAGTAACTTCAACGTATCTGGCCGATTTTTACATGTGTATTAAGCACCAATGTCGTTTGTAATGTACATGTAGTCAGTGGGGGAAAATGCAATTGTTGCAATTGCATTTATTGTGAATTTTGTTTTCATTTAAGACAATTTTTTTAAGTATCGAATTATTTGGCTTTCTGTACCCTTTCATAGCAATACTAAAATATTATATTATTATCATGAAGAATACATCCATTATAGATGAACATATATATATATATATATATATATATATATATATATTCGCCAATTTTTTTTACCCTCCACCTCTAGAATGGGGGTATACTAACTTTGTCATTCCGTTTGTAACCCCTTGAAATATCGACCTGTCCGTCCGTCTATTGAAAGCACGCTAGCATCTACACGAAAGGAGCTAGTATGTCCAAATTTTGCATAAAAACGTCTTATAGTCGTAGATCGGTTGGGATTGAAACTGGACAAAATCGGCCCAAAGGTAAAATTTTTCCCTCACAAGGACTGAACAAAATCATAATAACCCCTAACATTTTAGAGTATTTAAGCATATTTTTTCAATATGTCTGCTTGTACATACTTGATACTGGGTATGTGCATTCCCCCGAAAACAAAAACGTGCACCATAAAACGATCTTTATTCGTAGGGGGTGAAATGGGGCAAAAAGGGATAAAAATGGTACATATCAAACGACAACAGCTAGAAACGCGAAATTCGCTGTGTACATTCCTCTAAGTGAGTAGGTACATAATATGAAATTATTTTTTCCAAATTCGTACTTTTAAGGGATAAAATGGGAATAGAGGGAAAAAAGTGGTACCCACCAAACGGCTGCACCTAGAATAATGAAATTCGGTGCATATATTCATGTGATTGCGTAGACACGTAAAATAGAAGGAATTTATCGAAATTCGTACTTTTTGGGGTTAAAATAGAAAAGGGGATAAAAATAGTACCAGTCAAATGACCGCAACTAGAATCATGAAATTCGGAGTATACATTCCTCTGACTGCGTAGATACGAAAAATAAAGATTTTTTCCAAATTCGTACTTTCAAGGGTACAGAGGGATAACAATAGTACCAACTAAATGGTTACAGCTAGAAAGATGAAATTCGGTGTGTACATCCATGTAATTGCGTAGACACGTAAAATAAAGAGATTTTAGAAAGTCATACTCTTAAGGGGGTAAAATAGGAAAAAGGGGAAAAAATGGTACAAACCAATTGACCGCAGCTCGAACATGGAATTCGGTGTATACATTCCTCTGATTGCATAGACACGCAAAATAAAAAGATTTTTCCAAAATCGTACTATTTACTTTTACGGCAAAAATTTGTTGAATCATGAAGGTAGGTTATTTTGCACTTGAGATACTGGATTTTCAAAATTTGTATTTGTTTTGGTTATACTCAAAAAAAATATTTTTTTTCCTGTAATATTACTGCACTTCTACGAAAATCGACAGCCTCTCTGAAATGCAATCCATGGCAGAGGGTATATAAAATTCGGCCCGGCCGAACTTAACGCCGTTTTTACTTGTTAATTCACAATTTGGTTATTATACCCTCCACCTCCAGGATAAGGTATAGATATGTTGGGATTGAAAGTGAACGAAATCGGTCCAGAGGGAAAATTTTATCCATAACATGGACTGAAAATATCCCAAATATTTCGATTATTTAAATATGTCTGTTCATATTTACTTGATATTTGGTATGTACATTCCCCATATCGCGTAAAGCGATGCTTATTTGTAAGTGGTGAAATGGGATAAAAATATTAAACGAAAACGGCTATAAATTCGAAATTTGGTGTGTACATTCCATTGAGTAGACATGTAAAATGAAGTTTTTTCAAATTTGTACTTTTAAGGGGGTAAATGGGAATAATGAATGTGAGTTTCAAAATTAGTACTTTTAAGGGGGATTATAAGGAAAAAGGGATAAAATTGGTATCGACCAAAAAGCTGCAGCTAGAATAACAAAATTCGGTAGGTAAACTCCTATGACTTTATAGTCGTGTAAAATCAAGAACATTTTCAAAAAATTTATTTTTATTGGGGAAACGGTGAGAAAAGGGATAAAAAATTTCTCAGACATCGTAGGCGCGCAAAACAAAAGTATTTCTCCAAATTCGTACTTTTAGGAATAAAATAGGGTAAAATAGATAGAACCGGTGCAAACAGCTGTAGCTGGAATTTTATGAAATTTATGTCTATACATTTAATCCATTGTGAACCTGAAGGATAATAGAATTTCGAAATAAGTGTTTTGCCTTTCTGAAGAATTACTATGATTCAAGGGCTATCAAGTAATACAAATATATTTGTAGACACTCTTTTTAAGTAGGTGTGGTAATTAAATTATTTCCTAATATGTTATTGCATTTAGACGTGCGTGTAATATTCTGCGGGTAATACTGAAGAATGCAATCCATTGCGGAGAGTATATAAGATTCGGCACGGCCGAATTTAACACCTTTTTACTTAGAAGAATTTGTAATACTTTTTATTCACATTTATATATTGATCTATTGATTCACCGAAATTTTAATCTCTCGAATATGCACTACGCAGGGAAGTCAATGAACGATGTCATATTCCAAACATACATATTGTCAGTTATGTAAAAGTAAAGTTTCGGTGGTATCTCGCATTTAACTTGTTTTATTCAATTTGAATATCTACCCGTCCTTATTGATATTGTACTAACATATACACACAAAAAAAAATAATAATTTCCATTCAACCCACGGATATAAAGTTGGGATTGTTTAATGGATTTTTTTTCTGATTTAATAGACCCTTGAACTCACAAATTCTTTTACGTAAATTCGGCTTTATTCGCCCGCAAAAAAATTAAAGTAAAGTTTCAATGAAAGAAAAAACAGTGATACAAAGCTGTTGTTCGGTTTCAGATGGAATTATCGATATACCCAATTTTTGTACATTCGATTTTGTGTTTCTATAGATTTTATTCGATTACACCAGTGCTATGTTATCCGTTTCACTGTCATCGCGATTCATTTAGTGACATCAGGAGCAACGTAATAACAAATTTGAGATATGGATTTTACTCTGAGTTAAGAAGCCCATATTTCTTGGTGAAGTTAAATTTTAGTTTCTTCCGTTTCTTGGTAGGCACTCAATGCAACGACTACTACCGTCACCCTATTTTTTATATTACAAAATCATACCATTTAACTTTTGCTAATTTCATATTTTTATACCCTCCACCTCCAGGATGGGGGTATACTAACTTTGTCATTCCGTTTGTAACACCTTGAAATATCGACCTGGGACCCTATAAAGTATATATATTCTTGATCGTCATGAAATTCTAAGACGATCTAGCCATGTCCGTCCGTCCGTCTGTTGAAAGCACGCTAGCATCTAAACGGAAGGAGCCAGAACGTTCACATTTTCCATAAATGCGTCATATAGTCGTAGATCGGTTGGGATTGAAAAGGGGCGAAATCGGCCAAAATTGAAAAATTTTTCCCTCACAAGGACTAAAAATACCCATAATAATCCCTAATATTTTAGCGTATGTAAGCATGTTTTTTTAATATGTCTGTTTATATCTGCTTGACATTTGGTATGCGCATTCCCCTTAGAGCAAAAACGTGCACCATAAAGTGATTCTGGGGGGAAGAGGGGGGTGAAATGGGGCAAAAAAGGGATAAAAATGGTACATATTAAACGACAACAGCTAGAAACACGAAATTCGGTGTGTACATTCCTCTAATTGATTAGAGACCTAATATAAAAGTATTTTTTCCAAATTCGTACTTTTAAGGGGTAAAATGGAAATAGAGGGATAAAAATTGTACATACAAAACGGCTGTACCTAGAATAATGAAATTAGGTGCATACATTCCTCTGATTGCATAGACAAGTAAAATACAAGGATTTTTCAAAATTCGTACCTTTTGGGGTTAAAATGAAAAAAGGGGATAAAAATAGTACCAATCAAATGACCGCAGCTAGAGTCATGAAATTCGGAGTATACATTCCTTTGACCACGAAGACATGAAAAATAAAAGTTTTTTCCAAAGTCGTACTTTCAATTGATACAATGGGTACGGAGGGATGAAAATGGTACCAACCAAACGGTTACACCTGGAATAATGAAATTCGGTGTATACATTGCGTAGACACTTAAAATAAACAGATTTTTCGAAATTCGTACTTTTTGGGGTTAAAATGGAAAAGGGGGATATAATGGCTATATTAAAAAATTTATATTTTCCTGTAATATTACTGCACTTCTACGAAAACCGACAACCTCTGTGGAATGCAATCCATGGTGGAGGGTATATAAAGTAAACTTAACGCCGTTTTTACTTGTTCATTCTAATTTAATATTTCTCATTCAAAGAACCTCTATAATGGGGAAATTTTGCTGTAATATGACATAAACCATCATATGTGAGGGTACCCGATAGTCGGCCAGTCCAAATGCAACCTTTTCACTTTTTGTTTGGCAAACACACGTGCCTATTCTGTGCAATATTATCGCTGCTGAAAACCGATATCACTCTATATTAACATCACATCATATTGTGCCACCATTAACACCGCCCGCCACCATCGCCGTCAACATTCTACCATACACCACCAAAAACAACCGACATGTTTTTGCTATTTTTGCAACGTTTGCTTGCTGTTGGTGTTGTTGTAACTTTTCCACTCGTAACCAAATAAATGTTAAGCCGCCAATGGAAAATTGCTGTTGACATGATTTTGCACTTTCGCATTGACTGCATTCTGCAATTAGAATGTCATATAAAATTGCAATTCCTACAGCAACAACAACATCCAACGCCTGTACAGCAGCATTGTAGCAATGCAACACACACAACACAATCCAATCCAATCACAACCGGCAAGAACAACATCGGCGAAATCGACAGCGCAACAACTGGAGCACGGGCAGGGCAGCGAGCGCAAAGTGTAGCAAGAAATGCCTTCGAACACACTTCACTCGTATTGTCGGATGTAGCTGATGTGGCACTGGTAGCGCCACCTTGTATTTACATTTGAGAGTAGAATAGAGCAGCAAAGTTTGTTGCCGATGGTGGCCCAGAGAGAGGCCAGGGACCTAGATTTTATGTTTGAACGGCAAAACTTAGTTGCAACAACAAGCTTGTGGGGAGTTTTATTAGGGTTTGGATCTGTGTTCACACCGCACGGTGGGCCATTTTCTAAGATGGTGGCGCAAAGCAAAATTTATGTTACCACTGATTTGAAAATATTCAAGAACTATTTTACATATGACAGCCCAACATCAGATTTTATTTCAGGATTTTGCACCCATCAAAATTAGGGCCTGAAAGAAGTATAATCTAATTGCACTATTTACACAAATGGTGTTTTACTAACTGTTATAAAAAGTACTGATTTTGTCATTTAATAATGAAACACAATATCATTCATCCGATCAACCCAATTTTTCAGTACATGACCCAATCATGACGCCAGCCCAAAATCCACACCAAACAGTGACTAGTTGGGAATCCATTGGCTTTTGAATAGTCTTGTGTAGGTTCTCTAAACCCCAAATGCTGCAATTTTGCTTATTGATATAGCCACCGAGATGAAAATGAGCTTCATCTGAAAACAAGAATATTTTCCACGTAAATTTCTTACTCTTCCTAATTTTGTTCGACCGTATAGCGTCAAACATAAACCTGAAAATAACTAGTAAATCAAAAAATTTTTTTTTTCAAATCCATGCTTTATGCAAGCAGAATTCTATTGGGCCTAGAAATTCTTTTTTAGTTATCTTTTGTAGAAGGAAAAATTACTGCGTTATCAGGAGCAGAAATAATAGATTTTTAATTTGTGGTTTGTATGGGAGGTACCACGCCCCTTTGTCCATTCCCGCTCATATTTGCAGCAGCACTTAAAAAATGCACACCAAACCGACGTACCAAATTTTGTTCAAATACCGTTATCAGGAGCAGAAATAATAGATTTTTAATTTGTGGTTTGTATGGGAGGTACCACGCCCCTTTGTACAATCCCGCCCATATTTGCAGCAGCACTTACAACATGCACACCAAACCGACGTACCAAATTTTGTTTAAATACCGTTATCAGGAGCAGAAATAATAGATTTTTAATTTGTGGTTTGTATGGGAGGTACCACGCCCCTTTGTCTAATTGGTCAAAATTTTCCATTTCCTTGTATTGTCATCGAAAATGATTAAGTGTGCAAAATTTGAGCAAAATTGGTTGAGAAAAAAGCTTTCAAAAATTGATTTCAAATTTTGTGGCACACAAACATATATAGAAAGTAACCTTATATAAAGCATGGAAAAATGAATGTTATTCTACCTTTCAAAGTCAAGGTAATCGGCAGTTCAAATTTAATGTTAAATGACCCACCCTATACAATGATGTGAAATCATATGATCTATGAGAGCAGATTGATAGATTGCCGAAAAGGCAGTAATTAATTGAATTGCTTCGCAAGCTTAAGTCCTTCACATCAATGTTATCCAATTTAGGCTGAAAGAATTCGGTTATCATGTTGCGACATTTATACCTTCTGCTTCTCTAGTCACATTTCCCAAGAAGTATGGTCCAATGACACCAAACAGTGAACCAATGTATATCAAATTTTTTTGACTACAAAACGTGGAAATTTTGACAAATAATGTATCCACCAAAGCCAAAATTAATACTATTGGTTACAATATTTCGGCTCAATTTTATTTAAAATATTGATGAGCAATTAACCATTCGTAAAGTGCTCATTTTTTAAATTTTTCATGGATTTTGGAGCACCCTATACATCCAATCTGCCGACTTACATTATTAGTATCACAGAGTCATATTTATTAATCAGTTACCGACCAAATTTTTTTCAAATAAAAAATTCGGTTCTCATGTTGCGACATTTAGACCTTCTGCTTCTCTAGTCACATTTACCAAGAAGTGTGGTCCACTGACACCTCCATTCCGCATCAAACAGTGAGCCAATGTATATCAATTGTTTTGAATACAAAACGTGGAAATATTGACAATTAATGTATCCACCAAAGCCAAAATTAATACTATTGGTTACAATACTTCTGCTCAATTTTATTTAAAATTTTGATGATTTTTCACGAAACTAATAAATCCAAAATTAGAAATATACTGCGTATGAACGACTTTCCCGAAAAATTAATAAGTAATCTAATCAAGCGAACGACGGAAGAAAAACTTGACGAAAGACCAAGCAAAATTTATAAATCCACAACATACATTCCAGGACTATCCGAAAGACTAAAACATTCTAATATTTACGACAAAGAAAAATTTGAGTTGGCATATAAAACACACAGGACCGTCAACCAACTATTTAGTAGGACAAAATCAAAAATCAAGAAAGAGGAGAAACCAAACGTCGTGTACAAAATAAAATGCAATGGTGACAAGTCCGACATATGCCAGAAGGTATATGTCGGCACTACGAAAAACAAATTGAAAACCAGACTTTCATCACACAAAACCGAACACAAATCTCTTGACAAACCCATTGAGCAAAAAACTGCACTTGCAGCCCACTGTACCTTGACGGGACATAAACCAAACTTTAATGACGTCGAAATATTAGCGGAAGAGAATAATTATACAAGGAGATACACTTTGGAAATGCTAAATATAATTGACGTCTCCCCTGGAAAAAGGCTTAATTATAAGAGAGACACAGACGGTTGTGCTCAAATATATAGGAACACGGTGGAAAAACATAGACGACAAATTAGACAGTAGTTGACAAAAGCTTGCAGAGAGTGGCAGGAGAATTTTCCTATTGTGAAAAACTTTTTTAAAAATGTAAATATAAATATTGTGATATTTTTTGATTGTTAATGCTTGTAACTTGTAATTGAATAATTTGTGTTTTTTGTAATAGATCCCTGAAGATGACCAACGGAGTTGGTCGAAATATTGGGAAATAAAAAACAAGAAAATAATAAAATAGTCATTTTTGTTTTATTATTTGAAAAAACTGACCTCAAGCCGAACAAAATACGAAACGCAACATTTTGATGAACAATTAACCATTCGCAAAGTGCTCAATTTTTTATTTTTTCATGGATTTTGGAGCACCCTATACATCCAATCTGACGACTTACATTATTAGTATCCCAGAGTCATATTTATTAAACAGTTACCGACCAAATTTTTTTCATCTAAAAAATATTCCCCACCTTAAAAGCTATATTCTTTTGTCTGATGTACCACTGTGCCATAGCGTAAGACACAAAAAAATGGCAAGGAGCACATCGCACACAGAAAAAAAGGTTTTAAATAAAATGTTATGAACTCAATATCATTTCGCTGAGTAATTTATGGCGAATGTTATGCCAAAGTTCAAGAAATGTTATAAAATATATATCTTTAGTGAGTCTGACAAATGGTTGGAGGGAGCTAAGCTGAGCCGAATAGGATTTTAAAGATTACTTAGATGCAACACAAAACTTAGATGTGGATACTATGAACAAATATTTTTAAACGAAATTATTCTTTTAAATAACAACATAACAAAGAGAAATTTCGTTGTATCATTAGTTCTTTACAATTTGTTTACTTAATAAACCTATACACATTGTTGACGAGTAATAAAAATAAAAATAAAACATAAATATAGCAATGCACCAAAATTGAGCGATCAGTTTTTGGAATTTACAACGCAGAAGGTTCTACATTGAATGACCTGACAGTTTTAGTAAATTCACAAAAGGGATTTATTCTGAAATCAAGTCTAACAAGTAAAAATTCGTTATGTTCGGTCGGCCAGAATCTTATATACCATCTACCACGGAGTGAATTAGTATTACCGGTAGATTATGGTTAGGAATGTTGTGATATTTTGTGTGCACATTGCAATATTTGTTTACTATTTCAAACTATAAGGCATAAGTATGCTCACTTTTAAATAAATTGTGATGTTTCATTATTCATTCATTCCCTCAGTGTCGATTTCCTCCAGCATCAATTTCTTGATTCCAGCTACAGACCAAATGTACCATTTTGATACGAAAAGTACTATTAATGAAGACCCATCATGTTTCGCATCCACAATAGAATTACATACCTAATTTCACAGTCGTCTGCTTGGTATCATTTTTTTTCACATTTTGACAAAAAGTAAGAATTTGGAAAAGTCCTCTTAGTTTGCGCGCCTACGAACGAGTGTGAAACTGAATTTCATGATTCTAGCTTCAGCCGTCTTGTACAATTGTATCCCTTAAAAATACGAAAATCTTTTTATTTTACATGTTACGCAATTACAGGGATGTACACACCGAATTTCATGTTTCTAGCTCTTATCGTATAATCGGTACAATTTTATCCCTTTTTGTCTCATTTAAGCCGGAAAAAAATATAATAAAATTGTTTAAATAAACTAAATTTTGTAGGGAAAGTATTTCTCTCTGGACCGATATCGCCCACTTTTAATCGCAAGCGACATGGATCGTCTTAGAATTTTACCACGATCCAGAATATATATATATATTAAATAAAAAATTACCTTAACCAATGTTTATAAATAATCAATTAATAATAATGAATGGTTTTGGATTAATTATTTATATATTTATTGACATTCGAAGTCTTGACCATCCATCGAGCTTTCGCGAAATTATGGAGGTAACAAAAATTTAGAAATTTTTGATGACCATATGTAAATTAGTTAAATCCATCTAAAGTTATTTGATAGAAAACTACGAAGTAGATTTCTAAGATCATTTTTCCTTACATATCGTTCATTCCATATCAAACCGAACGATTTTCGTAAAAAAATACGACCACGACTCCGATTTCAAAGATTTTTCGCAGACATATTCTACTGTTAAAAAAAAGATAGGGCCATTTGAAAATTAGAAAAATCAAGAAAAACGTGTCGAGGTATGAACATTGAAAATGGTGTAGTGAGAAAACGCGTGGGCACAATTCAAAGAATGATGACTTATTTTATAGGTAATTGCAAGTACTTGTTTTTGTTTTTAGTGTTTTTATTTCTTCAAGACATCAATAAAACTTTTGTGTATGTTATTTTATGAACAATCGTTCAGAAACTACTTTTTCGGGCGACTACATTTTGTAACTGTTTTTTTAAAAATACAACCCGTTTTTTCTCCAAGCTGAAATTTTCAGGATTTGTTTAGAATCGATCAGGGAATATGCCTATATTTTTCTGAATTTTTAGGTTGGTGTTTTCATAGTGAAAAATACAAAAGAAGAAGAAAAAACAGAAATACACAAAATAGTTGTCAGTAGCAGTCAATAGCGAAGAACGCCGGCGAAAAGTACTTGTAATTACCCTTTTAATAAGCAATCATTCTTTGAATTGTGCCCACGCGTTTTCTCACTACACCATTTTCAATGTTCATACCTCGGCATATTTTTCTTGATTTCCACAATTTTCAATTGGTCATATAATTTCGTTTTTTTCGTCTTCTACGAATCAAATATTTTATAAAGTTTAGTTATCGTTCAAAGTTTCAACGAAATCGGAAATGGTGATGTAAAAAAGGTGTTCGGTTTGACATGGAATGATCGATATCCAAACTAGGTTTATAATACTTTGTTCCCAAATCTGTATTCCATTATTTAGTGGTGGCCAATTATTTTGGCTGGTCCCTATATTGGAATAGTGAAATTCGTTAACTGGCTTTATATTTGCCAATTTTATTTCAAGATGTTGACACCTTTGAATTGTGAAAAATAAAAATTTCCTCAGGAAATGCCCATATATTAAAATACATAAATATATATAACACAGCTATTTTGATTTATAACACCGTGTGACAATATTACATTTTTTCTATTGGACCCACGCAAGACCTTATACATATGAAACGTATGTAGAAAAACTATGTGCTCAGTTTTCCATTTGCTGACCTTTTCTCCTATTTACTGGACTTTCTTTTAATTCCGAAAGGATACATAGGTTTTACTATATTTTTCTACTTTTATGAGTGACATAAATATCATCATATAAGTGATATGAATATCAAATGAAGGAAAATAATATCTGTTAAAAATACTTCAATTTGCATGGCTCTATCATTACCAATCATTTAAAATTGGTATGTCACTCAAAAGTATGAAAATAAATTATTAATACAAATAAAGGTTGATTTTTTAGCTGTTATCTTTTTGGCAACACTGGTTTAAACAGCTGACGCAAGTTTCGTGTTTTGTTTCACTGTCAAACATCTTCTGTTTGGTCTATAATTTAACCATGAATCGTCTTACAAACAAACAACGCTTGCAAATTATTGAATTTTATTATCAAAATGCGTGCTCTGTTAAGAAAGTTCATCGCGTGCTTCTTCCATTTTATGGTCAGTTTAATCGATCCACTAAAGCGGCTATTCGGGCTATTGTGACTAAATTTCGCACCAAATTTACATTGTTGGACATTAAACCACCAACACGCTTACGTAGAGTGCGAACTGAATAAAATATCGCAGCTGTATCGACCAGTGTTAATGATGACCATCAATTATCGATTCGTCGCCGTTCGCAGCAATTGGGTCTCTGTTACTCAAAAGCGTGGAAATGACAAAATTGGACTAAGCGGATGGACCATTTGAGGCGCAGTCGAGGTCAACATTTGCATGAAATTATCTTCAAACATTAAATTATTTCGACCGTACTATCGATTCAAATAAAGATTTCATGCATTTTTCTGAATTTTATGTGTTTTTTTTTGAAAAACTTTCCTATAGCTTTTAAAAAATCACCCTTTATATCCTTTGAAATTAAAAGTCCTGTAAAAAGAAGAAAAGATCTCCAAACGAAAAACTGAGTACCCGTCTTTTCTACATACGACCTCCAGTTTCATGTTTGTATGGTCCTGTTCAGGTCCATATTTTTGGTTAGATTTTTACGATCCACTTTTTTTCCTCTAAAAAATCCCACCAAATCCCGCTTTTTGAATTCATATTTCCTGCTTCTTGTCCATATAAACACTCAGAAAAAAGTGAACCCTATAATGAGTTAAAATGAACTAAAATTTAGGAAAATTGAACTTCGTATAGCGCTAAAGCAACATTTACTCATATCAAGTTCAAACTTTTCCTTGAAAATAGTAAATGCTTTGTACTTGATTCTAGTTCAATTTTCCTCAAACCAAGTAAATATTTACTCAAACTGAGGAAAATTGCAAAGTACATTTGCATTAAATTTAAGTAAATTTTTTCCTAAAACCAAGTAAATTTTTACTAAATTTAAGAAAAAATTTCCTAAAACTAAGTAAATTTTTACTAAATCTAACTAAAATTTTGCTGGAAATTTCCTTAAAGTAAGTAAATTTTTACTCAAATCAAGTAAATATTTACTTAAACTGAGGACAATTTTGCTGATTTTTTCCTCAAAACAAGTAATTTTTTTACTTAAACTGAGGAAAAATTTACTTGATACGAGGAAAAAATTGAACTAAAAATAGTTCAATTTAACTAAAAAAATCAAACAAATAGTTTTTCTTCAGAGTATGCAAAACTAATACACAAAACGACAACATGAAATATTTCTCAAAAGTTTCATGATACCTCTGCCATAAAGAGTTGTCATTATGCTCCATGATTGCTGTGAAGGCAAGCTAGTCGCATTCGCAGTGGTTGTTTAGAATAATACTCGAAGTATTTAAGAAAAAAGTCTCTGCAAACGAACGAGAATTGCTTCTTAGGTTAATATTCAAGAATTTTCTAAACAATTTCAAGTGATTTTTGTTAGTTCATTAATACTTAAATGTATGAAGCACTCGTCATAAATTTCAGTAAACAATGTTAACTTAATTTTAGGAAAAACACATTTTTTAGTTAAAATTTCGTAAATGGATTTTTTTCCATACAAAAAATTTCTGATTCTTTTTCTTACTTAAAACCTTGGAAATATTCTTCCGCACAAGTATGAATATGCTTAATTGTAAGAATTTTTATTAGATCTAAAGAAATATTTTTAAGTAAATTTACTACCATATTTCTAGTAAATGAACTATTTACTATGGCTATGAAAGATGGAAACTTTACTCATACTTAGTTATTTTTTTAAATAATAAAATTTTTTAAATAAATAAATTTTTACTAAGGTGGGGTACAATTTTTGAACTAATTTGGAGTATGGATTTTACTCAAATTTAGGAATGCTATTTTTCTGAGTGAAGATGGCCAGGTTACACAAGCATTTGATCGCTTCCACGTACCTCGTCCATTGGAAAAGTGATGTCTTTGGGGTATCTTTTGTGGCAAAACATGTCCTCTTAAATTGTCTACCATTTATTATCCAGGGAGTTCAAATCAGTACTGCCAGAGGGCCAATCTTCAGGGGAAGTGATAGCTGGAAAATAGTTTTGAAGCCAGGTCTAGATCGTTTCATGCGTATGGTACTGCCCAAAATCCTGTTGATATTTCAACTGTCAAAAAGTGACTTCATAAAAGTTTCCAAAATGGGGTTTAACCTCTTCTTCGTAGAAATGCAAATCACTGACAACATCTTACGAGACAATCCACCAAACCCTGACTAAAGCTGGATAATGACCCTTTTCGATACATGTGACCAAATCAGATGCTTTCTCAGATGACAAGGCATACATGCTATCATTTTGGTTGTTAAAGTTTTCTTGCACGGCAATTATTATGTTTCCTTTTTATATAAAATATTGTGAAAAAATTGGTAATCCACGTCTACATATTCGAATATGTATTGAAAAATAACGAGATAGATCTATTTAACATGGACGTGCGGTGAAATGACGTTCATATAATCATCCTGCGATGCAGAAATTTAGATAAAGTACAATTTCTTATTGACATGAAGAAAAATTAATTTAGTTTGAATAGCATTATTTCTCAGCCATTATCCAACATAAATTCTCAACTGATTTTAA